>CATIUR010000003.1:38385000-38867500 GCA_949592205.1 Helichrysum umbraculigerum
ATTCGTTTGCTTTCTGGGTTTACTAGAGATGGGCAAAGGAGTGCCAGTCGGTGAAAACGATTGGTATAGGTCATGATGTCGTTGTTTTTCAACGTAAGATGCCAGAGTTCATTCTCAAGTCAGTGTAGTTCCTCGCTAGGACAATATTCGTCCCTCATCAGTTGTTTCAGTTCCTCCCAAGAAAGTTCATAGGCGGTGTCGACCCCTGTGGTTTGGGCGTGAGCATTCCACCAGGTTAGAGCATTATCTCGAAGAGTGTAGGTGGAGTATTTGACTTTGTATTCATCGGGGCAGTTGCAAATGCGGAATACAGCCTCCATCCTTTCAATCCATTGGATCAGTTCGACGGCCCCTTCGGTACCAACGAAGATTGGTGGGTTACAATTCAGAAATTCTTTATAGGTGCAGAGGCGCGTAAGGTTTTGTGCAGCTAGAGCTTCAGCCACTCTTTGCTCAGCGTATTGGTCGCGTTCTGCTTGTGTGTAGGTTTGTCGTTTAGGCGGCATGATTCTTAAATAAAAGTGAAACGACAAAACGTGAGATCTTTATTCAAAGATTTTTGATTATTGTAGTTGTATACGTAAATCGGTATTACACCGTTGCCCACGGATATAAAAGTGATAATGATCTAGAAACCACTTAAGGTGTCTGTATGAAAGTCCTCGGACTTTGAAATTTTAAGTGTGTAGTCGTACTAACGACCTAGTTGTGTATTATATGTAGTTCGACCAGAACTATGGTATCGTCGTAGTCTATCAGACTAAAATATAGTACTAAAGTACTATAAAGGTAATCCCAATAATTTAGAGTGTATTCATCGAATGAGGCATCACATGCCTGAGTAGTCGTGGTGTGGCACTTCGTGCCCAGTAAGGTAATTGTGTATGCGTATAAGTGTAGAAGTGCCTATAGCGAGTGTTCCTACGCAAAGAAATCGAGTGGGACGCCTTGTGTCCAGTAGAGTGGTCGTATATACATATGTGATGTACACGTAACTATACAAGTATAAGTGCGCGGTAACAAAGAATCAGGTGTGGCATCTCGTGCCCAGTTAAGTAAATGTATATGTATATATAAGTCGTACATGTAACTATAACAAGTCCACATGCATATTGCATAGTAGCTCATCGAGCCTGGGTGTAGCACAACGTGCCAAAATGTAGTGCTCGAAGCACCGTAATATATTATGATTGTAGTACAAAAGTACTATGAAACGCAGCACCATGTGCCGTAATGTAGTGCCCGCGGCATCGTAGTTGCAGTACCCATGTACTGTGAGTGTAGCACCATCGTGCCGAATGCAGTATAAACATACTGTGTAGTTGCAGCACCACGTGCTGGAGTAGTATTGTGCCCAAAGCACGATGCAGCACCACGTGCCACATGTTATCCAAGTATGACCCTCAGGCCGATAGTAAGTTCGAAAGTAATTCGTGGACTTAGTCATTACGAGCATCTCTCGTAATATCAGTCAGTCGTGACCAACCTGGTCAAAATTTTTAGATCAAGTCGTAAAGGTTGGGAAGTTGGCGATATGCCACTTCGAAAGTGTGTATTAGTTGTAGAGCGGAATCATGTCAGGTATAATCATACCTACCTGTATATAGATATGCAGGAATAGTATACACGTAAGGCCTATTCATATATACCTACAGTACATATAATAGCCTAGGGTGTCTAGCAAGTAGCAAATAACAATCAGAGTCAACTACCGCATTTCCTTTCAATATAACCCCTTTCAGATCTTACATCATCTTTGCTTAATTGTACATAGTTAGCTACGCTATGTTAAATTAAGTTCGTATGATGAAATCCCTGAACTAGTCATACCTAATGAGGAATACTGCCTAACGGTCATAGTCTAGGTCCACTAAATGCAACCTAGTTCACTACAACCTTAGGCTCTGATACCAATCTGTAACACCCCCAAATTTAATGATTTGCGGAAGCGAGTTTTGGGTGTTACTAATCCGGTAATCACAGCATAAGTTACATAGTGAACGACTCTAAATGAGACGTTTGAAAATAGTTATACATTTCTGAAATTAAAGTGTTTACAAATTGCGAGTTCACATAAAAATAGTATTACATTTTACTAGTACTGAAGTAAATGCAATAAATGTCTTGGGTGTTGAAAACATGCGACTCGAGCTAGAATCCTGTAGGCCAATCCTACTACAGCAGTGTACCTGAGAATACACACTAAAAGGTCAGCTGGAAAGCTGGTAAGTTCACAAGTAATTTGTAATAACAAGTAGTTCAAGAAATATGTATTTCATTCAGAACTGTAAATCAAGTTTAACAGTTTAAATAGTAATGATTACCCCTCGAGGTAATTGTGAGAAATTTATGGTAAACAGATGAACCTAATCAATAGGTTTTCAGTCAAGTAAAGGGAACCAATTCCCAGTGGGTGTGTTATCAGGTACGTTATTGCCACCTGGCAATATGTATACGGGTGTAGCGTAAGGTGACTAACTGTCATACTACTGGTCGAAAGAGGTCAAACGGGAAGAATCCGTAGACAGCCTGTATTGCTCCCCGGCAATATGGTACAGTTAATACATACGGTTCCAAGTATTTGTGCTACTGGTACTAGTAAGTCACAATGCCACCTGGCATGAAAGGTTGCACCCCGGCAACGTGATCAAGTTATTTATTTTGGAATCGTGTCATATCGGTACGGTTTGTAAATACGGTCAAGTGAGCAAAAGCTCGTAATTTCCTGAGTCTCCGACTCGTAAGTATCTGGTAATCACCTATAGTGATGGTAATGGGTATCCCCCAAAGGAAAGGTCAAGTTATGTCCCTCAGGACCACGTTTAAGTAAATTAACCAGTTATCGAGCCAACGACCCCGACCGTAATAATTCGTAGGTCCGTTGCTGAGAATAAGTAAAGCATAATTCCATATGCTGAAATGAGTAACCGTGCAGTCCCGCAGAACTACGATAGAGCATAAATTCATATGCTGAGCCAACGACCCCGACTGTAATAGTTCGTCGGTCCGTTGCTGAGTGTGAGCATCCAGCTCGTAAGTAAGTTGTACCACCCACCGTGGTATCGTGAGCCCTCAGCTCGTAAGTCAGTTGTACCACCCACCGTGGTATCGTGAGCTCGTTTGTAAATCCGTAATACCAACCATATTGGTATCGTTTTTGTGCCACCCACCGTGGCATCGTTTTGCTTCACATATAGTGACAACGTCCGTTATTCTCCCGCAGGAGATGTAAGTAATCGTTTTGGCAGTACAAGACATGTCCGTAAGTAAGTTTAGCCCAAGGCTAGTAAAGTGTTACAGGCTCTCAACAGTACCTCAAGTTGTACGTAATTTACAGTAGTAAATCTTACTAAGAAAAGTAGGAATGTCACCTAGGTATATGGGCAAATCATAATCATCTGTTGGGTACGTATCTACGTCACCTAGTTTGTCTGAAGTAATGTGTAAAGTCAAAGTACGTTAACACGTCACTTAACTGTCGGGAAGTACTTACAGTACTTAGTCAAAGTCATCCGCTAGTTCGTAAAGGTAGTCAACACTAAACTAGCAAGTCGGTGCCTCTAGTTGGTATTCATAAGTCCACCGGTCATTATTAGCAATTCACTGATGTAGTGAGGCATTTACTCCCTAGATATCTTATGTAATATAATTCTAGGTGCTTCTAACACGGTCATACTTAATATCTCTAAGTATGGTCAAATGGTTCATAGCTGTCGTGATCTAACACCGTTACCGTAAACTATTGTAAAACATTTGTAAAGATTTATACAATGGAAAGTAGTAAAACAGGAGTATGCATTCCCGCCCCGAAATCAGTTGGAAAACAGTAAAAGAGTGGAGCTATGAACTCACCTGAGAGTTAGCGTCCTAGTGTAACGAGTTGTGCCAAGTATAATCTCCTAGTGTCCTAAACACGAGAGATTTCGTATGTTTGTAAGTGCGGTTCGTTACCGATGATTCGTAATAATAATTCATATTATTATTAGGTTTGAGCTTTTGTATACTTTATAAAGTATATTTGTTTTGAGTATAAGTCGTATCATATTTAAATTGTCATTTAAAATCGTTTCCCGTCACTTAGGAAAAATGTGGCTGTTTTCTGTTTTCTGCGACATAACATGCGACACAAAAATGGTTCATGCGACACAAGGGTTGTGTCGCATGGTGCGACACAGGAGCTCTGCGACACAGTGATTGTGTCGCAAAAGCTTGCGATGCTGATTCAACAGCGACATAAGGGTTGTGTCGCATGGAGTCTGCGACACAAGGTGCGACATAGAGTACGACATAAGATACGACACAAACGGAATTATGCGACACAACATGCGACACAAGCGTTGTGTCGCATGGATGAACACCAGCCCAGAAACTCGCGGCTGTCGCGTTTTTCCGGCCAAAATCGCAAATCTAACGCATTTTCAAGCTGTAAAATCATGTTTTCTTTGTTGTTTAGGTTATAACTAAGTTGTGTATTCATTATTACACCAAAACATTACTCCAAATTGAATAAATCTAAGATTTTAGGAATTTCTTACAAATGCGAATCGAGGCCAAACGAGGAAGAAAACGAGGGTGTCGTCTTTGTTAATGTTGTTCCTCTCTTGATGGTGATTCCGAAAATGTATGTTGATGGTGGTGGTGGTGGTCGGCCGGCGGTGGTGGTGTTTGGTGGTGATTATTTTTAGAGAGAAAAATGAGGTGGAGAAGATGATGAAAATGAGGTGGAGAAGATGATGAAAATGAGATGAAATGGGGAGAGGGTTGGGTTTTGTCCAACACAGATCCCCAGTGCGCGGACTGTGGTCTTCAACCACAGTACAAAATACCCGTGTTTTATTTGTCCAGTCATAATATAAAATAAAATCTTATTTATATTATTTTAGAATGTTTTCTAATGAAAGTATTTTATAAAAATACTAATTGGAAATAAAAGTTAAATCGTTTATTTGAAGTTTAAATTTGACGCGAAAATTTACTTTTTGACGAGGTGTTACATATATACATCTACCTAATGACCCTAAAACCCTAATATAACACCATAATGGATAATACCGACCTAGGAGAACTCTACACCTTTATATAAATACATATCTATTAAAAACTAGAACATTTTATACTTTCATACCGATTCTACCTAGATACCTTTAAAAATCTATTAAAAAATAAAATCTCTATAAAAATTCCTATTAAACTCTAACCACCCACTACTCATCCGTTCTAATTCTAGTCCTCCACAAATTTCTATCAGAGGTTATTTCCTCGGTCAAAAGAAGCTCGTTCATGTCTAGCTTCAGTTTATCCTCCCACTTACGTCTAGGTCTACCCCTTCTCCTCGATCTATCGACATTGAGAGTTTCCACTTTCCTAACTGGCGCCGTCGTAGGTCTCCCCCTAACATGGTCAAGTCATCTCAGTCTTCCTTCTCTAAATTTAAAATAATATCACATAAATGCAGTCACTCATATTTGGTATATATAACCCAGATTTTAGTATTCTAGAAATTAGTGACATTAGGTAGTGATTCATTTATGTGCACATATTTTACAACTCTAAGTATTCCGTAACATAAACTAACTGTGCTGGAACCGTTTATGTGCCCGTTTAAGACATTGTTACTCAGACTTACAATTACCAATGATTACATGAATTTAAAAGGTCCTGGGTTTTTTTTCCTTCCGTATTTCAACTCTTACAATAGATGATACACAATTTACATCCACTCAATTAGTGTAAACGATGAAATCACAACCAATAACCAAGGTGATTTACACGTTTAGATTGTTGTTGTTCATAATGAACCTTAAAGTACCATTGCATCAATTTCGAATTCTCTCTGTAGGATTTTGCTATTTGTAGCCCTAAGAGCTATGTTTAAGAGTTAAATTCATGCTTTAAGATGTGGTAAATCAAGGTGGTTGAGAGAAGTTATATGCAGGGAGTGAGTGGTTATTATTAAGGTACAAACATTCAATGCATGTCTGAATTTCTTATTCGTAGCCCTAAGGGCTACATATAGCAATTTCTCTCTTTGTATACTTATTAGCGTTGTTTGCATTTTGATATAACGTCGTCAATGCCTACAAAATTTACGTAGCATAATCGACCAACATTTTAAATACTCCCTCCGTCCCATATTAATAGTCCACTATTCCTTTTTGGGCTGTCCCAAATTAATTGTCCACTTCCAAAAATGGATAAAAATGATGAGCTAAAATCCTTTTATACCCCTACTTTATATATGTAAGACAAAAAAATAGGTAAAAAGTAAGGGGTATAATTATCATCTTATCAAAAAGTAAGAGAGAAGTTGATGTTTTCTTAAACTGCGTGTTTCTTGTCTGGGGACAATTAAATTGGGACGGAGGGAGTATTTCTTAGCTCGCAAAGTTTGCAGGTTATGATCTATTAACAATTATTTGAGAAATAAATAAAGGAATATTATAAAGACACCCCCTGTTTTCTTGTCGGCTACCCCCGGGCACACTTTTGTCCCGTTTAGTCCTTTTCCGGTCCAATTTTATTTAATATCGGTCCCATTTCAGTACAGAATCAGTTTCAGTTTTAGACTAGAGATGGAAAAAAGAGAAAAAGTGGGTAGTTTTTTTTTTTAATATATATAATATTTACAAAAGGGGACATGAAGTGATTGATTTGATGGGTAAGGGGGTAGGAGAAAGGAAAATAGGTATCTTTAGGTAATCCCTAATGTGCACTATGCGTACCTTTTTGCACTAAGATAGTGCAAAAGTGTAAAAAACTGGTTCCAGTGTTAGCACTAAACACTGCACTATTATAGTGCATAGTCAAATAGTGTTTAATGCAGCACCAAATATAGTTTGCACTAAACACTATTCACATTAAATAATAATATTTATAATGATTAAAATACATTTATATGATATATTAATTATAAATTTGCCATTTATATTTTTAAAATTAATAAATATCATGTTTTCTATCATATTTATCAAAGTAATTGCATAATTTTGAAAAAAAAAATCACTTATATTTTTAAAAGTTTTAAATATAATCATTGTTACTATATTTCTTATTATAAATTAATAATTATATAAAAGTTTTAGTATTATTTTGTTGAATTATGCATTTTAAATTAGTTAAAAATGATTTAGTGTGAAGATTTACTGTAATACATTAGAGTAACTTTTTTTTATTGTAAGCATATTCTCTGATGATTCTTTTTTTGCACTAAAATAGTGCAATTTGATACACTAAAATAGTGCATACATCGAAGATGCTCTAAATATGTAGTTGTGGTCGCATAGGTGAAAAGAATCCAAGCGACGTGGCGTAATTTGCACCACTTTAAAACGGTTTAACAGAAATCGTATATTGCTTGCTGCGAACAACAGCCGACAACCCAACAAAGTCTAATCTGTAAGATTTGAATATCTGCGCAATCGTATCCGTACACGTGTACTTTACACGAACTCACTCATCTGCCTTACACGTCGAACGTACGGATCTCCGAAATCGTTAATTTCTCCATTCTGTTCACAGTTAGTGGGTGGACCCCTGTTTCCAGCAAACGAATCATACAATACAAATAGAAGTTACAAACTTACATGTCATTATTTCGTTGATTAATTTTTATTCATTTATGCCTTTCAAAAAAAATTTTTTATTCATTTATAGTATCTCTCTCTGTATCTTATTCGAGACGGCAGTAAGAGGGGGCCTAACGGTATTGAGGTGACCCTTTAACCAAGTGGTTGATGGTTCAAGTCTAAGGTGAGCAATTGTATATATTCGTGAAAAAAAATATAAATATTCATAATGGGTGTGTAAGTTATTATCGTTCTAAGAACAAAGCAAAACAAAAGAAATTTAAAAACATTTAAATAATTATTTTTAGGACTTAGGATTACGGTTTAGAGGAGAAGGTATTATTTGAGGAGAAGGAGAAGAAGAATTTTCATATTTTCATTTTTACCCCCTCCACCTTTTTAATAGTGTACACTACTCCCTCCTACTTTCTTCCTACCCACCCCTCCCCTCCACCACCCACCACCACTAGCTGCTGCCACCCGCCGCCACCCGCCGCCGCCGCCACCACCGGTCGTCGGAAAAAAAATCATTTTTTTAATTTTTAAAAAAAAATTAAAAAAAAAATTTTCCAAATTTTTTTCTTCATATTATCACTTTTTCTGCATTTTATTATTTTTATTGCATTTTGTATATATATGTTTAGTAGATATTATTCGTTTTTACTGCATTTTTGTATTTTACACATAATTCTTTTGATTTGTTTACTGCACCTCAATCTTATATATATTGTTTGTTTTTTACTGCATTTTAAGTTATACATAATATATTTTTTACTGCATTTTGTTAAAATTACACTACATTTTATTATTATTCACTGCATTTTGCGTATATTTCATATATTACATATTGTTTATTTTTTACTGCATTTTATATTATACATATGATTCATTTTTACTGCATTTTGTATGAAAATATAATAAATACTACTGTTTTTACTGCATTTTGCATATATTTATTTAGTAGACATTGTTCGTTTTACTGCATTTTATATTATATATAATCTATTTGTACCACATTTTGTTTTTTTTACTGCATTTTGTTATTTTCATTGCATTTTATATTATACATAATCTATTTGTATTGCATTTTGTTATTTTCACTGCATTTTGTTATTTTTGCTGCATTTTTCATATATTTCATTCATTATATATTGTTTGTTATTCACTGCATTTTGTATTTTACATATTATCGATTTGTACTGCATTTTGTATATTTTACATATTATCTATTTGTATTGCATTTTGTATTAAAGTATAATACATATTGTTGTTTTTATTGCATTTTGCATATAGATCATTTAGGACATATTGTTCTCTTTTTACTGCATTTTGCATATATTTTGTTGACGTCGGGTATAGAAGATGCGGTTAAATATATAAAAGTTTAAGTTAATTAACAATAATATACAAAATGCAGTGAAAAAACGTATAGTTTTATTAAAAATGCAGTAGGAAAAGGAATACTATATCTAATAAAAGATTTATGGGAAAAAATTTGAAAAAAAAAAATTTGAAAATTTTTTTTTTGAATTTTTTTTTTCCGGCGGCCGGAATCCGGCGACGGCTGGCGGCGGCCCACGGCGGTCAGGTGGTGGCAGCAAGTGGTGGTAGGTGGGGTTGGAGGAAGAAGAAGGTAGGAGGGGGAAGAAAATAAAGTGGAAGGGTTAAAATATAAAAGTCTAAATAGTGGAAGGGGTGTGGAGTGAAAATTAATGTTATGTTTTTTTTTTGTAAACTAATACCCTTATTTTTGAATGTAATTACAAAATTGCCACCTTTTTTAACCATTGATCCAACCCAAAAGATCATCCAATGGCCACAAATAAAACTTCTTCTCCTTCTCCTCATATGATCCCTTCCCCTATGATCCCCAATCTAGGATTATTAGTTAACAAAATTATAAGAGAAATTCTACATCCACAAACATTTTACAAATAAATTCTCACAAAGTGACATAGCATGTGTGTTGTACCAATTAGATTCCGTCATTTTTTCTCTTTCATACTTCTCTTTCTTCATCTCATTGGTACACCTAATTTTGTAAAACTCTTTTTGTAATTTTTTTGTGAGTTAATCATTTCTCAAATTATAAAAGGAAAAAGTGCAAACAATGATAAAACTTATTTTTACAAAAACTTATGACATGGGTAAAATATTTGTTGCCATGGTTATGGAATAAGCTAAAGGTTAATCTTGTAATTTTAGACAATATAATGTGCTTGTGTGTGTCACTCTCCACTTGGGCTAGGCTATATTCATAAATAAATAAACATACATGATTTATCTAACCTCACAATCATCACTTATTATAAGTTACAATCACACCTTCTAACAAATACAAACCAAATTCCTAAAAAAAATGCATGACATTCATTCCATCGATAGCAGCTCCGAATTTGGAAGGCTGTTCACCGGAGAGGGTGACCGACGATTAAGACCGCACCATCACGACATAAAATGTCCACGTTGTGACTCATCAAACACAAAATTTTGTTACTACAACAACTACAACCTCTCTCAGCCTCGTCATTTATGCAAGAATTGTCGTCGCTATTGGACAAAAGGCGGTGTACTACGTAACGTCCCAGTTGGTGGTGGTGTTCGTAAGACCAAACGCTCTAACAAATCAAAACCTAAGCCAACGAACAATGTTCATAAATCTTCACATTCAGAAAACTCGAATAGTGACATCACCTCTAGCCTTACAACCAACACAACAACTGCGAATACAACTAACACGCAGTTTATTAATTTCTCCGAATCGTCTACTAAGTCAGCGAAATTTGAAATGCTAACGGAAGGAAACACTATATCCAAGGAAGTTGCAGATGTTGATGTGTTTCAGGTGAACCAACACAATGAAGTTCAATGGATCGATCGTACGCCGATTTTTAATGATCAGTGTGAAGATGATCAAGGATTGTTTGATCTAACAGGAAGTGTTGATGATCAATCTTATTGGAGTCAAAGTCAATGGAATGAGAATGATCAGCTTAATTACTTTCCTTAACATATATATTCAAGGTAACAAGTATATTAATTACAGAGATTTAAAATAATGTTATGCATAATTTTGATTTTCATTTTTTGAAGAGATATTGTTTAGGATTTGATATTGTTTTTGTTAATCCAAGACTAAATTAACCTCTTCTATTTTTATTTATTAATTTTATTTTGAGTAGATCAAGAGATTGGATTTCATGTACGTATACGATAAGAACAAGTAATGATATAGCAAACCTTATTTTAAGTATAATTTTTCTAAAAACATTTTATTCTGTGGTGATTGGAGTAGAAAATACGGATTAGTTAGTTTTTTTATTGTTATTTTCGGTCTTAAACATTCATTATTGTTAAATTAGATGCTTAAAAAACCTAGCTAATTTGTATTTAGTTGGCAGCCAGAGTAACCGACGATTGTGACATTTTCTTTTCTATTAATCTTAAGTTTTATTTTATTATAACGGCCAGTATTATTATAAAGAATGAAGATACGAAGTATTCTTTTAGAAAGTACTTACACACAATACTACCATGAATATATACATTAATTCACAAATGTATACAATTTGTCTCATCTTCAGAACTTGAACGTCCAACTTCTTGCTTGAAAGGATCGTTACGATACGGATAGACCGACACAATGACTTTTGGTACAAAGAAGAAACATAAGATCATTCAAGCAAGCCTTGTGATCTTAGCTGATTTATATTAAGATGTACGAGTAATTACTAACGTGCACCTGTTTAAAAGGACCCCTATTCTTTGACGATTATAATTTTAAGATAAATTTTTTAGATACGAAGCTTGTATAGATAAATGATATTATTTCATTTGAAATATAGAGCCACCATCGATTAGTGATTATTATATTTAATTTAAATTTTTTTAATAATAAATATTTTTGTTTAGATTCATTTTGTTCTAAAAATATGCACAATAGTTTAGAAGGAATATCGGTTGTTGTCTTTATCCATGGAAGCAGTAGTAGGTTACAAATTAGGTGGATTTTTGTTTTCTTCGTCATCATACAATAAAATATAAAAAAAATCTTATTTAAAAGAGTTTAATATAATAAAATTGATTATTAGTTACTATTATATTATGTTTGATTAGCACTTCCCTACTTACTAATTAGTCAAATACTTTTATATATTTCATCTCTCAAAGGAGGTTCATGAATAAGCAGTGGAAACACCAAAGTATCAAACTAGGATGAAAGCTACCGCTTCTAGAATATCAAAATACTAGTATAATATCCGCGCTATGCAACGGAGTATAATACTCTATTCTAAATAATCACTCAATCATAGTCGTATGATCACGTGATGATAAGTTGTTAGCAGTAATTTGCTTTTATGTATAGTTATGGAAATTTATGTTATGCATCAATTTAATGAGGATGACATATGCAACTCAACATTATAGATATGAAAAGGTAGATGCAAATGAACCATGTTATAAAAGTAATACACGATCTAATTTTGTATACATACATGGAAATGTACATTATCAATTAAGGATAAATTTTTCTTGTGAATGGATAGTTACCATAAATGTAAAGGTAGTGATTTTTCTTGTGAATGGATGGTTACCGTAAGTGTAAAAGGTAGTTTACACATTATAATTTTTTAAGAAGTGTTAAGATTCAACAATAATAAGTGTTCAAAATCAAATTTTACATTGTTTAAAAAATTGCCTGATCACTACATCGTCTAGTAAGAAAATGACATTTTTACCCTTATTTTTTTTACAATATCTTGTGTATTAGTTTTGAGAAAACTTATAGTAATAGTAAAATGATATATTTAATATATAACTTTTTAAATTGAGATTTATTTTATGACAAATTAAAATAGAATTGTGAACGTTTATTTTGATAGGAGTAGTTGTTTTTTTAATAAATTATTAAATCAATGTTGATAAGGACAGCGAAAAATCTTTTTTGGGCGGTGGAAGTGGGTGGCAGAACATGCAGTTTTGGTCATGCCACGTCCATCCTTATTCTTAGATTATTACTCCTTCCATCCAGGTTTAATAGTCCATTATTTCCATTTTGGGATGTCCTAAATTAATTGTCCATTACCAAATATAGAAAGGTTACATGATTCTTTTTACTATATTGTCTCTACTTTAAAAATTAAATTACAAAAGTGAAAGGAAGTTCAAATTAATTGCTTAGGGGTAAGAATGTCATTGTGCAAAAAAGTAAGTAATAATTATTGTGTTTATCTTAAACTGCGTGTAGTTCTGTCTGGGGACAATTAAATTGGGACGGAGGAAGTAATATCAATATGTACTATACAATTTTGAAAGGTTGCTACTCACCATACCATTTACTTTTTTAAAATTAATTTTTCTGTATCTTTTATGTACTTTATTCCATCACTTTTTCTTACATTATATATTAAAGGGGGTATGGTGAGTAATTTTTGTGGTATGGAGAGACATAGCCTTTTGAAAACCTATTTTAATTATTCCACCTATTCCAATTTATCTGTTCATGTTTTTTTCTTTTGGAATGTTTCAAATTAATTATTCACGATCAAATATAGAAAAATAAATTTTAATAAATTTACCATTTTATCTCTATTTAAAATTAAAATTACCAAAAGTAAAAATCTTTAATTAATTAGAATATAATAATAATAATTGATAACTATAACCACCTAAGCTAAGGGTGTGTTTAGATGTAGGAAAACATTGAGTTTTCCAGAAAAATTTTCTAAGAAAAATGGGAAAGTAGAAAATGTGTTCAAAATGGGGTTTTTTCTAGAAAAGTTTTCATAGAAAATAGAAAACTCATTTTCCATGTTATAAGGGGGAATTGGAAAATCACCTACCCCCACTTTTCTAAAATTTTTCACTTTTTTCCTTTATAATACCACCCTCACTTTTCTAAAATTTTCCAAACCCTTCTAACCTTAACTAGTTTTCCAAAACAGAAAATACAACAACATTTGAACACATTTTCTAAATTTTCATCACTTTTCTAGAAAATGAAAACTCTTTTCATTTCTTAGAAAATTTGAGATGGAAAATTGTGAAAAATTTCCACAACTAAACGCACCCTAAGTTATGCGTTATTTTACTTTATTATATAATTTTCAATATTTATATTCATATGATGATATGATGACGATATTACTTGATCAAGAAGGGTAACCGAATAATAAAATGTGCACATAAATAAATTATTATTTTGAAATGTGTAACGAAAAGTATGTCCTTTTCTTGTGTGAAGTTTTATACTATTATATAGTACTAGATCGTAAACTCGTGTATACACATAGGGTGTTGATTGATTAATTAAACTAAATGTTTTAATTTTAATTTAACCAAAATAGAGGGACTTAATTGATTAATTAAGTTTGATTTAAATTGATGATGTCATAACCATGTTTCCTATATATAATTTATAAGATTTGTCTGTCCATTCATATTCATTTTTGATGATTATATATCATAAAAAAAAAAGTTTAGGTATACACAAGCTTTTATTAATTTTTTAGCATTCTTAATATAGTAAATATTTAGTTATAATAATGTTATATAATCAGAAGCAAAATCTTGTTTTCATTGTCGACCTAAAATGCACCTTAACAAAAATATTTACTCGCATATGACTTGTTTATTAAGTTGTCAAAAATATTCACATTGTTAAATGTGAGTAAATTGTAGAACTCGTGATGTTTTTCACTTTAACATTATTAGAAAAGTTAATAAATGTTGAAAATTTTCACACTTGTAAAGAGTATAAATTGTTTTATGACACCCTATTTCTTCACATATTCTCTTGCGTAGGAAACTACGTGTAACAAATGATTTTCACATATATAATAGCCTACGAGCACATGTTAAAAAACATTACGCAGCTAGGCGACACACACTTAAAATATCACACAAAATATCAATTGTTATGGTGATTGATAGTTATAAATATTTGAATAGATGTCAACGGGACAATAAATACGAGGGAAATTAATAAAAATGCCACTTTTTCCGAACGTATTTTTCATTTTGCCACTTCAAAAAAAAAGTTGCCGATATTACCTACCCGTCCGCAGGTCGTAGGGTGCGACCTACGACCCGTATTTTGCGACCTGCGACCCATGCGATTTCCGAGTAAAAGACAAGCAAAATGAGTCGTAGCCGTTTGGTCGCAAGTCGCACCATACGACCTGCGACCGGCGACCGAGTACGAGATCCGAGTACGAGATCAAATATCTTGCGAACGTTGATTTCATTTAATATATTTTATGTTTTATATATAATTAACGCAGTGTTTCGTTTTTCTTTGATAACTTTTTATATACAATGTATAAAATAATTTCGAATATATATTCATGATCAGTGTAATTTTATCTACGTTTCGACATAAATTTTATCGTCATATGTTATGTATTTAACGAAAGCATTTTTTAGTTTCGAAATCAATTTTTTTATATCAGAATGTAGATAAAAATAAACTGGTCATAGTGGTATATTTAGATTTATATGTTATACTACATTTAGATTTATATGTTATACTACATTTAGTTTACTAAATCTAAATATAGTAAACTTTTTTTTACTATATTTAGATTTATATGTTATACTACATAAATCTAAATATACCACTATGACCAATTTATTTTTATCTACATTCTGATATAAAAAATAGTTGATTTCGAGATTAAAAAAATGCTTTGGTTAAATACATAACATATGACGATAAAATTTATGTCGAAACGTAGATAAAATTACACTGATCATGAATATATATTCGGAATTATTTTATACATTGTATATAAAAAGTTATCAAAGACTAACGAAACACTGCGTTAATCTCTCTTAATTATTATTAGAGAGATTGATTTGCATAATCACTTATGCATTAGCTTTGCCAACTTATAAGTAAGCCTCATTTTGATTAGCCAATTAATCTCTACGTTTATTATCTAATTACCATAATGCCCCTTTTTAATATCAAACATCTTTCAAACCCAATTCAAATTCAACATAAATCACAGGCTGTAGAATTTCAATTTCAAATTTCAAATTCAACTACATGGGCCTCCCTCTCTCTGCCTCGATTCAAATTTCTCATACAGGTGTGATTCTTATGTAGGTATGATGGTTTTGATTTAAGAGGTTGAAAGAATTTTATGTGAAATTAGGGTTTATAGGATCAATTGCGCCAATCGGTTCTCAAGTTTTTCTTCTATTTGTTCGTCATCAGGTATTTTGATTTTGGTTTATTTTAAATTGATTTGAAATTAGGGTTTATATTGAATCAATTATGCAAATGTGATTTTGCAAATGAATCATATTATTTATGACGGTGTTCATATTGGGGTTTTTTTAGTTCCAATAGCTATGCTACTCACCAATCGTGTGTTTCTATTTCGGTTTCTTTTTCGATTCGATTTTGAATTCTTCAAGAGGTTGTGAAGCGTGATCCGTCTCTGCTTAGGATTGGGCGATTGTTTTGCTCGCGATCCGTCTGTAGTCGTAGTTAATTCAGACAACTTGGATTACATTGTATTGGTTAATACAAAGGCTGTGGTCAGTGAATCTTATGCACCTTGGTAAGTCTTTTGATTTAGTTATTGGAATGTCTTTTTATTGCATGAATTCTTTCTATATGATTAATAGGGTTTAGTGAACAGTTGAAATAGGTTTCAGTTTATGTCGGATTTGTTTGTCTTCAATTAACTTGTGAATTCTTTTCATCAGGTAAATATCATTTGGGTTATTGTTTGATTGTGAATATAATTGTATGTTGAGAATACTAGATTTGTCAGAAGAATGTGTTTTGTCAACCAAAATTTGTAGTTGAGGCATTTATTGATTATTTGATATATTGATTTAAGTGGTCTGCTTTAAACCATTTGCTTATCATCCACAAATTGGGCAATTTGACAGCACTACTTCTCATAAATCACTTAATGTATCTCATCTTTTTAATTTATGCCCCTTTTTCTATATTGCCCAATTTGATGATAAACAGGTACAGGTCAGCTATGAACAAGCAGGAAACGCCAATGAGAACCAATGTAGTTTCTGTCCAGATTGTGTGCATAATTCGCAGCTCACTTTCAAAGGTAACCTTCTATGCGGATCTATGTACACATACATAGAGATATGTTGTGGATTTATGTGTGCATAATTTGTGGTATAATAAACACATTCAAAATTATTTAGGGTTGAAATTTATCGTATTTGACTAATCAAAACTAATAATAGTTTAGGAGTATCATGCGTTTTGAATGTGTTTTCTGTCTCATTCAAATCGAATAGTTAGTGGCTTACAGTATCTCATTCTACAATTTTGTAATGAGTATTATTACGAATATTTGAGTTTAATTTGAGTTTTGATTACACATTTTTAATAAAGGTTTGATTACATTTTTTTAACTTGAGTTTTGAGTTTTGATTACAATTTTTTAATTATCTTTGTTAATAACGGTTATTCTTTGTTATTTTATGCAGTAATCATTGTCTATACGCCCAATTTGATGATCATATGCTTATTAAAGGTGTCCGTGGAAGGTGAGAAAAATGCATCACTCATATCTGATGAAATGCTTCGTACTCAGTTCCGTGTTTGTTCAACATACTAACATTTACTTATTTACTTATAATGTTGTTGTTGTGTTTGGTTTGTTGTTTTTGAACAAGATCTTCTATACGTTCACCCTGCATAAAATATGTAAACCAAGGAATTGAGGAAATTCGACTTTCCTACAAATGCCTTTTTGTAAAACGTGAGTGTTGTTGATAAATTCTGAGACATTGACTCTTACAGATGAGTTGATTAGTGGAGACAATAAAGGGTTTGCTGCACATTAGGAGGAAGACTGGTTTGATCAGAAACGTGTAGCAAAGATGATCAGTGAAAACCCTCGCAGTGTCTCCAATAACGGTCATGGCACCCAAGAAAGCTGTGAGTTTTGTATTCTTCAAACATGATTTATAATGAATTAAAATGCATTGATCACACACAAAAAAATTCCTTCTATTTTGGAGACTTTGTAGGTCACAACTGAATTATAAACAGAGAAGTACACATTATTTTAATTATTACTAACTGTGGCAATTTTGACCCATTTACTTATAAATGGGTGGATAATTTCTTTTAGCTAAAAGACTCTGAGGCTAAAGTTTTAGGGGCCGCTTGGTTCGAATCGGGGAATGGCAATGGGAATGACAAAGGGTATACTAAGGGAATGCAATGACCATTATAGAGTATTATCATTGTCATCGATGCCGCTTGGTTTATTCAAAATAATGATTATACATATATATATATATATATATATATATATATATATATATATATATATATATATATATATATATATATATATATATATATAAAGCATTTTAGTATTTTAATTTTGGAAACTTCTTAAAATCAAGACTCAACATTTCCATATTTATTTACTTAATTTTCATTTTAAAATATAACCTCATTATTTTCACATATTTTTCACGTTTCACCAATTATATTCTAAATCTCGAGTTCTACAATATCAACTCACAATCACGGGTAATCCCCAATGAATAACAAAGACAATATATGACTATCGATGAGTCACTGACTCGCTCTTTACAATAAAATTAGTAAATTCCGCAGCATAGCGCAGGTATTATGCTAGTATATATATAATATCTGTGTATACTAGAAATATGTATATTAAATTTATATACAAGAACTGGCATAAAAATTTTGAACTATATAGTGTGTGTTAATTAATTTATATTATAGTTATTATTTTTTTGTATATAAATGAGTGCGTAAATCTTGAAAAATTGAAAGATAAATAAAGGCGTTCATATTTTTTTGATTATGTGCAGGCCACTGAATAAAATTCTATACAAGTAATTTATGAAATTAAATTAAATTTAGATATATACGCAAGACGAAATAATATTAGTGGCTTGTAATTAATGTTATTATAAAATGATAGTTTATTTATTTATTTTTATGTTAACATAAAGAGAAAAAGTAGGGACTAGTGAGTCTTACTATTACTTGGTTCAATACCCCCAAATTAGTGGGTAATGGTGGATTGCCTAGTAATGGGTAATGATATAATAGATTGTAACTAACCAAGCATCATTAATCATTAACATTCCCATTCCCTACCCCTTAATACCTCCAACCAAGCACACCCTTAGTGTCAACGAGTAGATATGTAACAAAGGTTTTGTATACGAGTTCAAGGTGTTTGATTTGTGTTTATAAGATATTATTTGCTATAATGTCATCATATGTGATCATGTGTTTTTCTATTTTTTAGTAATTTGTTCGTATGATGCTTCTTCATGTATATGGATTTTACCTTCGTTTTCGCCTTTTGCTTTCAGTGCGAGTAGAATTACCATGTTGATAGAATTACCATGTCATCATTTACAGATGTGTGTTACTCTCAGTTGATAGAGACTACCTTTTTGGTAGCGTACTTTGGGGGTTCATTAGATGGGGCAACTGATATCAAATTTTGGTTACAATTGTATGAGGTATGTATTCGACACGGATTTTTTTACATTGTATGTATTCATGTGAAAAATGGACCCGAAGGTTGTTAATTCATTGTAGTGTTTTTAGTGGAATTTTTGTTGGACCAAAGTATTAAACAATGAACATTTACTTGGATATTTGAGTCAGTATTTAAGCTACAAGAACTCTCTAATGATTTAGTAAAGTTAATATGATTTTGCAATATAATTTTCGATTTTGATGATTTCTGAAATGTGCACCTCAATGGATGTGTCTGCTGGTATCTTTCATATCTTTGGCCAGGTAGTAGCCAAACTGCCTTTAGTAGCAACAAGTACTCAATGTCAGATATTGGTGAGCATGAAGCGTGATTATTTGTTTTCCATTAATTGAGCCATTTTTAATTAAATGGGTTGAAATTGCCACCTATTACTCATTTGAACCCTGGTTTAGTGCTTCTGATTGGAGACCACACACACCAAAACTTAGATCGTTAGTAATCTCAATCGATGCTTATTTTAATGCTTCTCATTACAAGTGATGATATATAGTGGTGTATTTGGTCACTGCAAACAACGTTTTTTTGTAAGTAATGGCTCAGACCTTATGGATGCCAGATTAATCAAATATATATTAAATTGATGGGCACATACATTATGTATCTCTTTTTCTCTTTTAGTAATACTCATAGAGTAGGACCTTCTCTTTCGCTAATGTTCTTTTTACCTTATCATGTCATAGTTTACGAATGTTACTACATATGAGTAGGACCTTCTCTTTCGCTAATGTTCTTTTTACCTTATCATGTCATAGTTTACGAATGTTACTGAGAGTCCCGTGATCACTATTGCTTAGTGATTTGGAATCGCAAAGTGTAAAGTTTAATTGTAGAAGGGGGGGTTGAATACAATTAAAAACTTTTTCTGATTTTGACTAAGTTAATTGAAAGTTTTAATCGTTTTAACAGAAACAGAGTATATCAGATAACAGATATGACAATATCAAAGAACAATGTAATAGTAGCTGAAATGGTGAATTGTATTGATTATAAAATTCACAAGTGTTGAATGCGGAATGGATTAATCAAAGTTAATCCAATTCAAACACTTAGCTAATCTATTACAATTGAGATGAACAGCAGTGGACAAACACGCTGACTGTTCACTCAATGAATCGCTAAGTCGTGCTTAGACAAACTACTCACTGATGTACAGTGATTAACACGAATTGAACGGTTAACCTCTACAGTACAAAACACTGAACTATTTAAACTACAAGAGTTTCTAAAATATTGCCTATAAAATAGGATCTTGGAAGGACACGTGTTGCTGCTTGATTGGTTTGAACTCTGATGAACCGACATTCTGCGGGTCCCAATTCTGTTACAGCAAATATCTCGTTACCTTAAATCCAATCACTTGCTGCCAGGTAATCTTTCGGACATCCTTCAAACTGAAACACTCTTGCTGATGTATAGATAAGTACAGTACTTTTAGTACTTGATGATTGAGAGGCTTTATTGAATAGTCCCTGAAGATGCAGTAATCCTCCTCACTCACTGCGAGCTAACATGCTCTTGTAGAATGACTTGAATTAAAGATCTTCAGTGACTAGCTTTTATTCTGGCAGTGACTTTTGCCTTTATTGAATTGAAGAAGTAAAGCTCTCGCTAACGTTGATCAGCGACACACCAAGTTGAACTTTAAATCTTCCTCAGTATATCAAGCAGAATGAATGACGATCAGCGAAACCTATCATTAGCAACAGCAGCTTCAATACAATCCATTTCTTCATCGAGTAGTGAACAGTTGAGTTGGTCAGCGAACAATGACTTCATCATGGTCAGCGACCAGTGACTCAACAATCTCCCCCTAAATGATTGTGATTGAAGCTCCCTAGACAAACTAGTTGCTGAGAAAAGTTTATAGTCAGTGTTTAAGATTTTAAACATTCAGTGACTTATACTTTGATCCATTCATTTTTCTTTTTGGAGTCTTTTTGATATGATCTGAGTTTTGCACTTTGGTTTTCTCAAAAGATCATATATTATTGAACTGCAAAATATAAAGTACAGATAGTTTTTCAGTTACAATATATCTAAACTATCACAAACTTTAAATCTACTATCTTCAGCAGAGATTCCTACTATCTTCAGCGATCAGATTAATAGCAGAGATTCCTATGACAACTTTTACGAAGCTTTAACCGATTGAAAAACAATGAACCTTCAGATACTTAAGTTGTAACTGATCCGGATAGAGAAAGATTCATTGCTGAGCTGAAGTGACACAAATATTAAATAAAATCACCAAGAAAATTGTAACTTAAATACAGGAAATACATGATCTTGTGATATGATTTCCAAGTATCAGTTACTTTGTCAGCATCAGCGATGCTAAGGATGATATGATTTCCAAGTATTAGCGTTTTGGCACATGAGCAACATTGGTTTTTGCATTCATTTGCACGTTTTCTCCATCTTGAAAGTACCATAAAGTAGATCAGTATTTCTCTGGTAGCATCAGTAACACTTGAAAATTTCTCCCCCTTGATGATAGCATGAAATACTGTGTGTAATAGGTGATTGGTTTTCTCATCATCATTAGCTTGTGTTTTAGCTAATGGATCATTGAAAACAGAGATATCAGCTTGTATCTCTCCCTGTGACTGGAGAGAGACATTGACAGCTGGTGCAGTGAGAGATGAGAGATAGCTCGGGTCTGTAGCCAGTGATGTGACACCAGCGAAGAGTGTGTTAACACCCACTGATGTCACTTGCCCTTTGTTTAAAACATCATTCTTTTGTGAGAATAATGAGTGGCTCATGGGTTGACTCGATAAAAGTTTGTGATTTGAAAGCATGATTTTAGCAAGAATGCCCACTGTGACTGAACGTTCAGACCCTGTTTCATCCTTGGCGTCCAAAAACGTCGTCTTTTTGAGATTTCTTGCAGAGGTTGGTAAAGTATTCTGGGATGGTGGTTGACCAGTTTTGATCACTGTAGGTTTTGACAGTGATATGGTCGATTGGGCAGAATCAGACATATGTACAAAAGTTACATGCTGGGACACAGAGATTCCTCAAAAAAAAATCAGAGCAAATGGTAAAAACTTTGTAGTGCTCTGTTTTTCGTCAAGAAGTTTTATTCAAAAGAGTTGTTTTTGAAAATTGTTGTAGCAAGATCTGTGTTTCTACATAGGCTTGAAAAGCTTTAAACTTGTAGAAATGATGTGAATAAAACTTGATTTTGATCTTACTATCTCCTTTTTTTTTTTTTTTTAAATGTTATAACAGGATGACAAAGAAATGATCAGACAGTGGGCGATTTGTGAAATGAGGTGAAGGGTTGGTTTTATAATGAAGTTTATGTGAGAAGTATGTGGTGAAAAATGAAACGTCGTGGTTGATGATGGTGGTAAGTAGGGGTGGCATAGGGATGATTATTGATGATGTTAAATGGTATAGGGGTGATCATTGTGGAGCTTGGTGGTATTAATGGTGATTTGAGAGGTGCACCAGAAAAGTATATGTGACGTAAGGAAGAAATAGTGTCAGAGGTGCAATTTTTGTGACACATCCCTTCACAAATAATGATGAAAGAATCAGGGGGTTCCAAAAAAATAAAAATAAATAACACTCATGTTTTAAGAATATTAATTATAATTTTCAATTTGCCTGAGATGTTATATCACTGATTTAGTCACAACTTAGAATACTAACTAAGTCAGAGAGATTTGATCACTGTTAAATATGAATCATAATTTTTATTCTTTGAGTATGAGTGTTGTTTAAAAAAAAAAAAAAATTTCAGAGATTTATTTTTTCACTAAAAGAGTTACAACTTAGAATACTAACAAGATCAGCTAAGGAAGGAATAGGTCTCTGAAAAAAAAAATTTTTAATTTATTTTAATTAATTTAAAAAAAAAAAAAATGAGTATAGATTATGTCTGATACGAACTATGTAATATTTTACTATATTATCTTTCACTGATCTAGTTACAACTTATAATACTAACTAAATCAGCTTAAAAAAAAATATAGGACAATAAAATATAGATCATATGAAGATATAATAGATATTCAATTTATTAAAACACATGAAGCTGTTTTAAACTAAAAATAGCTAGCTAAGTGAAACGCCCTGAAAACAGAACCATTTTTTTTACCTAACACTGAAAACACACTCTATTAGGTCCCACATCTAAAATATGACATTATAGACTCGTTATATCGTTCCCTTAATCAAATAAAGACTCAAATAAGAAAAATGTTGAATTTACAAGCGATTCCCCAGGAATGACTTCCATTCCCCAGGAATAAGGGCTGCTGTTAGCACTTAAGTTCAGATTCCTCAGGAATGACTCCGATTCCCCAGGAATCAGGGCTGCACACAAACTAATACCAAAATACGAATTTCCGACGCGCATAACTTTTTACTCGTAAACACTTAGACCCTGAAAATTTGCAGGCACCTCCATAATGCCAAAATGAAACTTTCTATTTTTGCACTTTTCCAAAATACACGTTTTACGAGAAAACGGACGTATAACCACTTTTTGACCATTTTAACCACTTTTTGACTACAACCCAAATCACAAACCATAAACACTTTGACTCTAACTTTTTGCACACATTATCAACCTACCAAAACAAGTCTAACACACTTGTCCAAACCCACATAACTACATTCTAACCCGATTTAACCATTTTGACCCGTTTTGATATCCATTTGGACACTATCACCAAATCTACTACATAACACCACCACATTACACAATACCACACATGTTTGATTCTTACAACATTGTTGACTATTTGTCAACTTTATCTTTGACCAACCAATTCACATTTGACACTTAATCACTTTTCACCACTTCGACCCAAACTAAACCAATCATATGACTTCATACACTAGACACCATAACTCTGTTTGACTTTCAAAGTCAACTACTATACATTGACCAACATTTTTAATTCGAAAACTCATTGTTTGGGCGATTTACACAATTGAGCATCAAAACAAAAATTCAAAAGAAAGAAGCATATTCTAACCATAAGCATGCTCCATATCCATGTCACTAGCTTCTCATAACCCTTCTATCCACATGTCGCTAGCGTAACATCAACCTACAACATAAACACTGAAACGGGTAAGCACAACTGCTTAGTGAGTACACAGGCAATCAAACAAGCAATACACACATAACACTTAGCACATATCAACACAATACATAAGTACAAATTCACTGGGCTCTGAACACTGAACACTAAACACTGAACACTGTGTTAACCGTAGTTAACTCTCTGATCACCACTGAATCATTACACATAATCATACCACATGATCTAACTAACAACAATCAAAACACTAATCAACACATCCTTTAACATAATCTAAAACGCACATAAGAAACAAAACATATAACAAACAACCTTCACGTGATTGTATGATCCTCTAGCTCGGAAGCTATCCGGAAACACATACAACCAATTCATACACCGTTCACTATATCATCACTATTTAATCCACATATGTTAACAATATATCTTCCACCCGATTGTGTAGCCTCTTACTCAACAGCAATCCGGATCCAACACAATCGAATCATACACTATTCTTCACCAATTCTTTTCCTTTACCTTTAAGCTAGTGACTTACTCATTACTTGGCTAACATCAAGCTAATGAGGAAATCACTACTTTTCTTACCAAGTAACATTTAATCACATAACAATTAAGAATAACAAGTAATCTAACATAACAACTAATTTAAGCAATAATCATAATTAAACAAACATAAACAAATAACTATTTCTTTAATTGTGTAAACCTCTAGCCCGCAAGCTATTCGGTCCTACACAATCACATCACCTGTTTAACCCCCGTATCACTCACCACAATCTCTTAGATGACAATTTCTCCATATTGATCATCATAAGCCTCCACGTCTCTTAACACCTACATAATCATATTATACATAACAACATAATTAAACACTAATTAATCATCCACTTTAATCATACTTCATGACTACACTTTCTCATGATCATATTACTATTTTTTTAATCTTAACACTTTGAATTCATCATTTTCACTAATAATTCATATGGTTTCTCCCCCACTTTGTTTAAACTTACTTCATTAACATCTTCTTAACATAATTTACATGAATCACCATAAACACTCTTTTAATAATTCATCACTTATCAACTTTACTACCTTAAATTCATGTTCTATCTACATAATTATATTCTATTAGCATCACTAATCATGTATTTAAGCTTATTTCATCATTCTATACAATTTAGCATAAACCCTAGAATTTCTCATAAACATTAATTCATGAATTCATCATTTTCAACATGTTATATGATTTCATATGATCATAAAAACACCTACTAACATCAAATCATTCAATTCAAAACCTTAATTTCGTATTAAAATCATCATTTATACAAAACCCCTCAAAAACCTCTTAACTAGGTTAAAATTATGAAGAAATTAACTTACATATGATAAAGGATGATCAAGAAATGAAAAATTGAATCTTAGATACATGAATTGAAGATTAAATTTGATGATTGAAGCCTTGGAAATGATACATAAATCGTCCCTGTGTTTCCTTGTGTCTCTTTAAAATGGATGAGATAAACTCATTCATACGTACATATATATCCAAGTCGGTTTATTATTTTATCCCCTTTAAACTCTACAGTCTGGAACTGATAAAACCGTTTACGTTTTTCACTATATCTCGTTATCTACATAATAATATTTCGTAATAAAAATATATCCGCGTACGATATTTATTTCCTGAAATTCCGGGTGTTACACTAAGCTTGGTAGCTGAGCTAGTCATTTAAGTTTAACATGCCAAGCTCGCTGATGAGAAAGTTAAATCTTTTCTCATCCAAAGGTTTTGTAAATAGATCAGCGAGTTGGTAATCAGTTGGAATAAAATGTAATTCAATATCACCTTTCATCACATGGTCCCTGATGAAATGATATCGGACATCAATGTGCTTTGTCCTTGAGTGCATTACTGGATTGTTGGCAATGGCTATGGCACTTTGACTATCACAGTAGATTGGAATTTCTTTGAAGTCAAATCCATAGTCGGCAAGCTGATTTCTCATCCAGAGAATTTGAGCAGTACAGGCACTAGCAGCAACATATTCAGCTTCTGCAGTTGATGTCAAAACTGAGTTTTGTTTCTTGCTGGACCAGCTTACTAGCTTCTCTCCAAGAAATTGACAGCTACCAGATGTGCTTTTTCTATCCAGTTTGCATCCAGTATGATCAGAATCAGAATATCCTTTTAGGGAGAAGTCTGATCCAGATGGGTACCAGAGACCAAGATTCGGTGTACCCTTCAGGTATCTGAATATCCTTTTTACAGCGAGCAAGTGTGATTCCTTTGGATCAGCTTGATATCTAGCACAGAGACAAGTAGCAAACATAATGTCTGGTCTACTTGCAGTTAGATACAATAGCGACCCAATCATACCTCTGTAAGCTGTGATGTTTACAGATTTACCATCAGGATCAGCATGTAGCTTTACTGCAGGTGACATGGGTGTAGCAAGGGTTGAGCAATTAGCAAATTCAAATTTCTTTAACAGATCTTTAACATATTTTCCTTGACTTATAAAAATTCCAGTTTTGGTTTGTTTTATTTGCAAACCAAGGAAAAATGTTAATTCACCCATCATGCTCATCTCATAACTTTTGGTCATGAGATCAGAAAATTCCTTGCACATGTCACTGTTAGTAGACCCGAAAATGATATCATCAACATAAATCTGGACTAATATGACATCTCTCTTATCTTGTATGATAAATAATGTGCTGTCAATTTTTCCTCTGACGTAGCCACATTTTATCAGGTAGACAGAGAGAGTATCATACCATGCTCTAGGAGCTTGTTTTAGTCCATATAGAGCTTTATCAAGTTTGTAAACATAACCAGGATGTTTTGGATCAATGAATCCAGGTGGTTGCTTGACATACACTTCTTTCTGCAGCTTGCCATTCAGAAAGGCACTTTTCACATCCATTTGATATACTTTAAACTTCTTGTGAGCTGCATAAGCAAGAAATAGCCTGATTGCTTCAAGCCTAGCCACTGGTGCAAAAGTTTCGTCATAATCAATGCCTTCTTGCTGACAGTAAGCTTGTGCAACTAGTCTCGCCTTGTTTCTTGTAACCACACCATCAGCATCCATTTTATTTCTGAACACCCATCGTGTTCCAATTACTGATTTTCCAGCGGGTTGTGGTACAAGCTTCCAAACTTTATTTCTTTCAAACTGAGATAGCTCTTCTTGCATGGCAGCTATCCAGTGATGATCAGTGAGTGCTTCATCAACCTTCTTTGGTTCCATCAGAGATACAAAACTTACAAACAAACAAAAGTTAGCAGTTGTTGATCTTGTCTGAACCCTGGATTGTGGATTACCAATAATCAATTGATTATCAATATGTTTTGTCCACTTAGTCATTCGCTGAGGTTCAGCAGTGACTTGATTACTTTGTGAGGGTTCAGCAGGCAAATCAACATGTGCAGCATGAGTATTGTTGTTATGCGAGTTTTGGTTTTGACATTGAGTTGATGATGATGGGACATTTGTAGGTAAAGATGATGTTTTCTGAATTATTCTCTGCTAAAGTAGAACTGGAATTGATTTCAGGAATATTATCTTCACCTTCAGAGTCTGATGAGAAATTTTTATATTTCTTATCATTTGATTTGATTTCATTTGATAAGTCACCATACATTTTGTTAAAAATGAGATTTTCATATTCTTTAGGATCAGTGAGTGACTCATCATATGATTCATCAAAAGTAACATCCATTGATTCCTCAATACATTCTCTTCTTTTATTGTAAATTCTGAAAGCTTTAGAGATAATTGAGTAACCAACAAATATTCTGTAGGGATTCTAGATTTGATGATTACAAAACAAAATATGCATAAAGTAATAATGATGAAACTAGAAGGACTTAATGTGTAATATTAGTTTACTTTCTATGCAAGTTAGGTTTTATTGTAAACCCTAATGATCTCTAGTATATAAAGAGACATAGGGGTGTAGGTTTTGGTGTGCACCTAGAAAAGATGTAGACGTCTAAAGTTCTTTGTTATCCCTAAGGTTCTTGTAACCCCGATACTAAAGGGTATCTGTCTTGTTGATTAATTAATAAGATTAGGGATTTGGTTGATAACATTGTTCTTATTATTATTCTGCTGCATAGTATTATCATTGTTATCGTTTATTGTTAATCCTAGATCAAGACCTAAAAAGTCTCGAGCTTAAACGATCATACGTTTTCACAATTGGTATCAGAGCAAGGTGGCTCGTGATCTAGGATCTATAAAGTTTTACAAGCAAGAGAAGCCGTATTGAAGAAACCCTAGAAGATTGCAAGAAAAATTCGTAATTCGTCACTTTCTGCACAGCCATGGTAAAAAATTCAGATCTCATTCGTTAACCGTTAGATTGTCGTGAAATATGAACTGTAGGTTGTTAACATATAGGCGCACATTCGTACTGAAGGAATTTTCGATCTGAGTTTTTGATTGAGAGATATTCATTGTCGAAATTGGTTGCTGAAAGTTTAGGGTTTTTCAGAACGACAGAAGTAAAACGGTCACTGTGTCTTCGTTATTCAACGGAAGTTTATGATTTTTGGATATGTTATAGAAGACATACGTTTCTACATCATGTAAAAATTTCATTGTGATCGGATGTTTCTACAAGGAGATATCAAAATTCGAATCTGCTGCAGTACGTTTGTGGTTTCTGTTTGTGCAGCTGTACTGATTTAATTGCTGTGTATTCGTTAACCGTTGGATCGACTTGATTTTTGGATATGTGGTTAATGAAACATTGATGGACTTCGTGTAAAAATTTGAGCATAATCAGATACATAATCAGGGAGATATATAGTTCTGAAGTTGCCTGCCACTGCTGGTTAAATGTGCTAGCCACTGCTCGTTAGATGTGCTAGTCACTGCTCAGCCTCTGTTGGTACGAGATTCCCGCTGCTAGAAGGTTTGTTCCCGCTGCTAGTAAAAGTTTGTCCCCCTGCTAGCACGAAGTTACCACTGTTAAGTACAACGTTGCCTTTTAGTACAACGTTGCCACTGCTAGCACAGATCTACCACTGCTAATACAAGCTTGCCGCTGTTAGTACAAGCTTGCCACTGCTAGCACAAAACCCTACCGCTGCTAATACATAGTATCCACTGTTCGGTATAGCCACTGTTAGTAGTCGCTACTGCTAGTTAGCTTGTTGCCACTGCTAACATAATTTTGCCACTGTTGGGGTATCGATTACCACTGTTAGTCATTTTTCAAACACTAGTGGAATTATTGATACTCGTCATGGATGGTACTACATGGTATTCGTTGCTATTATTGGATGGTTATCTGTACAGTTCTTATGGTTACTGTATAAGAAGAGTTTGGATCTCGATTGGAATTGTTTTCATAACAATTTATTCTTATTGATTTAATGGCTCGTTCATGAAGATGTGATTATGAAGAAGGTTGATTATAGCTTATTTGATATTGTAGTTGAGTTTTTCAGCTATGTATCTTATCATATCTCAAAGTGATGATGTTAAGCTTTGAAGATAACTTGTTTGGTTTGTATGGGACGACGAAGACTTGACAAAATCTAGCAAACGTGTGAGATTAAACTTAGGATGCTCAATGTTCACATTTGCTATCACTTGAAAGAGTTACAGTGGGCTCGGTGACTTATTATGAAGAATGAGGATTTTTGTCAAAGAGATTGTGATCTACTTATACAAGGATATAAGTTCGACGTCGTGGTTAGTACAAGATATAAGGTACAGGTTTGGAAGATTGGACTTCTTTATCAAGTTTGTTATATTCTGTTTTCTTCATAAGTGATCATTACATAGAGCCAATCGACTTAGAGATTCAAGAGATGGTGAACATATTTTGAGGGGAAGCTTACTGTTTATTGTTTCATCATTTACATGTACCACTTGAGAGGAATTGTTTACAAGTTGCAAAAGATTCTGATTTGATTATTACAAAAAGGGGAAGAAAGATATTGATTTTGCAGCTTATAATAAGTGGTGTCATGTTCAAGAAGATATTAAGTCAAGGGGAAGCATAGAAGACGGTTTCATTTATCGAGATTGTTTTGTAATATCATATAGGGGAAGATTGTAGGGATTCTAGATTTGATGATTACAAAACAAAATATGCATAAAGTAATAATGATGAAACTAGAAGGACTTAATGTGTAATATTAGTTTACTTTCTATGCAAGTTAGGTTTTATTGTAAACCCTAATGATCTCTAGTATATAAAGAGACATAGGGGTGTAGGTTTTGGTGTGCACCTAGAAAAGATGTAGACGTCTAAAGTTCTTTGTTATCCCTAAGGTTCTTGTAACCCCGATACTAAAGGGTATCTGTCTTGTTGATTAATTAATAAGATTAGGGATTTGGTTGATAACATTGTTCTTATTATTATTCTGTTGCATAGTATTATCATTGTTATCGTTTATTGTTAATCCTAGATCAAGACCTAAAAAGTCTCGAGCTTAAACGATCATACGTTTTCACATATTCCTTCATCAGCTTTTGGATCAAACTTTCCTAAGTGATCTCTTTTGTTTAAAATATAGCAAGTGCTACCAAAACATTGAGAAAACTTATATCAGGTTTTCTCCCCCTTAAAAGCTCATATGCTGTTTTACTGTGTCTTTTGACAATCAGTGACCTATTTTGAGTGTAACAGGCAGTATTTACTGCTTCAGCCCAAAAATAGGTCTTGAGACCAGCATCAATGAGCATTGACCTGGCAGATTCAATAAGAGTTCTATTTCTTCTTTCTGCCAACCCATTTTGTTGGGGTGTTCTAGGTGCTGAAAATTTTTGAGAAATGCCTTTTGAATCACAAAAACTTTCAAGGTCAATATTTCGAAATTCAGTGCCATTGTCACTTCTCAGATGTTTTACAGTGACATCATTCAAATTTTCCATTTTCTTCACAAAGGATATGATTTCGCTGGCAGCTTCACTTTTGGCTTTGAGAAAGAATACCCAAGTGTATCTGGAGTATTCATCGACTATCACCAAACAGTACCTTTTTCCTCCCAGACTTGGAGTACTTACTGGCCCGAACAAATCCATATGAAGCAAGTAAAAACATTCTGTTACAGATGAAGTCTGCTTACTTTTGAAAGACGAGTTGTGATGCTTTCCCTTTTCACATGCTGAACAAAGCTTGTCTTTGTCATAAGACATTTTTGGTAGTCCAGTGACTAAACCATTCTTGCTTAGTTTGTTAATTGCTTTGAAGTTCAGATGAGAAAGTCGCTTATGCCATAACCATTTTTCTTTTGAAACGGTTCTGGAGTAAAAACATGTTCCTGACTGTGCTGAATCCATATTGACCACATAAGTATTCCCTTTCCTGTTTGCAGCAAGAACAGCACTTCCCTTTTTGTTGTAAACAACACCAGCTTCATGATCAAAAAGTACCTTGTTCTTGGAATCACAAAACTGACTGATGCTTAATAAATTGTGCTTCAAGCCTTCTACATATGCTACTCGCTTGAACATTACATTACCATTGGTCAAGATTCCATATCATCTGGTCTTTCCAACCTTATTGTCACCAAATACCACATCAGGACCTCTTTCATCCTGATAGTCACTAAGCAGAGACTTGCTTCCTGTCATGTGCCTGGAACATCCGCTGTCCAAATACCAGATAGTCTCTCTAAGAATACCTTTGTAGATGCTATCAGAATCCCAACCAGATGCTGAACATTTCTGAGCAACTTCCTTGATGTCTTCATGGAATTCAGTGTCATCAGCCATTAAACAATAATCTTTGTCCAAGCAAATCATTGCTTCTTCATCATCGGATGAGGAGGATGAATCAGAGTCGCTGAGTGAACTTTCGTCAGCGACAAACTCTTTTCTCTTCTTCTTTTCGGATTTAGCCAATGCCTTCAGTTTCTTGTACTTTGCCTTGTACTTGTTGTACTTATCATTACTGGAGTCTGACACTGGTTCAGGGACTTGGTTTACTGACTTTGATCTACATTCAGCTACAAAATGACCAATTTTGCCACACTTGTAGCATTCACCTTTGGACTGAAATTTATCAGATGATGGAGCACCAGCGAATCTTTTTGATCTGGTGTTTCTTCTGAAATTAGAAACCATCATGGCCATATCCTTTTCAAGCTTCTCCAGTCCTTCATCATACTCGTACTCTGACTGTTCTTCATCTTGACCACCTTCTTCTTCAGCTATTAGTGACTTCGAACTTTTCTTAGACACCTTTGACTTCCGTCTCTGATCGATTTCATCGAGCTCTGCTACAAGGGCATTGGATATCTTCTGACTTCCAAGAGTAGCACGAATATGCTCACTCTGATCAGCTTGTTTCTCTGACTGCTCCCAGTTGAGCAAAATACCATAGACCTGAGTTAAATTCAGAGTTGAATAATCATTTCTCTGTCTGGTACATGTTGCAATGGTTCCCCAGATTTTTCTTGGCAGCAACTCAAGAAACTTTTTAACAACAAATCTCTGTTCCTTGCCTATACCAGTCTTCTCCATTTTGTTCATCAGTGACTGGTATCTGGTGTAAGTGGAAGACAGAGATTCATTTTGTTCCATTGCGAACAGCTCATATTGACGAGTGAGATTGACTTCCCTGCAGCGAATAATATCAGGAGTTCCAATATATATATTCCTAAGGGTATCCCACATGTCTTTAGCAGTTCTACAAAGCCTGATTGATTCGAACACTTCATCAGGAAGTGCCATGCCTATGTAGATTTTAGCTTGTTTATCCAATCTAACCAATCGTCTATACTCATCTGACCATTGTTCCTCTCTTTTAGGCAAAACCATTTCTGGTATAGCAGGAGTAGTAGCTGTAGCCATGACAGCAGGAACAATTGTGGTTGGGATGTGGGGACCATTGGTTATTATATTACAGAGACGGTCATCAATTAAATCTAAAAACATCATCATTCAGGACATCCAATTTTCAATCCTTAATGGATCAAAAGCTGGAGGTTTGGTTGTAGAACCATTTACCTTTTGATAATCAGAGTCAACACAGCTGTACTTTACTGATTCCATTGCATACCTGGTTAATTGAATTTAAACCAACTCTGCTCTGATACCAATTGAGAGTCCCGTGATCACTATTGCTTAGTGATTTGGAATCGCAAAGTGTAAAGTTTAATTGTAGAAGGGGGGGGGGGGGGGGGGTTGAATACAATTAAAAACTTTTTCTGATTTTGACTAAGTTAATTGAAAGTTTTTAATCGTTTTAACAGAAACAGAGTATATCAGATAACAGATATGACAATATCAAAGAACAATGTAATAGTAGCTGAAATGGTGAATTGTATTGATTATAAAATTCACAAGTGTTGAATGCGGAATGGATTAACCAAAGTTAATCCAATTCAAACACTTAGCTAATCTATTACAATTGAGATGAACAGCAGTGCACAAACACGCTGACTGTTCATTCAATGAATCGCTAAGTCGTGCTTAGACAAACTACTCACTGATGTACAGTGATTAACACGAATTGAACGGTTAACCTCTACAGTACAAAACACTGAACTATTTATACTACAAGAGTTCCTAAAATATCGCCTACAAAATAGGATCTTGGAAGGACACGTGTTGCTGCTTGATTGGTTTGAACTCTGATGAACCGACATTCTGCGGGTCCCAATTCTGTTACCGCAAATATCTCGTTACCTTAAATCCAATCACTTACTGCCACATAATCTTTCGGACATACTTCTGTAACACCCGTCAAATTAGGACTAGTAATTAGTGTCTAATCCTATGTTAATACATGTAATTAGTTTTGTGTTAGACTAATTAATGTATCGGAATATATATTGATGAATATATACAAATCTGCGATTTGATTAAATCGTACGCTCTTCAAATCGAATGTAATACGGTTCGATTAAATACGGACGTTGGTGATCAATTTTATTAAATAACGTGACATTATTTAATAAGACTATTATATCCAAAATATTATTTTGATAATGATTCCAATTATAATCTGTATCGTGCAAACAAGGATCACGCGACTAAAAATACTAAACTCGCAAACTAACAAAACGAACTAAGTTGAGTTTTATAACTCAAATATAAAACATTTGGTAAAATACTTCAACAAAAATATCGTGTAATAATTCATATTTTAAAACTTATAATTAATATGTAAAATAAATATTTAACGTTTAAACGACCGGGAAAACGAACACAACACGGAGCGCGATCGCACAGGAGTAAAGTGGAGACCCACCCCCGGTGGGCCCCCACCGAAAATCAGCCACGGTGAGGGTCACCACCTCCCTCACCCTCACTTTCTCATTCTCACTCTCTCTCCTTCCCTCTTTCTTCTTCTTTTTCTCTCAAACAACCACCACACCACCATCATCTAAATCCACCAAATACTACCACCAAAACGCCTCGAATCACCTTGCTCGTTTGGAAGAAAACGTCCACCGCATCGAGATCTACATTTCCATCTTTCCGGATTCCTCCGGCATTAACTTTGTAAGTTTCCGACAAATCCCGACACCTCTCGTTTTCGACTTATAATTGTTTTTTTAAGCTTATAATGTCCATATTTTGGTTGGGTAAAAATATTGGATCGAACGGTGGCCGGGAAACTCGTTTTCGACACAAAATCCGGCCAACAGCCCGTAACGTCGCATCTGGCCTGGAGCCTTTGCGACGTCGCGTATAACGTCGCACAGAAATCAATAACGTCGCCTTAGCGACGTCGCACATAACGTCGCATTGAATTGCGAAGTCGTACATAGCGACGTCGCCTACTACGTCGCTAGAATCAACAACGTCGCGTATAGCGACATCATCCTAAACGTCGCATTAAATTGCGAAACGTCGCCTTTAGCGACGTCATGCTCAACGTCGCAATCCTTACCTGCGACGTCACACCTAACGTCGCACAAACCAGGACTTGAAAACTCAGATTTTTACCAAGTGTCGAGACCTAAAATTTTAACACCTGATTTTACCCAAATTCGGATCCAGATGCGTTTTTCGTCAAAGCAATATAGTAGAAATAAAAATTTTCCAAGCTGACCTGGCAGCTCGACCCCAGCCAGGGGCTCTGCCCCTTGGACCCTGCCAGGGGCTGCCGCCCCTTGGACCCCGCTACCAGGGGCGCTGCCCCCGGACCCCCGTACTTAGATTTCGTAGACACATTTCACACCAAACATCAAACTTGTATAACACTTTGAAACTAACAAAATAACATATCATTATTACCTATAATCACCAACGGGCCGTACGCGTTTTCAAACACTTAAACTATCCACCGAATTGGGAACACTTGGACATTATAGTTGGACGAACAACTACAAGGTAGTCTTATCAGATACCTTCGCATATTATAACCATCGCGTGTCGTGGACACCCTCAGGTTACAAGTCTTTGGACTTCGATTCTCGGCTAATCATTCTCAGTTTATTTTCATAAACTCAACGACTCAGGTGAGTCTCATGGCCCCTCTTTTTACTATTTTACTCAGGGGTGTGATATATTGCTCATTTTTAACATGTGAACGCAAGTACAAACATTTTCATATACTACATGAGTTTTTCACAACTAATCATTTAAAGTCCTCCGTCAGCATAGTTGTTAATACGTTGTAGCGTGAATATTAGTATATGGTACCATATAGGATTGACCCTCCTCGTCCGGGTTAGCAAGCACTAACCGGGTAAACGGACGTACTAATATTTGGGAAGACGAGTGTTGATTAGGCACTCGTGGAGGCACCTCGCTCGGAATTCTCTATAGGGGGCCCGACCCTCGAGTTAAGCTCAACTATGTGCTCATGGCTGTATACATATACATTATCAATTGCTGGACGCAATTCAATTATTTAAATCTTGCGGTTCATACTATATTAACTGATTTCAAACCTGTGAGCTCACCAGCTTTAGCTGACCCATTTTAGCGTGTATCACAGGTACCCAGCAGTAGGTTTTGGCTGCTAGCAGGATTTCTATAGCTCGAGTCAGCATGCAAACAATGGAGATTTTCTTGCATTAATATATTTTGTACAAGTATTTATGTATTGAAATCTCTCTCAATCGAACACGAGTTATGTATAGCTTTAAATGTTGTAAACAATTACTATAATATTATATTTTGTTAAAACGACGCATATAGAGTCGTTTGCTATATCTCTCTGTGCTTTGTATATTGATTAGTAACACCCAAATCGTGCTTCCGCAAACCATTAAATTTGGGGGTGTTACAACTTCAAACTAGAACACTCTTGCTGATGTATAGATAAGTACAATACTTTTAGTACTTGATGATTGAGAGGCTTTATTGAATAGTCCCTGAAGATGCAGTAATCCTCCTCACTCACTACGAGCTAACATGCTCTTGTAGAATGACTTGAATTAAAGATCTTCAGTGACTAGCTTTTATTCTGGCAGTGACTTTTGCCTTTATTGAATTGAAGAAGTAAAGCTCTCGCTGACGTTGATCAGCGACACACCAAGTTGAACTTTAAATCTTCCTCGGTATATCAAGCAGAATGAATGACGATCAGCGAAACCTATCATTAGCAACAACAGCTTCGATACAATCCATTTCTTCATCGAGTAGTGAACAGTTGAGTTGGTCAGCGACCAGTGACTTCATCATGGTCAGCGACCAGTGACTCAACAGTTACTACACAAGTTGCCAACAGTGCAACCTTGGTGCAGCTCAACGAGTGTGGAGCACAGATGCTGTAGATGTGCACTCTGCTAATATGGTCAAGAAAGTGTTAAAAGAAAGTTTAAAGAAAATAAAAGGTGAAGCCTCTAAACCCACAAAATCTATCAGATGGGGAACTTGGAGCGCGTTGGATGCAACATTTACAGAAAGGATTCACATCGATCTATCCGACACTAAAAACTAAGATAACGTAATCACAAGCGAAGCAGAGTTGCAAAGCTGAGATATCATTGTGGGAGAGGCTAGAGATTGAAACGAAAAAGATAAGAAGTCTTACAAGTTTATTTTCTATTTGTATTTGAGTTCTTTTCAGAGGTAATTCACGATCCAATCATATACGGAGTATTAATCATGTATAACCACCAGTCTTCATTTATTTAATTGGTTAGTAAGTTTCCTTCAATGTGATGTCAAATTATACATATCTTTAAGTCCAAGTTTGATCTTAATTTATCTTTGATTTATGAAATTTCACTTATATGAATGAAACTGAATTAAAATTTTAAACTTTTAATATATTTTCTGCTTCTTTTTATTCTTCAGTCATTGCAGGTTCATGATGCACAACACATTAACATTGTTGAAACGTTTGGATCCAATTACCCAAGGAAATTAGTTGTGAATGCATGGCTTCCATTAGGCAATATGGTATTGATTCGAAATTATCTTATTTTCTTCTGTCAATGGTTGGATGGGTGAGGTCTGGACATCCGTTGATTTTGGTTTCTACAGAAAGGAATTTTGTACTTTTGTAGTTGAAATTCACTCCTGCAATGGGTCATCTATTGGAGCTAAAAGTGGAAAATTGGTCGGCTCTGGTAACGTGTGGTACAGGGATACAGGATGACTGAAACAACCGGGGCTGTTTTGGTGGACAGTCCAACTATGGGTCCTAGACACTCGGCTTCAGCTGGAAAGCTTAGTGTGGATACGGGTAAACCTCTTCCGCCTAAGTAGCTGGTTGAAATATGGGTTCGAAGAGCTAACACGATGCAAGGTATGTGACTTTAAAACGTTTCATAACTAATTACTGTATATGCATTAACAGCTTAGGAGATAGAATCTGACTTTAACTAATTACTTTAAAACATTTAAGATACTAATCCCCCAACACACATTTTAGGAAATAGAATGTAAATTTTCAAGAATATAGTGCCCATCTTTTTATCTGGTTTTTTTTTTTTGAATATTACAAGTTAATATTGGATTCAAAATATACATTCATTCAAATTTTGTAAGATATTAAAGCGCAAACAATAACCAAGTTGATCCATACTTTTAGAATGTTGTTGTTTTAAGAAAGCCTTAAAGGACTGTTACCTCAACGATTATTTCTATATATTCAATTATTTTGGTGTTTGCATTATTGATATAAAGTCTTCATTACTTTCAAAAGTTTCAAAAACTAATCAACTTACTTTTTTAAATGTTGTAGCCCGCAAATTTTGCGGGTTATGATCTAGTTAAATATAAAACATAAAATATATTAAATGAAATCAACGTTAGCAAGATATTTGATCTCGTACTCGGTCGCACGTCGGATGGTGCGACTTGCGACCAAACGATTACGACTCATTTTGCTTGTATTTTACTCGAAAATCGTATAGGTCGCAGGTTGCAAAATACGGGTTGCAGGTCGCACCCTGCGGACGGGTAGGGCAAATCGGCAACTCTTTTTTTGAAGTGGCAAGACGAAAAATACGTTCGAAAAAAGTGGCATTTTTATTAATTTCCCTAAATACGACCATACACGAAAGTGGACAACTAGAAGGGTGTTGGACGTGCTCATTTTTATGTTATATGAATCGTCATATGGTATTTATTTGTGAATGAGTATTCATATCTTATCTTATCGATCATCCATCGAGCCGTCGATGGTGGTGGTGGTCACTTATTATGTGATTCAAACAAATCTTATAAATATATAATATATATATATATATATATATGATTAATATGATAATATTATCAAAAATTCAATTATTAGCCAATTAAATTGGTTGATGTTATCAAATTGACTAAGATTTGGGACTTCATAACATCATAAATAATTTTTAAAATAATAATAATTATAGAAATTCTTATTATCATCAATAACGAGATCTTAAATTAATTAATAATTATATTTTATCAAGTTCTAGATTCATTATAAAATCTCTACACAAGTAACACAACTTACGTATATCTATCTTTGTAAAAATATTCATATTCATTGAATTGAATATATGATATGCTTTTATGTTGGTTTTGAAAAAAAAAAGATTCATGAGACCCATTATGAAATTGATATAGAATAATATTTGATGTTTCATGTTTACATTTAATATATGGGCAAATAACTTTAAAAGGTAATGTAAGATCCAAAAATTTTCAATAAAGAGAATATCACTTTTTTCGTCGTTCAAAAAGGACATTTAGTTTTAATTTCTACCTAAAAAGGATTATTGTGTTAAAAAAACTTAAATTAAGGAGAATATTATACCCTGAATTTTATATATTTTTTTTCAAAACTGACTCTTGAAATGACTTGCATGAGTTATTATTTGTTTAAGAAGTTGATATCTTTGCATCATCACCACACAAGAAACCTTCAATTCCACGAATAGCCATCTTTTAGATACGAATTTGTCACTTCAATTTTGAAACTCTATGTGGCTTACTCATGATTCCCAAATGTTTTAAACTTTAATTGGTGGTATAAATGTTTATAAATGATGCAAATCACCTTTAACCGACCATAATTTTTAATAAATAAAAAATCAACCCGATGATATTTCCCTTAATTTAATTTTTTTGACAACATAATTCTTTTTGGGCAAAAATTAAAATTAAGGGTCCTTTTTGAACAATGGAAAAAGTAATATTCCCTTTATTGAGAAAATTTGAATCTTACATTACCTTTTTCGGCTATTTTCCCCTTAACATATCTATAAAATATTGTTTTAGTCATTATACGTTATATTACCATTCATATTTAGTATCTAATATTTATTATTTATTACTAACATAACATAAACATATATTTTCACACCGATACTTATTTTTGTTGAGTAATAAAAGTGTATCATCATCATAAACAAATATTTAAACATTTTCATTTATTTTGTCGAATAAACATATTTTATAGCATCTATATATATCTATATAATAGGTAACGATATGATTTAAACTTATTAACAAATCTTAAATATAGGGTGTGTTTGGCAAAACTAGCTGGAGTTGGAGATGGAGCTGGAGATGGAAGCTTGAAGCTGGAGCTGGAGTTTTTATTTTGGGCTGGAGTTGGAGTTTATATTTTTCTAGAAGTGTTTGGTAAATTAGTTGGGGCTGGAGCTTATGAGTGTAAAATGACGTAAATGGACATGACATATTATTACTCTACATTTTTAATAATTAAAATAAGGATAATATAGTAATTTAGTAAGGAGAGGATTGAGATTCTTAAGAGAAGCTAGTTTGAAGGGATTCTCCTTTAAGGGATTATTTTCTAAGAATCTCTACTCTACCTTTTGTACCAAACAAGGATTGTAATTTTATAAGGGATTGAGCTTCTTAAAACTAGAAGCTCAATCTCCTAGAATATAACACCCCTCGTTTCATTATAAATAATAATATAATAATTGCGACTCGGAAGCGTATATTTAAAAACATTCTATCAATGCACTCAAAATGTCAGTAAACTTTTTCAAATCAAATACGTGACATCTCAACAACTCGGTGTTATATAATTCAAAACATTTCTATGGTTATTAAATTAACATCAGAGTACAGCCTGTCAAACATTCCATCCAGTCAAAACACTTCCTGCCCTGCCCAATATGTCCCATCTATTTCAACCTGCAGGAAGAACTGTGGTGGGGTTAGCATAAAGCTAAGTGAATGAAACTATAAGCAACAGTACAGCTTAGCATAACAATCTGTTTACATCAAATTAACAATAAACAGAAAATCAATCAATCATTAATTCACACAACTTCTAATCAAGCATTATCAACCGTCATGAGGACCGGTGGCTCCTGAGACACCCTAATACCGGTTTGGTACTCAAGGAACTCTTATCAATCATCTGTATTGGCCTATACAGAATTACCGGTAACCAGTTGTTAATTACACACGACCTAGATCTATAAACCAACATTTCAAGTTTCAAGATCTCCTGTCGTCTACAATAACAACCAAGTCCAACTGTCAAGTCAAGTTGACCTCAGAATCTTACATACTAGCTCAAACAGCCAAGTAAGCAAACCACCACACTAACATGGCAAGATATCTCAACAGATTCATCATATCAAAGTAATACTATAAATTACTTGTTGTAAATCAAATCATTACAACTAAATCACACTGAGGTTACAGATCCACTCACCGACACCTCAGCTGCAAGCTCAGAAGTCTAATATTACTGAGTCTTCTACACATCTGAGAATACAATCAATAAACAATGAGTTAGTAACTCGTATCAACTGATCATACTTATGTAATTAACATCGTTACACAATCATAACATAATTACATGTATCAAGTGATCCCTAAGATCACAGCAACAAAAGTTCAATTCGGAACATAATCAAAAAGTCCCGAATTAAGGTCCAAAAACAGTAAAATGCCATTTTTGACCCCTAAACGACCCCGAAAGGCCAAAAATCATCTAGACTCTTAGAATAGAGCTTTGATCATTGGGCCGTTTTCGAGTCACCATGTAAATTTCAACCCAATCCGAGTTAATGAAAATTTGTCACTTTCAAGTGTCGCTAAAAACACCACCTTCTAAACACTTATGCATTTTCAAAATTTACAAAACGCACTAACAAACGCGATACAGAAAACAATGGCGCGATCGCGTTCCTCTTTGTAATTTAATTCTGTGACAAATTATAACTAAGCAACGCGATCCGGACAAATTCTTGGGATCGCGTTCCCAAGAACAAAACTCGTCCGATTCCTTTTATAACTAACGAACGCGATCCTGGCTAGGGTTCTGGGATCGCGTTTGAGCCTTTTTCAGCTCATCTTCATCCCTGATCAAACCCTAACTCGCGATTTTAATACCCAAATCACCCAAACTCGATTTCTAACTGTTTTAAACACCTAATAACTTCACATAATCAATATGCAACAGTTATAACGAAGTTCTAACATCAAATTCATGTTTTTCAATCCAAATCAATCAATTCAAAACTTATAAACTATTTGATTCGATTCAAACTTACCTCTCAATTGAAGAACACTGAATTGAAAGATAATAATGGTGAAACTAGAATCAATCATAGCTCCAATTCGTAGGTTTCAAGTTTCTGAGTTGGATTTCATAAGGTTTATGTGAGTTTTGAAGTTTCATATGAAACTTTCCTTAAATGGAAAGTGATATATAAGTCGGCCCAACTTAAACCGCCTTCAATATACGGGTATAATTTAATACCCCATCTCAATCTATTGTCTGGAACCCGAAAACCATTTGCGAGTTCAAACATTTTATTGCACCGTCAGCTATATTAATTTACAACAATTAATAATTTACTTATCACATTGGAATATTCGACTCCTATTCCAATTATTTCAACTATTTCAAACAATATTATTTCCAAACACGTTTAAATACTAATTTAAATCAAGAAATAATATATAAACAACTAGGTCCATTTCGAGGATGTTACAACTCTCCCCCCCCCCCCCCCCCCCCCCCCCCCCCCCCTTAAAGAGATTTCCTCCCCGAAATCTAACCTCCATCAATCTAACTAATGTGATATAATCACATATATCTTATCATACATTAATCCTCAATAGCAACTTACAACTATACTTAGACTATTTGAATTCTTTCCACATGCACATATCCAAATGTACATGCTTCTATCTTTTCCTATGCACACATACAGTGCATCTAATCAATATCATCAATCAGATATATCTTATAGAACAAACACTTACTTAAACAAGTGAATTCACTATCATTTAAACACAAGTGAAATCTACAATCACTTAATAGGTCGGTGCAACCAGAAATTAGCAACATGCTAAAATCTTTAACCTATTCTCACTGTTCATCACTGTTAACAATAAAACAGCAGCAACAATATCCCACAATAGTGTTTATTAAACCCCAATGTACCTAGCAACATTGAAATATAATTCAGCTCACGACCAACAATCAGTCTAATATACAGATCACAATCTTAAGTCTTTACCATCAAAGATCTGAAATTCAAATCTAGGTCAGCTTTTCATCCAAAAGTTTCATACCTATGCTCTTTTGTGCAACCTATAATGTTCACATATCATTTCAATCATATGAAATTCTTTACTTAAAAGTAATCCAGATTCATATCACCTTAATAAGCAAAGCAGAGGTCACACTCAGTAGGTAAAACTACAATCAACAAGTACTTTGCTCAATCAACAAAAGTACTACAATCAATTTTACCTACAATCAACCAACCTCTACATTGACTTATTTCCACTTGTAATTCTTTTCATTACTACTTATCAATTGTCAACAACATCAAAGTCGACAACAACTACTGCTCAAACAATAATCACAACACTAGTGATTATACATTCCAGTACACCTATCAGTACTTTAATATTTGTCTTCAAACTCTAACTAACCATCAAGTTAGAATTTATATACTATTAAACTGGTAAGACATCAAAATCTATTCTTAGCAACCAGTTATTTCAACTCAACCTTACAATCATAAACTACTAATCACAAACCATTAGAAAATTATACAACTTTAACCACCCAATCATTCAACACTAGATCCCGTCAATCTAGCAACTAAGTCAATCTTAATCCACATATTATGATACTACAGGTCAAGCATCACAATATCACATTATCAAAATGTGCTACTTTCCAACACATTTCCAACAAAATCTACATCAAGTTAATCACAATTAACTAACATCCACATATCTTATGGCATATTTTAATTCATTCTATTAAAACTTATCATCCCATTTATTATCATGTATACCACACATATATACCTACACAATTTCAAAGTTTCTCTTACTCTCTAACACATACAATTTCTTAAAATATGAACAATCATTCAATTCATATTTCCTCAATTTATCAAACAAAGATCAACTAAATCTTTAACACCATCCAATTCCAGATATACTTTCATATCATGCCTTATTTGGATCTAATCTCAGTTTTTCCACTTTATCACTTACTTTACTTGTATACTATCAACAAATAACTAAAGAATTCATCCAATTCTTTCAATACTTAAGTAATTCACCATAAGGTACAAATCAACCTAGACAACTATTTATAATAACTTTCAATTATTTCTTATCTCACCTTCTTACCCAATCAAAGCTATCATCACAAGCTTCACACACTGGTAAGATTTTCTTATCACAATTCTAATCAATGTGATTTAATTATTCTAACATATCTTAGTAAATTATAACTGTCATATCAAACAATGGCTTTATATTCGTATAATTCTTTAACACATATTCAGTTCAAATATCAAATATTACTTAACTGAATACTCAATTATACTTAACACTATTTCAATTACTTAATACTAGCCTTAAGTAATGAATCAAGTTTCACAAACTTAGACAATTCATCTATCTCCTCTGGATCTTAAATGACCCCCCTTCAACATAATTTAAGCAAATCTAGGAATTCAATCATATTCCATACAATCATAACATTTCAATCTATGTTAGACTATTTCAACACATACAGTTGACTAAATGTCAACTTTGATTTAAATCAACCAATCAATAAAATCTTCTAACTGCTTTTTCTCAAGTTTGACCTATCCTCAAACCAATCACAAGCAATTAATTTTATACACAGTTCTCTATTCATGGTTTGACTTTCAAAGTTAACATACCATCAATATTAACTCACAACAAACCATTTCATCTTATATGTTCACCTTCAAACATATATTTTAAATTATTACTTTCAATAATCTTATCAATCTTTTACAAGGACAAGGTCAACCTACATCAATCTTGGCTCCATACAAGCCATTTCATATTGTATGTTTACTTTTAAACATATACTTCAAATTATTACATTCAATAATACTAGAAATTCCTCAAGCAAGACAATATCAACCTATTTCAACTTTGGCTTCATACAAGCCAAATACAAAATAGTGACTCATTTAAACACTATCAAATTCGCCTACATGTAATCTATCACAATCAATCACAATTACATATTCAACACAATCAAATTAGTCACTTAGGTTTATCATCAAAGCCTCTATCAATGACAACTATCATTTACACTCTCACCTTTACAGTCTAAAGGTCACAGTTCTATCAACTGATTGTTTTCTTATCAAAACAACTATTAAACAACTTAGCATACTATCATGCTCCACATCCAAAATCACATTACATTTCTTTTATACCAAGTAGCCTCAACAAGTTCATGTGACACAACATAATATAACAACGGTGATCAGGCGTTGCAAGATTATGTTCTTCACAATCCATTCTCAGGCTACTCTACATTATAATTATCAATGTGATCTATTCTCATCTCATATGATTTCAAATCAATCAAAATTCATTTAATAGTTTCTAACAGCTGATACATACTCAAAATCAGCTTACTACTTACATATTCAACCTTACATATGCAAGCCATCTCACATAATTTATTTTCAACAACTGAATTACTCAGTATATCTACTGGTCTGAAACCTCAAACATATGATAACCTATCATCATAATTTCAATACTTAACACAATTCAATGTCCCTACTTACTACAAAATTCAGGACACATCTTAATTAATTATCATCACTTTGACATATGCTATACTATCAAGCATCACTGTCACAACAAGCCTACTCAATCATGTTACTATAAAACATTTCATTCCTTAATGCTCAATTGACCAGAAAGATCTATCACTTCCCAAATCAATTTAGCTTTATCATAAGCCCTATTTCTTATAAACCTATCAGTCATGGTTTAGATCAAGTGTTTAACTATAGTCAACACATATCATATAATCACATAAATACATATTTTCTCAAATAGTAGTCATTATCAATTCAAATGACACCACAGTTCTTAAACATGATTCAAATCACACCCTGTAACCAATCTACTAATATAATACTATCAATTTTCTTGTCTCACCAATAAAGACACTCCTTAGGTTCCAACATCAATCTTGCTAAAACCTTAATCAATTCTTTTCTGCTTACTTAACCACATTTCTGCATTTTCAATTCAATCAGAAATACTCACAACAATGAACAACAATAAACATCTCATTTAACATTTCTCTCCTCATGTCAACATATAGCAATCATTAGTTGACTCAAAATTGGGGAATCATATCAGTCTGACTCAATTAACTTCACAACAAAGCTTACTCAACATAACAGAGTAAACAATTCAAGTTAATTTAAATTAACACATGCTTATCGAAGATTACCTGACAATTCTTAAACCCACGAGTGTTGAGGAAACATGAAATATACCAATCAGATACTCATGTCCCTCCGTCTCTGCAATCAAACAACAACTTCACAACTTGTTAAGGGTTAGTACATATTCAACTAATCACTTTTCACACATCAACTAATCAACTAAACCCGCACCCATTGGAATGTTTGACTCAACTCAATCAAAGTTTAGGATTGAACATTCTATCAAGTCCAATTCACCCAAACTATTGCTCTGATACCAACTTATAACACCCCTCGTTTCATTATAAATAATAATATAATAATTGCGACTCGGAAGCGTATATTTAAAAACATTCTATCAATGTACTCAAAATGTCAGTAAACTTTTTCAAATCAAATACGTGACATCTCAACAACTCGGTGTTATATAATTCAAAACATTTCTATGGTTATTAAATTAACATCATAGTACAGCCTGTCAAACATTCCATCCAGTCAAAACACTTCCTGCCCTGCCCAATATGTCCCATCTATTTCAACCTGCAGGAAGAACTGTGGTGGGGTTAGCATAAAGCTAAGTGAATGAAACTATAAGCAACAGTACAGCTTAGCATAACAATCTGTTTACATCAAATTAACAATAAACAGAAAATCAATCAATCATTAATTCACACAACTTCTAATCAAGCATTATCAACCGTCATGAGGACCGGTGGCTCCTGAGACACCCTAATACCGGTTTGGTACTCAAGGAACTCTTATCAATCATCTGTATTGGCCTATACAGAATTACCGGTAACCAGTTGTTAATTACACACGACCTAGATCTATAAACCAACATTTCAAGTTTCAAGATCTCCTGTCGTCTACAATAACAACCAAGTCCAACTGTCAAGTCAAGTTGACCTCAGAATCTTACATACTAGCTCAAACAGCCAAGTAAGCAAACCACCACACTAACATGGCAAGATATCTCAACAGATTCATCATATCAAAGTAATACTATAAATTACTTGTTGTAAATCAAATCATTACAACTAAATCACACTGAGGTTACAGATCCACTCACCGACACCTCAGCTGCAAGCTCAGAAGTCTAATATTACTGAGTCTTCTACACATCTGAGAATACAATCAATAAACAATGAGTTAGTAACTCGTATCAACTGATCATACTTATGTAATTAACATCGTTACACAATCATAACATAATTACATGTATCAAGTGATCCCTAAGATCACAGCAACAAAAGTTCAATTCGGAACATAATCAAAAAGTCCCGAATTAAGGTCCAAAAACAGTAAAATGCCATTTTTGACCCCTAAACGACCCCGAAAGGCCAAAAATCATCTAGACTCTTAGAATAGAGCTTTGATCATTGGGCCGTTTTCGAGTCACCATGTAAATTTCAACCCAATCCGAGTTAATGAAAATTTGTCACTTTCAAGTGTCGCTAAAAACACCACCTTCTAAACACTTATGCATTTTCAAAATTTACAAAACGCACTAACAAACGCGATACAGAAAACAATGGCGCGATCGCGTTCCTCTTTGTAATTTAATTCTGTGACAAATTATAACTAAGCAACGCGATCCGGACAAATTCTTGGGATCGCGTTCCCAAGAACAAAACTCGTCCGATTCCTTTTATAACTAACGAACGCGATCCTGGCTAGGGTTCTGGGATCGCGTTTGAGCCTTTTTCAGCTCATCTTCATCCCTGATCAAACCCTAACTCGCGATTTTAATACCCAAATCACCCAAACTCGATTTCTAACTGTTTTAAACACCTAATAACTTCACATAATCAATATGCAACAGTTATAACGAAGTTCTAACATCAAATTCATGTTTTTCAATCCAAATCAATCAATTCAAAACTTATAAACTATTTGATTCGATTCAAACTTACCTCTCAATTGAAGAACACTGAATTGAAAGATAATAATGGTGAAACTAGAATCAATCATAGCTCCAATTCGTAGGTTTCAAGTTTCTGAGTTGGATTTCATAAGGTTTATGTGAGTTTTGAAGTTTCATATGAAACTTTCCTTAAATGGAAAGTGATATATAAGTCGGCCCAACTTAAACCGCCTTCAATATACGGGTATAATTTAATACCCCATCTCAATCTATTGTCTGGAACCCGAAAACCATTTGCGAGTTCAAACATTTTATTGCACCGTCAGCTATATTAATTTACAACAATTAATAATTTACTTATCACATTGGAATATTCGACTCCTATTCCAATTATTTCAACTATTTCAAACAATATTATTTCCAAACACGTTTAAATACTAATTTAAATCAAGAAATAATATATAAACAACTAGGTCCATTTCGAGGATGTTACATAGAATCTCCAATAATCCCTAAAAAAAGGGTTGCAAAACACACTCATAATATAGAAAACACCTTTATGATGTCATCATTTTAATTATGTTATATTTATCATTTATTACTAACATAGCATAAACATATATTTTCACATTGATATTTTTTTTAGTTGAGTAATAAAGGTGTATCATCATCATAAACAAATATTTAAACTTTTATTTATTTATTTTTTTGAATAAACATATTTTATAACATTTAAATATCTATATAATATGTGACGATATGCATTAAACTTATTAATAATCTTAAATATAAATTGGAAACACCTTTATAACGTCATCATTATAATTTCATTTCAATTTGTCAATTAAGTCCTTTTATTTTAGTAATTTCTAAAATAAAATCCTTAACTTTTTTAAAAAAGTATATTTTTTAATCAATCACCCACTTACGTATAAAACGAAATTTCATTGACTAATTATAACATCATCTTGTTTAATTCATCAAGTGTGACTAAAATTACTTGAAAAGGTGAATACAGACTTCAAAAAATTTAGGATTTGTATACACACGGGTCGTTAATTGTTTATATGAATTCATAATTTGATTTCATATACATAAAAATACTATATTAGTATTTTTCGATCAAACAAATCCTAATATGGTTAGTCGCTGGTAAAACATGTGTTATTGTTTTCAAAACTCACCGAAAAACGAACAAAAAATTTTGTCGAAAGTATACCTTGTCACATCTTTTTGTGATTTTTCGACTTACCATTTGGGTGATATTTAAGTTTTAAAAATATAGGGGAAAGAGGGTTTAGTGACACGTGGCGTATTCCTATTGGTTTCCTCATTATCATAAAAAGTTGTTGTACTCATTTGAACCTTACTCTAAATAGTTATAAACATATATATATATATATATATATATATATATATATATATATATATATATATGAATGAGATCCTGTGAAAACAAGGAGATAAAAAAACCTAGTGAAAACACATCCCCACCCTCCATCTAATCTAACTTATAAACAATTACAATTTCCTAGAATATGAGTTTAAATTTTCTCATGTTAAAAGAAAAAGTGATTTATATGTTAGAAAAATATACGTCTGCGTTGGTAAGCCCTGGCGATCAGTCGGTTGGATTAGCCGCAGTTGAAGTAAGACGGCCGTACCACGACGATATGGGGGTGTTCCCGGAGAAAGTATATTGGTCTAATAATATAAATTAAGTTTTCTGATAACAAGTTAAAATAAGAACAAATATTTGCAAAATATGAATAGGTTATCTAAATTACTACTAAATCGAAAGGATGGTTCTACTTCTGATATTGAAGAAGAACAGGATCAAACAAATTATATTGAAGTTTCTATAGATAAAATTGAAAAAAGTTTATGTGATTGGAGTATACCTAAACAAGATGTTAGAACTATTTATAAAATAGGATCATTTGATTATTTTCAAGGATATTCAATAAAAACAACTGAGAAAGTAATACCTTTATTACAAAATCACCAAAATATACAACTATTCTCTAATACTGCTATAAGAGAACATAGAAAAAATTATAAATTTTTACATATAGGATTAGTTCAAGTTGCTATTTGTGACACCCGACGATTTAGGGTTACTCATTGACCTGCTAGAAACCCTAATTACGTGTGTTTAGTTTAGTACTAGGCTAAATACTTGCAATTACTTGTAACTATTTGTATATTTATGTGAATATACGCTCCTGAAATTTTTTTTTATTTCGCTTACGTAATTAGTTGAAATTACGCGAAACAACCGGACGGAGTCCGAGAAACTATATGATGTTGGTGAAAATCTTTATATAAATAACTTAAATCTATTTTTAGAAGTTAATTATCATTTATTATTATTTGTTTAAAATAATATACGAAAAACCTAGACGTTTTGATTAAAACGTCTCAATCGCGACGATGACGCGCGAATTTAATTCGGCAATCAAATAGACATCAATAATTAATTCGACAACTCAAATTAAGTATTTTAAATAATACTTCAATGAAAGTTTATCCAAATTATATCATTAATTTAAACGACTCAAAATAATGTTAGGCGATTTAACGTTTAAACCCGAATAACGAACAAACAACCACAGTACGCGAATTCAGTGTAAGTTTAAAAATTAAAATTTAGCCACCCACCTCCCAAAAATCAGTTCCAAAGCCACCACCCCAACCACCCAATCAAAATCCATGCAAATTTCTCTTCCCCATTACCCATTTAATTCACATGCATTACATCATTTCTCACATTCACTTTCTCCCAAAATCCTCCTCCTTCTCTCTAAAGCTTCTCTCACTAAAAATCTGCAGAAAACTCAGCCCTAAAACCACCATTGAACCACCACAATCCACCTAAAATCACCATTGAACCACCACTAAATTCTTCAAGCTTTTGCAAAACTACTTCAAGATTTCAAGACCACTAATCCTCCTCATCTCAAATCTGCTCTAGCTTCTTCATTACCAACAAATTTACCATCATCATAACCTCCAAAACTCAGTCTCATCATCATCTATAATCACCATTATCATAAAGGATCAAGAACAAGAAGAAAGAAGCAAAGGAATCAAGAATCAAGCCTCTTTTCATCATCTTCATCTTCCCTACATTATTTATTTGTGAGAATCACTAAAACCCTCACTTATTTCACTTGCATGTTACTGATTTGAATGTTATTATATTCATCTATCACTAATATGTCCAAATCCATGGTTGAAAATCACTTTTATACAAGATCTAAAAAGATGCAGAATCTGTCTCATAAAACGCAGTTTACAAAAATATTCGTATAAAATCGTATACTGAGAGTTAGAGGTCGATTTTTTTTTTGAAATCTTCGTATCGAAAAGATCTACAACTTTCGTGTTTTACACTTTTTCCAGAAATGTACACGTTTCTACAGTTCGATTTATAGGACTGGTCTGACAGTTTTCGATAAAATGTGTTCGGAACTTTCGCGGAATAAATTAAATATGTTATTGGTCATTATAATTGCTGTAAAAATTATATATTAGACTAGACACTTAGGAGATCACTTGGTAAAAATTGTGAAGTTTGATTTGGGCCAGAAGTTATAGAAATCGTATGGCGTAACAATCCGACAAAACCGAAATCATGATATATGGACTGTTTTTGACATAAACGTAAAACCGACACTTCAGGCCTTCCATAAAACGTACCGACAACTTTCTAAGGCTTAGTTAACTATTTTAAGACATGTGTAAAAGTTTCAGGTCAAACCGAGTAGGTTTGACCAAGTCAACAAAAACGGTTCGGTTTCTAAAAATGACAAAACTTACTATTCTTGGAAAATGATAACAAAAATGGGTTTGGGTGACTTGTTAAGTAATTTTGACAAACTTTGATCATTTTGACCAACTTTGACCAGGTTGACCAACTTTGACCAGTTTGACCAACTTTGACCTACGGTTTAAGGTTTTTCTACGAACTAACTAATTTGTCTGCAACACGCGATATGTACTAATAGATGGTATACAACAAACCAAACTTGATAATAATGTCTAAATGAATTATTATTACAAACTTTCACCAACGGGTCGTACGCGTTTTTGATAAACAAACTCGAACAACTTATTTGGACATAACTAGTTTGATGGACAACTAGCATGGATGATTAGGATATCCATTTACTTACTTACTTACAACCTTACGCGTTTACGACGCTCATAGGTTACAGAGTTCGGAGAACCAACGCACGGAATTACATCCGCTACACTCGATTACTTACACATTGTTTGCTTATTTGACTATTTGCTTGCTATTTGCTAGAACTCAGGTGAGTTTCATAGCCCCTTATTTTTACTATTTTATAACTATTTTTGGGGGAGAATACATAATACAACTGCTTTATAAAATTGCTTATACACAACTGTTTTTATGATCACAAGTAACGGAAAACACAAAAGGATTGCATGAGTTGTTTCACTATCTAATCCACAGAACAAAAGTCCTCTTACATCATAGTTTCGTTAGTATGGATTTAGCGCAAATATTCATGAATAGATCTATTTGGGATTAACCATCCCCGTCCGGGTTGGACGCATCAGTATTTGAACTTAACGAGTGTACTGGATTAGGCACTCGCGGAGGCACGAGTTGGTATTTGATTATACACTACTCACTCACGGTTAAGCTTCGACTATGTGCTCATGACATTAGTATACTTTTACTTAACATTGTTTAACAAACATACAAATCTTGTGATTTATACCACTACTTCTGAAACTGTTAAATCCTATGAACTCACCAACTTTATGTTGACCTTTTTTTTGTATGTATTTCTCAGGTAACCCGCCGCAGTAGGAAGCTATTGGATAGCTCGAGTCGCATTGTTTTCAAACATTCAGGATCTAGATTGCATCTTACTATATTTAGTAACTTTGTATTTCTACTTATATAATGCGAACTTCAAATGTTTTGTTTAACGGTTGTAAACAATTTGAATTTATGGAATGTAATATTTTCAAACGTCTCATATAGAGGTCGTTTGCTTTAATCTTTGTGTTATGATTTTTGATTTGGTCGGCACCCCCATGACACCTCATGTTTCCGCTGCCACGTATTTCGGGGGTGCGACATATTGGTATCAGAGCCAAAGGTTATAGCGAACTAGGATTGCATTAGTGACCTAGACTATAACCATTAGGTTAGTATTCCTCATTTGGTATGACTGGTTCAGCAATTGCATCATTCAAATTTAATTTAACATAGCCTGATCAACTATGTACAATTAAAGGAGAATCGATGCAAGACCTGAAATGGTTATAGTGAATGGGAATGCACTAGAAGACTTGGACTAGGATAGAACGGGACCAACCTTTATACGTGCTTATGTGCTAGGTAATTGTATTTATATATATAACCTTAACTTTACGTATACAAAATTATTTGCCACTATTCATGGCAACCACACCCACAACTATGTCACATGACATCGAACACGAAACACAAACCTCACTTACTACTATAGAGATATTCATGATACCCGCTCGCCCAAACCGCATCGGGCAACGATATAATCAAATAGGACTCACTTTAGGAGAATCCACCAAAGGATTCGCCACCCAATTAAGTGACACCTACTTCCACCTCTTCTTTCTGCTCGCAACCAAATCACTCGGGAACACGTATAGAACTGAAACCGCACGATACTTCGTCACCTAGAAGAACTACACCTACTCCCGTCACTTCACACTATTCATTCCCACTTATATCCTAGACCCATGGAGCGCGCGTGCTACACACGACTAGAAGGACAAACACAACACTTCGAACTAGATCTTGCCTATTCATACCGCTACTACTGATACACCAACGAGTAGGACCCATTGTCATACAGGGGTCCTCTGATGAACTTTGCTAACCATAACATCTACTTATCGGAAAGAATTTTTTTTCCTGATCACGATTGGTCGCCTTTTGGCTTGTATGTCAGCAACTCGTTCAAAACCCGAGACTTACTACTTGATCATGTTTGGCCACTATTCTAACACGTTCGTTAAACGATTTACCCATAACTTGATTTGCGACTTTGACTGCTCCAAACACCTTTATAAAACTTTCGTCCATTTCGAACAAATAACAAAGTCATGGCTGACTACCTTGAGTACATTACTCGGTCATTATTATGTCTACTTCTAATTCTTGTTGCTAAATTCAATGATTCAAAAGAACTCCCCCTCGATGAAGATGGCGAAACTGTGTTTACCTCACGTTATAACATAAACTTCTATCCCGATGGGTGTATGAAAACCCCATCACATTTTGTATAAGATCTATGTATTCGTCCGGATGTAGCTATGCCCGACATATCTTACAAACACCAATCATCTAATCTATTAAAGTTTTTCCTTGATTGACTTTAAACCGTTTCATATTATTGTTGTACTGCGATTTACTTCCAAACACGCCTACGATAATCTTAATTCTCATGCAAAGACCCAATTCATACTTTTTACCCCTTCTCATTCAAGGATATGCCACTACGAGAAACAACATAATTTCTCGACACTTTACAATAACAAGAAGTTTTCAATGGATTTCTACCAACCTAAATTTTCAAAGAAATTTCACCGAACATCTACCCAGAAATTTATTTACAACTTCTATATTTCAACTGATAATGTTAGACAGAAGTTTTTCCAACATAGTCAATCAACTAGAAGTTTTCAACGGACATTAAACTTTCAAACCATTTTCATCATAGAAATTCTTGATGAATTTTTCGTCAGCTCTTCCACAAAATACTTCATAGAATTTTTTTTTTATTTTTTTTATTTTTTCAAAAAGCTTGTAAGCTACTTATCTAAACATTTGTACAAAGTTCAAATCTTGAAATTCTTAGCAAGGATTTTTACTGACATTTTATTAGGTGAAAATTTTATGTAAGAACAAACACTTGCTTTTCACTCAGTATTTCTAAAAGACAGATCGCAGTGTTAATTTAACCAGAAATGGTATCGGCAGGTTTGGGTTAATACGTGAGATAGTTACGAATCTTTTCATATACTGTAGCTTTAGAGGCTAAACTCTCTATTACAAATACACTATTTTGATAAAACACTTTTCTCGTAGGAAATGGCAAGTTCCTCTGTAGATCAACATGTGTCTAATTACAACCAACTCTCCGATGAACCCTAACTTTGATATGGGTACATTCCTTTTCAATGAATTAACGTTTTCAACCTCATACGGTACCAATTAAATTAGTCTTTTACACGATATCACCCAACCAGCATGGACACTAAGTGTGACTCAGAACTGACCAAACTGATTTAAGGCAACAGAAAACCTTGGAATTGCGTTTTAGCAAAACAAACTTCCCCCATACAAGCTTCTAGACTTCAATCTAGATTTTCAAACATACGATAACAACTCATGCTCTTGAACACATGCGGATTTCTAATGATCCACTCATCGGAAGCGCATTTCAACGACCTATATTAGGTGCAACCCAACGACTTACTCACATCTACACGAACTTATGGCTGGAATGTTTTTCCACCTTACCTTTATGAAACTAATTTCTTGACCTCGATTAACTACTACTTTGACTTGTGCGTTAACGATACATTCAAAACACTAGACTTAATACCCATTGAAATTGAAATCTTTCTCCCTCATTTCTCTTGTTGATAACATCATTGCCATCATCTAGCACCTTTAAAATTCGCACCTACAACGTCTACGATGAGGAAATCGTTCGTACACCTCTCTATACTCACACAAACCCACTTACCATACCGTTTTGGTACTAGCTGCTAGGCTATGCCATCACGAAAATAGAATAGACACTATGGAGTTAGAACAACACGAAATTCGTTTAGGTTGGATACACCTGGCACAGGGCCGAGTTGCACAGATCCTTGAGGATCGACAAAATCTTAGCGAAACCATAGAAACTATCCATCTCCAGGTGATGGAGACTAGAGACGAAGTCGTTGCCTTGCGATTAAGACTATTGTGCAAAATAGAACACGCTAAGGACTAGTAGAAATTCCACTGTACATGTATTGTGTGTAGGAAACAAATTTTCAAATAAATCTTTCGTCAGACATTTTCACAAATTATTCACAAACATGAATCTTCCAACAGATTTTTGACAAACAGAATTTTCAACACTTTTCAATGACCAGAGTTTTCAACGTATTTTCATCTATTTGAGCCTTTAACGAATTTTCATCAAACGGTCACTCGAAATTTCCCACAACTTCAATTTTTCAATGGATTTTTGTTAAACAAAATGTTTCCCCATTTTGTAAATGACAAGAATTTTCAACAGGTTTACATCAGCAGCAATTTTTAAACAAATTTTGCCACAAAATGTCTTTACAGAATTTTCAAAATTCATAAACTATTAACAAAGTTATCAAAAATTACAATGATGTTTTTGGCAAAAGAAAATCATATATATCAACAAACACTTGGTTTTCACTCAATCTTTCTCTATGATCTAACCTTTAATCCCATTTTGAAACCAGAATACCGATTACCCCTGAAACATTACTAGGGAACTTCTAAGATAAGAAGTTATATAGAGGTTTTCAAATAAAGGTATAGATACGATGGACTAGTATGAAGTAAGATTCTCTTATTAGTCGATTTGATAGTAACAATACTCGATCTTGCAATATCGGTTGAAGTTAATTCTTATAGAGACAAACTGTGACGTTAATGATGAAGGTGACAACGACCAATACAAAACTATTGGAGGATAAAACTAAGGGAAACAATGATGTAATTATTTCAGCCATATACAATACCGGATTAGTTTGGTCCACTTCACGATTATCATTCCCACCGACTTAGAAGCTAAGCTTAATTCAGAATCTCACTTCGACATAAGCAAATGAAACATTTCTACAAGACTTAATAAAACATCGAAATCGAAAATTTCTTTCTCTTCTCCTTTCTCGATGCCATCTAAGAATCCCATCTGAATCGTTGCTTTAAGAAACCAACAAAAATCTTAAAACAGAAAACCGAGAACTTAGACCATGATGGCTTACACATCATCCAGGCCCGGTGAATCTTAGGACGAAGTCTAGATTCACTCGTGAATAAGAAACTCAGATACGTTAGAAACACACACACTAACTCTCTCACAGAACCCACATAGACCGTAGCTGAAAACAAATTTCGGGACGAAATTATCCTAACAGGGGGAGAATGTGACACCCGACGATTTAGGGTTACTCATTGACCTGCTAGAAACCCTAATTACGTGTGTTTAGTTTAGTACTAGGCTAAATACTTGCAATTACTTGTAACTATTTGTATATTTATGTGAATATACGCTCCTGAAATTTTTTTTTATTTCGCTTACGTAATTAGTTGAAATTACGCGAAACAACCGGACGGAGTCCGAGAAACTATATGATGTTGGTGAAAATCTTTATATAAATAACTTAAATCTATTTTTAGAAGTTAATTATCATTTATTATTATTTGTTTAAAATAATATACGAAAAACCTAGACGTTTTGATTAAAACGTCTCAATCGCGACGATGACGCGCGAATTTAATTCGGCAATCAAATAGACATCAATAATTAATTCGACAACTCAAATTAAGTATTTTAAATAATACTTCAATGAAAGTTTATCCAAATTATATCATTAATTTAAACGACTCAAAATAATGTTAGGCGATTTAACGTTTAAACCCGAATAACGAACAAACAACCACAGTACGCGAATTCAGTGTAAGTTTAAAAATTAAAATTTAGCCACCCACCTCCCAAAAATCAGTTCCAAAGCCACCACCCCAACCACCCAATCAAAATCCATGCAAATTTCTCTTCCCCATTACCCATTTAATTCACATGCATTACATCATTTCTCACATTCACTTTCTCCCAAAATCCTCCTCCTTCTCTCTAAAGCTTCTCTCACTAAAAATCTGCAGAAAACTCAGCCCTAAAACCACCATTGAACCACCACAATCCACCTAAAATCACCATTGAACCACCACTAAATTCTTCAAGCTTTTGCAAAACTACTTCAAGATTTCAAGACCACTAATCCTCCTCATCTCAAATCTGCTCTAGCTTCTTCATTACCAACAAATTTACCATCATCATAACCTCCAAAACTCAGTCTCATCATCATCTATAATCACCATTATCATAAAGGATCAAGAACAAGAAGAAAGAAGCAAAGGAATCAAGAATCAAGCCTCTTTTCATCATCTTCATCTTCCCTACATTATTTATTTGTGAGAATCACTAAAACCCTCACTTATTTCACTTGCATGTTACTGATTTGAATGTTATTATATTCATCTATCACTAATATGTCCAAATCCATGGTTGAAAATCACTTTTATACAAGATCTAAAAAGATGCAGAATCTGTCTCATAAAACGCAGTTTACAAAAATATTCGTATAAAATCGTATACTGAGAGTTAGAGGTCGATTTTTTTTTTGAAATCTTCGTATCGAAAAGATCTACAACTTTCGTGTTTTACACTTTTTCCAGAAATGTACACGTTTGTCTCTACAGTTCGATTTATAGGACTGGTCTGACAGTTTTCGATAAAATGTGTTCGGAACTTTCGCGGAATAAATTAAATATGTTATTGGTCATTATAATTGCTGTAAAAATTATATATTAGACTAGACACTTAGGAGATCACTTGGTAAAAATTGTGAAGTTTGATTTGGGCCAGAAGTTATAGAAATCGTATGGCGTAACAATCCGACAAAACCGAAATCATGATATATGGACTGTTTTTGACATAAACGTAAAACCGACACTTCAGGCCTTCCATAAAACGTACCGACAACTTTCTAAGGCTTAGTTAACTATTTTAAGACAGGTGTAAAAGTTTCAGGTCAAACCGAGTAGGTTTGACCAAGTCAACAAAAACGGTTCGGTTTCTAAAAATGACAAAACTTACTATTCTTGGAAAATGATAACAAAAATGGGTTTGGGTGACTTGTTAAGTAATTTTGACAAACTTTGATCATTTTGACCAACTTTGACCAGGTTGACCAACTTTGACCAGTTTGACCAACTTTGACCTACGGTTTAAGGTTTTTCTACGAACTAACTAATTTGTCTGCAACACGCGATATGTACTAATAGATGGTATACAACAAACCAAACTTGATAATAATGTCTAAATGAATTATTATTACAAACTTTCACCAACGGGTCGTACGCGTTTTTGATAAACAAACTCGAACAACTTATTTGGACATAACTAGTTTGATGGACAACTAGCATGGATGATTAGGATATCCATTTACTTACTTACTTACAACCTTACGCGTTTACGACGCTCATAGGTTACAGAGTTCGGAGAACCAACGCACGGAATTACATCCGCTACACTCGATTACTTACACATTGTTTGCTTATTTGACTATTTGCTTGCTATTTGCTAGAACTCAGGTGAGTTTCATAGCCCCTTATTTTTACTATTTTATAACTATTTTTGGGGGAGAATACATAATACAACTGCTTTATAAAATTGCTTATACACAACTGTTTTTATGATCACAAGTAACGGAAAACACAAAAGGATTGCATGAGTTGTTTCACTATCTAATCCACAGAACAAAAGTCCTCTTACATCATAGTTTCGTTAGTATGGATTTAGCGCAAATATTCATGAATAGATCTATTTGGGATTAACCATCCCCGTCCGGGTTGGACGCATCAGTATTTGAACTTAACGAGTGTACTGGATTAGGCACTCGCGGAGGCACGAGTTGGTATTTGATTATACACTACTCACTCACGGTTAAGCTTCGACTATGTGCTCATGACATTAGTATACTTTTACTTAACATTGTTTAACAAACATACAAATCTTGTGATTTATACCACTACTTCTGAAACTGTTAAATCCTATGAACTCACCAACTTTATGTTGACCTTTTTTTTGTATGTATTTCTCAGGTAACCCGCCGCAGTAGGAAGCTATTGGATAGCTCGAGTCGCATTGTTTTCAAACATTCAGGATCTAGATTGCATCTTACTATATTTAGTAACTTTGTATTTCTACTTATATAATGCGAACTTCAAATGTTTTGTTTAACGGTTGTAAACAATTTGAATTTATGGAATGTAATATTTTCAAACGTCTCATATAGAGGTCGTTTGCTTTAATCTTTGTGTTATGATTTTTGATTTGGTCGGCACCCCCATGACACCTCATGTTTCCGCTGCCACGTATTTCGGGGGTGCGACACTATTAAACCTATGATAAGATTAGGACTAGATGTCCCTATATTGGTTATATTAAGAGATGCTAGATTATTAGATTTTAAAAATTCTTTATTAGCTATGGCAGAATCTAATATATGTAATGGTCCAATATATTTTAATTGCTATCCAAATTTCACTATATCTTTATTTGATCAAAATATACTAGATACTTTAACATTAACTATAAAAACAAAAAATTTAGAAATAAAAGATAAGTCAGATCCTATAGTAGTAATATATAGAGTATATTATAAAACTATGACAACTACTATAGAACCTCGTTCCAGGTTAGTATCACCCAAAGATGAAACTTTAGTATTTGAAGCAAATTCTAAACATTCTAGAGTAAATGTACCTAAAAAATTAAAATGGAATGAAATAACTCAAAATCAAAGTTGGAATATTAAAGATATATGTATACCTAAACCTATAGAAAATAAAAATAAAATATCAAACATAATAGAACATACAGATGGAAGTATAAATATAAATTTTGAAAATGAAAAATTAGAGCCATCTAGATTTTCCACTTATATACCTGAAACATCTAGTTCTAGGTCAGAAGAAACAATAGATTTAAGAAAAGCTAGATCTATGAGAATGAAAGGAGTAGACTTTAGTCAACATATACCTCAGCCCTTATATGAAGAAGAAAATAAAAGTGAAGATTTTTCTTATAAACCTACAAAATCTGAAGTAGATTATTATGATCAATTATAAACAATAAGTATGAGTAAAATACAAATGAATAATGAGCATAATAGTAATATATCCTTACAATTAATGTTTTTATATCAAGAAAGAGAAACATTATTAAAAAGTTTAAAAAGCTTTAAAGAAAAAACTAATATAAATTATGAATATCTAGCTAAAGACCAAATAGAAAAGGTAGAATCAATAAAAAAAATAAATATATAAAATCAACAATGACTTTATTAGAAATAAATTGGTATTTAATAGAAAAGTTAAGATCAAAACTAATTATTTGTTAAAGATGCCAAAAATCAAGACAACTATAACTATACACGATTTAAACTATTTAGAAAATGAAATAAATAATGATTATAATAAAGAAAAGTTAGAATGGTATAATAATAAATTCACTAAAAGCCGAAGAAGTTGTAATCAATTGACTTGGCATTTATACTTATATGAAAATAATGAAGTCATGCCATTTTTCTCATGGTTACAATTATATTGTGCAAAAGAAAAAATATATTACCCATTTTTAGAAAAAGCAGAAACTATAATAAAACTAAATAAAACATATAGAAATCTTAAGAATAAAGAAGAATCTATAGGAATACATCCACCATGTGAAGATATAATTATAAAACAAGATAATAAAGATTATATAGGTGTACCCTTAGTACAAGTAAAATAACAACAAGAACAAGATAAAACTCTAAAACAAATAGTATACCAAAATAATTATACTAATGAAGTATTAAATACAATAGGACAACAATTAAATAGAATCGAAAAAATAGAAGAAAACAAAGTTGAAGAAGACAAACCAAGCACTTCTAATACAAAACAAGAATATGAAAAAAGTCCATTATTCATACCTCATCATATAGATACTCCTATAAACTTAGGAAAACAAAATGTTATATTAAAAGAAATTGAAAAGAAATTATCTTTATTAAGTATTACAGACAAAACTATAAATACAGTAAATGAAGAAAATTATTCAGATGATGATTTATCCGATATTGAAAATCAATTTAATAATAATAAAGAAATAAATAAAGTAAAATATAATTCTTATACATCAAATAAAACTTATACTCCAAGACCAGAAACTAGAAATTACTATTATAGACCATCACCACCTGATTTACAATATGAAGAAAGACATACTTTAGTACAAGCTAAATATGATGGTAATTCTATATACGAATGGAATATAGACGGACAAACTGAATATCAGATATTAAATTTATTACAAGAAATGACAATGGCATCTACTGCTTATAAATCACAAAATAATGAAGAATCACAAGTAGTTGAAATGATTATAGCAGGATTCACTGGAATACTAAAAGGATGGTGGGATAGCTATGTAACAGAAGCAGATAAGCATGCTATATTAAATGCAAAAAAGACTATAATAAAAACTGAAAATAATCAAACATATCAAACGCAAATAGATGATATGGTAAATTCATTAATTTTTGCTATATTAAAAAATTATGTAGGAAATCCAGCAGCATATCAAGAAAGAAATTCAGCTATATTATTAAACCTGACATGTAGAAAACTACAAGATTTTAGATGGTATAAAGATGTGTTTTTAGCCAAGGTTATGACTAGGCCTGATTGTAAAGAAGCTTATTGGAAAGAAAGATTTATTGCAGGATTACCTAAGTTATTTGCAGAAAGGATTAGAAATAAATTAAGTCAAGATTATAACAATAATATACCTTATAAAGACTTAACTTATGGAGAAATTATAAATTATGTTAATCAAGAAGGACTAGCTATATGTTTAGATTTAAAGTTAAAAGCCAAGATTAAGAAAGAAGGAATAAATTCTAGACAAGAATTAGGAGACTTTTGTCAACAATATGGATATGAAACCTTGAAATTACCTCCTTCTAGGAAAATTAAATATAAGCCTAAAAATAGATATATTAGGAATAAGAGAAATTATAAAAGAGAACAAGAATATGATAAAAAACCCGAATATAAGAGAAATAAATTTAGAAGAAGAAAAACTCCATATAAAAATCATAAAGAAAATAAACAAAAGGATATTATAATATGCTATAAATGTGGAAGAAATGGTCATATGGCAAAAGATTGTTATGCTAAAAAGAAAATAAATGAATTAGATATATCATATGAACTTAAGAAACAAATAAGTAAAATAATTCTTAAAGATAGTTCTAGTGATGATAGTATGTCAGATTATAGCGAAAATGATATAAATGTTTTAGAAGAAAGTAGCTCTAGTTCTGAATCACAAAGCTGTGAATGTCTAGGAAATTGTAATTGTGATTATAAATCTATAAATGTAATTACCAAAAATGAAGAAGTTGAACAATTAATAGACTTAATAAATAAAATAGAAGATAAAGATTTAAAAAAAGTATATTTTCAAAAATTAGAAGAAAAGCTAAATACCAAAGAAGAAAAGGTTATAAAAAGTAATCAAGGATATAATTTTAATGAGATATGTAAAAGATTTAGTAAAGATAAAAATCCTATAACAATTCAAGAATTACAAGAAGAACTTAATAATGTAAAACTAGAAGTAAAATTATTAAAACAAAGAATAGAAAACATAGAGAATAAAGAAGAAGATTTTAAAGAAAATCCTGAAATCGAATTATTAAATGAACCTTCTAATAATGATCAAACAATAAATATAGTAAAAACAGTAAAATATCAAAGATGGTATACTAAAATAAATTTATTAATTAATAACGAACATAGAATAACTATAATTGCTCTATTAGACTCAGGAGCAGATTTAAATTGTATTCAAGAAGGAATAATACCAACTAAATATTTTGAAAAATCTACAGAAAAGTTATCCTCTACAAGTGGATCAAGATTAAAAGTAAACTATAAATTATCAAACGTACATATATGTAAAGAAAATTATTGCTTTAATACTCAGTTAATATTAGTAAAAAATTTAACCTCCCAATTGTTATTAGGACAACCATTTATATTACAGTTGGATCCTTTTGTTGTCGACGAAAATGGATTAACTACTAAAGTTTTAAACAAAGAAATAACTTTTAAATTTATTCACCCTGTAGAAACAAAAGAAGTTAATATATTAATAAATAAGAAAAAACATATAGAATATTTAGTAAGTGAAATAAATGAAAAAAGAATTTGTAATCAGTTAATAGATAAAACCATACAAACAAAGATAAAATTATTAGAAGAAAAATTTAAAAATAATATATGTGCAGCCATTCCCAATGCATTTTGGAAAAGAAAACAACATATAGTAGGATTACCCTATATTAAAAATTTTAATGAAAAAGATATTCCTACAAAGTCAAAATCTATACATATGTCTATAGAATTAGAACAACATTGTAAAAAAGAAATACAAGATTTATTAGAAAAAAGACTTATACGTCCATCAAAGTCCCCTTGGTCATGCTCCGCCTTTTATGTAATAAATAACGCTGAAATAGAAAGAGGAGTACCAAGATTAGTAATAAACTATAAACCTTTAAATAAAGTTTTAGAATGGATTAGGTATCCTATACCAAATAAAAGAGATTTATTAAAAAAATTATATAATTCAAAAATATTTTCTAAATTTGATATGAAATCTGGATTTTGGCAAATACAAATTAAAGAAGAAGATAAATATAAAACTGGTTTTAATGTACCCTTTGGACATTATGAATGGAATGTAATGCCCTTTGGATTAAAGAATGCCCCATCAGAATTTCAAAATATAATGAATGATATAATATTACCACTTGGAAATTTTGCTATAGTCTATATTGATGATGTTTTAATATTTTCAAAAAATATAGATCAACATTTTAAACATTTAAATGCTTTCTATAACACTATATATAAAAATGGTTTAGCAGTTTCACCAACAAAGATGTCCTTATTTCAAACTGAAATAAGATTTTTAGGACATAATATTATTCAAGGAACTATTAAACCCATTGAAAGAAGTTTAGAATTTACAAATAAATTTCCTGATGAAATAAAGGATAAAACTCAATTACAAAGATTTTTAGGATGTTTAAATTATATACATGATTTCTTTAAAGATTTAGGAATTATATGCAAACCATTATATGACAGATTAAAAAAGAATCCAAAGCCTTGGACAGAAGAACATACTAAAGTAGTAAGACATATAAAAGAAAAAATTAAAATTCTACCATGCTTAAATATACCTCATCCTGATGCTAACCTAATAGTAGAAACAGATGCAAGTGATCTAGGTTATGGTGGTATATTAAAACAAAAGTTGTCTAAAAATGATAAAGAACAATTAGTAAGATTTTATTCTGGATCATGGAATGATACCCAGAAGAATTATTCTACTGTTAAAAAAGAAATTTTGAGTATTGTTTTAAACATTAAAAAGTTTGAAGATGATTTATATATGAAAACTTTTATTTTAAGAATTGATTGTTTATCTGCAAAATATATTTTAGAAAAGGATATAAAAAATTTAATCTCTAAACAGATTTTTGCAAGATGGCAGGCTATATTAAGTAATTTTGATTTTACTATTGAATTTATCAAAGGAGAGAATAATTCTCTACCGGACTTTTTATCTCGAGAATTTTTGCAGGGAAAATGAGCAGCTCAAGCAAGAAAGTTATTTTAACCAAACAAACCCAACCATCATCCTCTAATCAAAGAGAGTTTCCAACTTTACCTATACACCCAAACAGATTTGGTCCTATAGCACCAAGAGCAAGACCTCCATATTCTGCTCTTGTACAAAATGTACCTATTCCAACTTCATCTATAAGTCAGATTTCTCTTAATAGAGCAACAGTTCCTATATCACCAAGAAGTCCTTTTGCAACTCAAACAAGTCCTTCTACTTCCAGTCAATCCGGTACTCCAGAATACCATATAAATCCAAACAGACAAATTATCAAAATTTTAGAACCTTTAGAAGAACAAAAATTACAACAAAGCTTTTTAACCTTAACCGATTATTTATATCCCAGAGGATGTCATTTTTATGTCGATAACTATAAAACCAGAGAATATTATGAAGCAGTTCTAATTTCAAGTGGATCTGCTAGTATTGATCATACTATAACCAAGAAAAATTCTGATTATATCGATTGTAGTAAAGCAAAGATATTTAAAATAATCACTCCAGAAGAATGGTCTACAAAACCCTATGATTACAAAACCCTTTCCAACTACCCTACTTATCCAGTCTATAATTACTATGATTATCAAGATGCTTGGTTCTATGCCTTTTTAGTAAGAAGCTTTAGCCACACCTGGTTTTTCTACTTTTCTGATAAATTTAATGGAATCTATCCAAGATGGTTTATTAAATGGTTCAGATATTTTGGAAATATCCCGGCCACCTTTCCACCAAGAGTATTAGAAGGATATCATAAATATAAAGATTATTTTATGCAAGATCATATATGTCCAGCTGAGTATACCCTACAATTCACTGCTATATTCAAGTTACCATGGATAATATTATTCACCTATAAAAAACAAGAAGCTCAAGATACATCTCCACCCTTATTCTATAGACAATTCAGTGCAAAATGGTGGAAGCAGATTAATGAAGCCCAAGCTGATATTAATGCAGTTATTGAATATTATAAAAAATGGAGTATTGAAAATAGTTCCTCTACTGAAGTCCCAAAAATTCAAGACGAAGATTATGTTAGAAGATTACAATCATGTTCATCTAAAGAAGAAATACAAAGAATTATAAATGAAATCAAAGGATCTCCAAGTTCTAGCGAAGATTTATTTCAAGATTCTCAAGATCCTTATGCAAATATTGTATTAAATTAAAGATCTATATTAAAGAACAAAAATATCTTTCATGTAATCCAGAAAAGAAATATTTCTATATAAAAATAAGAATTATTATTATTCACTATAAACCAGAAAGAAAATTATAATCATTCTTTTATCATGGCCGACAAAAGCAAATTATTAAAGAAAAAGCAAGTTTATGGTCAACAAAGGTATGAAGAATCCAAGAAAGATGATTATGCAAGAAAGAAGAAAATGACAAAGAAAATATTAAAGAAAGGTCTTCTATGGCCGACAAAAGCAAAATTATTAAAGCAAAAGGAAGAAAAGAAAAGCAGCCGGTTAAGACTCTATTATTGAAGACAATATGAAAAAATAACCGGAAGATGCCAGTTTACAAGAAGAATCAAGAAGATCAAGTTCATCTATAAAAGACGAAGAAAATGAAAGAAGATTCATTCGAAAATTTACATGAAAAAACCCTCTATTATATTATCAACTTCTCAATGTTCAAAACATTTAGATTTTAATATATGTATATCTCCTATAGTCAAGTCGGAGTCTGTACCTATAGAGCAGGAAGCAAGTTCCAGTATACTACCGTGTTGTAATTCAGAATCTATAAATAAAGGTATAATTTTATAATCCTTGTCCTTAGACATGTTTATGTTTATTTAACGTATGTTTAGTTTATAATTAAAACAATTGAAAACGGTAACGGTCCTGAAAATTTTTACATACAGGATTAGTTCAAGTTGCTATTAAACCTATGATAAGATTAGGACTAGATGTCCCTATATTGGTTATATTAAGAGATGCTAGATTATTAGATTTTAAAAATTCTTTATTAGCTATGGCAGAATCTAATATATGTAATGGTCCAATATATTTTAATTGCTATCCAAATTTCACTATATCTTTATTTGATCAAAATATACTAGATACTTTAACATTAACTATAAAAACAAAAAATTTACAAATAAAAGATAAGTCAGATCCTATAGTAGTAATATATAGAGTATATTATAAAACTATGACAACTACTATAGAACCTCGTTCCAGGTTAGTATCACCCAAAGATGAAAATTTAGTATTTGAAGCAAATTCTAAACATTCTAGAGTAAATGTACCTAAAAAATTAAAATGGAATGAAGTATATATATATATATATATATATATATATATATATATATATATATATATATAAAAGGGGTGGAGATAAAAAAAACGGTGAAAACACTTTTTCCTTCACAAATTTTTTAAAGTGTGAACTTTTTTTTTTTTGAAGCAAACCAGAAAAAATTAAGGTTCACACAAAAAAATATTTTTTGTGCGAAAAAAATATTTTTTGTGAAAAAATAAAATAAAGTCAAATCCGAAAACCAAAACAAAAAAATTAAGGTTCACAATTGAAAAAGTTAAAAACTTGCTGTGAACCCAAAAAAAAAATTAAGGTTCACAGTTGAAAAAAAAAAGGTTCACAATTAAAAAAGTGAAAAACTTTTCGTGAACCAAAAGGTTCACAATTGAAAAAGTAAAAAATTTCCGTGAACTCAAAAAAAAATTAAGATTCACAGTTGAAAAAAAAAAGATTCACAATTGAAAATTTTTAAAATTTTCCGTGAACCTAAAAAAAAACTTAAGGTTCACAATTGAAAAAAAAAAGTTCACAATTGAAAAAGTTAAAAACTTTCCGTGAACTCAAAAAAAAATTAAGGTTCACAGTTGAAAAAAAATTGTTCACAATTGAAAAGGTTAAAAACTTTCCGTGAACTAAAAAAAATTAAGGTTCAGAGTTGGAAAAAAAAAGGTTCACAATTGAAAATTTTTAAAACTTTCCGTAAACTTAAAAAAAATTAAGGTTCACAGTTGAAAAAAAAAAGGTTTATAATTGAGAAAGTTAAAACTTTCCGTAAACTCAAAAAAAAATTAAGGTTCACATTTGAAAAAGTTAAAAACTTTTCGTGAACCCAAAAAAAATAAATTGAAGTTCACAATAAAAAAACTTAAAAAAATTTCGTGAATTTTTTTTTTAAAAAATTTATGTTAAAAAAATAAGGTTCATAATTAAAAAGTTAAAAACTTTGTGTGAAGCAAAAAACAAATAAAGATTCATGACGAAAAAATTTATGTGAAAAAAATATATAAGGGTTCACAAAAAAAATTCATATGTGAAGCAAAAAAATGAAAGTTCACAACTTAAAAAAATTGTGAATCAAAAAGTGTTTTCATCGGTTTTTTTTATCCCCACCCCTTATATATATATATATATATATATATATATATATATATATATATATATATATATATGTTAGATTAGATGGAGGGTGAGGATGTGTTTTCACTGTTTTTTTTATCTCCTTGTTTTCACCAGAACCCATCCCTATATATATATATATATATATAGTAAGAGGATAAAAAAAAGGAAATATATGGAGAGAAAGGAGAGAAGCAATTTATACCAATCATTTCAAATTTTGCTTGAAGGGTATATTGGGTAATGAAGTTTTATTTAGTCAATAAAATTATCTCTTGATTCAAATATTTACGACAGTCATTATATTCCTAAATTCTAGATGATTAGCCTTTCAAAAGTGAAGATCACACACAATCAAATCGTTTCTTCCTCGGTTAGATTAAAGCATGCAAACTCACGTTTTTAAGATTGCATAACATACAGGGGCGGTGTTACGGTGGGGGCAGGGTGGGCACCCGCTCCCATGAAGTTTTTACGAGTCGAGAAAAATTTCGTAGGTTTTGATATAATTTGTATATTGCCCCCATAACTTATAAATATAATACAGTTTCAATAAAGTTGTAACACCCCCAAATTAATGATTTGAGGAAACATACTTGGGTGTTACTAATCAATATACAAAGCACAAGATATACAACAAACGACCTCTAAATGAGACATTGTAAAACGATTTCATATGAAATAAATGTCTGAAAACTCAATGTTTTCGTATACAAAATGTAGTTCCCTAGAGTCCACGCGTGTAGCGGGAGATTCTATTACATAATCAAAATATACAAAAGATAATGCTGAGAATCTCCGTTAATGCAATTTAGTTGAAATCATGCGACTCTAGCTATGTCCTGGAGTAATCCTACTCCGTCTGGGTACCTGAGAATACATACTAAAAGGTCAACACGAATGTTGGTGAATCTCATAGGTTTGTAAGTAATATCAGTTTTTGAACACAAGATTTCATCAGTTGTGCCCGTAGGCGTAAATCAAGCATTTGCAATCCTGCAAATGTAAAATATGTAAGTTATACCGTTGCCATGAGGCTCATAATCGAAGCTTAACCCGTAAGTGATAAGTTGCTCCCGTGACATGCTCGTAACTGAGCAAGCATAAGTAACGAATAATAGTCGCCCGTTTATACAGTACGGTTCGTAGTAGCGCTACTACCCCGGGCGGGGAGGGTCATTTCCCTAATGGATCCATTAACTAGTGTTCGCGCTTAAGTCCATAACTAACGATATATGATGGAGAGACTTCAGTAGAAAGTAAGTAACTCATGCAATCCCGTATAGTAAAATGAATAGTTCGTACTTGTGTTCAAGAAAAGTAAGCAATGTATCTCACCCCGTATGTAAAACAGTAAAAGTGGGGCTGTAAGACTCACCCGAGTCTTGAAGTGTTTAGCAAATATACGTGAGGTTGATTTGCCGAGTGATGAAGTCCAAGGACTTGTAACCTGAGGGTGTCCACGACACGCGATTGTTATAAATATGGTTGGGTATCTCTAAAGATCACCCTTGTAGTTGTTCGTCCAACTAGAATGTCCAAATGGTTTCGATTTGGTTGATTTGTTAAGTGTTTGAAAACGTGTACGGCCCGTTGGTGATTAGTTGTAATAATAATCTCAACTATTATTATTTAAAATTTGTAGTGTTATACGAGTTTGACACTTGGTGTGAAATGTAATTACAAACTCTAAGTGACGGGGGTCCGGGGGCAGCGCCCCTGGTAGCGGGGTCTTAGGGGCGGCAGCCCCTGGCGGGGTCCAAGGGGCAGAGCCGAAAATTTTTATTTCCACTATATTGCTTTGGTGAAAAACGCATCTAGGATTTGAATTTGAGTAAAATTAAGTGATAAATTTCAGGTCTCGACACTTAGTAAAATCTGAGTTTTCAAGGTTCTGGTTTGTGCGACATAAGGTGCAACGTAGGCTGTTATGTCGCAGGTCATGACTGCGACATTGGTTATGGCGTCGCTAAGTGCGACATTCGCAATTTAATGCGACGTTACGCGGTATGTCGCTATATGCGACGTTGTTGGTTCTTGCGACGTAGGGGTCAATGTCGCTATATGCGACGTTAGCAACTTAATGCGACGTTGGGGGTAATGTCGCTATATTCGACGTTGTGAGGTGTTTAGCGACGTTAAGGCTGACGTCGCAATTGGCCCAAGCCAAATGCGACATTACGGTCTGATGGCCGGAATTTGTGTCGAAAGTGAGTTTTCCGGCTTCCGTTTGGTCCGATTATTTTACCCAACCCATAAATGGACATTTCAAGTTATTACAAACAACAAACATGTAAAAATGAGTGAAATCGATGAGTTTCGGGATTTTGTCGGAAACTTACAAAGTGGCGAAACGAAATTCCGAAAAGATAGAAGTGTAGATCGTTGCGTGGTGGTCATTTTTCCTAAAAGAGCTTGGCGATTGGAGGTCGTTTGATGGTGTGATTTAGTGATTTTGTGTGATGTTGGTGGTGTGGTGTTGGAGAGAAAAAGAAAGGAAGAAAGAGAGAAAGAAAGATGGATGGTGATGATGAATGAGATGGAGAAATGGGGAATCCCCATTTTGGAGGCAAGGGGGCCGGCCCACATGGGCCCCACCCATGTGTGGTTGGCTCCTAATTTTTGTTCCCGTGTATTCGCGCTCCGTACGGTGTTCGTTTTCCAGACCGTTTAAATGTTTAGATATTTATTTTACGTGTTTAATATGCGTTTTAAAATACAAAGATTTATTCGTTATTTTACTTGGATTATTTTATCAAATCTCAAATAATTTGGATTATAAAAATGTGGTTTAAGTTAATTTGCGTATTTATCATTTTTAAATCGTGTAAGCTTTAACCGTGTGATACGAGACAATTTAGAAGTATTACTCAAAATGTTATCAATAATGTTTTTATAAGTTAAATAAGAAAGTTTCACCAACGTCCGAAATAATTGAACCGAATTACATTCGATTTAAACTTGTACGATTTAATCAAATCGTATAATTTGTATATATTCATCAATATATTTTGATACATTAATTAGCCTAACACAGAACTAATTACATGTATTAACATAGGATTAGGCACTAATTACTAGTCCTAATTTGACGAGTGTTACAAAAGTCGTGTTTAGCTTGATGGTTAGGAAATGGAATTGGTATTCTAGAGGAGTAGAGGTATAAAGTTCAATCCCTCTTTACTACATTAATTTAATTATTTTTCCCTTTATGTTTTCTCATTTTTTCTTACTTTGTTTTTCATTGCATATAATAATGTAATACTATTTTAAATCAACATGATTGTTAAATTATAAATCTTAATGATTACAATTTTTTCCTTTTCTTCATAATCTACATATGATAATGTTTTACACTTCTTCTATATAAGTATATGTTATATGATAATCATTTACTATCAGTTACTAATTATACGAGTATATGTTATATTTTGTCCATGTAATTAAAAATTTAAATTCGATGTTGAACCAAATTCATTTTGGTTCAACTAAACTAGTTTTGGTTAAACTAAAAAAATCGAGTTAATGACCCAAATCCACCATACACTATTAAATTTTTCCCCCGTTTGAATTTTTTTTCTGGTAGTGCCCTTGATAACATAATAATTTTTTCCTGAAGGATCTTTTTGTGTGGGTTGTTTAGTTGAAAAAAACGATTAAAAGTAGCAGGTTAAATTCTCATGATTATATTATATTACGGAGTAATTCATGAGTGACTATTTGCCATCCATATAATTCTTAGACTTTATAGCGACTCACTATCTATTTTATTTTTTAAATAAATTAGTGTTATTATTATTAATATTATTATTATTATAATTATTATATTTCTTTATTTGAATCATGATTGTCGATTACTTAAGAATGATCAATGTGATCATTCATAAAAAGAAAAAGAAAACATGATTCACAAACATAATGATGATTCATAATTTTTTAACTATGATTCGGTATTCGTATGTTATTGATTCAATTATACAACGTAATGATTCAACGTTGATTCACATTGTTTAACTACGATTCGATATATTTGTATGTTATTGATTCAATTATACAACTTAATGATTCAACATTGAATGATTCGGTAATAAATTGCCATTATTAGTTGATATTTTATTAATATATGATCCAACAAATTGGTATGTCTTTTGTTCATTTAGAGTTGTTAAAAGTATTCAAACATATTTGGTCTCCTGTAAGAATTTCACAACACTGATTCAACAATGATATGTTGTTAATAGTGTGATTTCAATTTTTTGTAGGTATGATTAAACATATTTAATTTCATTCAATACTCTCACTTACGAGGATGATTCTTTATCAATAGTTATCAAATAAAAAAAATTAGGAAAAAGAAACTAAAATTAAAAAGAGAAATACTAAACTCACACAAATTTTACAAACAAATACCTACAAAATGATGTGGACATGGAGATGAACCAATCAAATTGTTTGTTTTTTCTCTCTCTTACTTCTCTCTCATCAAATGATTGGTCCATGAAACTATATATAATATTGATAGGACGGTTAATATAATAAACTGGATATAATAAAGAAACTGATTTATTTTTCCTTTTTTAAAAGTCAAATGTACTATATTGCCCTTAAAATTTCATAATAAGTCACCAAATATTACAATTTTGACATTTAAATATCTTATCCATTGATTTACATATCTGATGGTCAGAAACTCTTCTCTACCTTCTCCCCCATAAAATCCTTCTCCCTAGATCCCACTCAATATCAATTACCAACTATTATAATTAATTAATTCTTAATAAAGTTACGGATTAAAAAAAGTTTTAATACCAAGTCCTATTTGATAGGAAATCGATGGGGGAGATTTGTTTTTAGAATGTAAATCTATAACTACTTATAAAACATCTCTTATTTTATAACTGAAAACTCTTAAAATAATCAAAATTCCGAAACTACCCTTTATCAATTACCAACTATTATAATTAATTAATTCTTAATAAAGTTACGGATTAAAAAAAGTTTTAATACCAAGTCCTATTTGATAGGAAATCGATGGGGGAGATTTGTTTTTAGAATGCAAATCACAATTATTGTTTACCTAAATTATCACACTTTTTTACTATTCAATTTTATTTACAGTAACTCTTCAAATTTTATCTCTATTTTATTTTATTTTAAAAGCCACCAACATAATTTCATAAAAATCAATTTTAAAGTCATAGACAACTATAAACACTTTCAAAATAGTGTACGCTAACTTTGACTTTCAATTGTAAATGTTAATGTATAAAAAATTTGAACATTATGTTTTTAAATTACATTATATATGCTTTCGCGGTTTGATCACATGTTGGTTACTATTACCGTCATCATAAAAAATATCAGTTTATAAATTCAGTACTACCGCATCGCGCGGGTAATATACTAGTATATATATATATATATATATATATATATATAGGGCTTGGTTATTGTGAAATAAAGTTTATCGTAGAATAAATAGAATAAAATCTGGACCGTTAGATCATGCACTTAATTAATTAATAATTGTATTAACTGAATTTTCTAATTAATAAAAACTAGTTTAAGACCCACAAAATTTGCGGGTTGACTTTATGATATGTCTTATATGGATGTGTTATATGGATTTAATAAGTGTTTTGGTATTGGTGTAGGGTACATCGGTTTATATTGTTTTAATTTTAAATGAAAAATGTATTAAGGATTTGAATTGTGCTAGATTTTGGATGGATGAGTCCAAATAAATATATTAATTAATAGGGATAATATTGTGTATGATATCACTTTGTTATTTGTATTGATATTTAATAATACTATATTATTTAAAATCGTACGGATATGTTTTTCCAAATAAACAAATTTACCGGTTCAACATAGTAAATTAATTAATCAATTATTGATAATATTGTGCATGATACCACTTCCTTTTTTGTATTTGTATTGTTCATTAATAATAATACTATAGTTTATGGTATTTTGGTATTGTTTTTATGCCGTGTTTCAAATTTGCGTCGCATTTTCAATAACTAAACTTTTTTTGTTTGGTTAAAGTTACATACATGGGGATAACCGAAACCCGCGAATAAATAAAAAAATTGATGTGTAATACTAATTGGGTACCCAACGGGTATTGGGTCGAGTTTGGGTACGAATATTCTAAACGGGTATGGGTACAAATATACTAAAAATCCGTCAGAACCCAACCCTTTGGCATCCATAATCCAAACATTGTAAATTAGAAATTGATAAATTAATTAAAAAAAGGTAGTGGTATGGGTACATATACACTAAAACCCGTCGGAACCCGGCCAGTTGGCATCCATAATCCATGAATCGTAAATTAAAAATTGATAAAAGAATTCAATGTTAGAAGAGTTTGAATTATTATATAAGATATAATAAAATAGTTATTATTAAAACATTTTATAAAATACTTGGAGGATTATCTACAATTAAAGGAAAAAGAGAGGATTTATATTTTAAATATTGAAAGGTGTATATAGTAAATATAAAAGGGTATATTAGTCTTTTAGTTACATAAAAATGGGATTAATGATGTCATTAAATTAATTAAGGGTTATATCTTAATTGTTGATCTCCATCTAATGGTCTTTATTCTTTCAAGATTTTTCTTTTGATATATATAAGATAGAATAGATAGAAGATAGAAGATAGATGGGACACAGGGTTATATATGTAATTTTGGGAGCCCAGTTTCACTCGGTCAACATTTCTCATTTATTGTTGCTCTTCACTGTAGCAATTCCAAATTTTAAACAAAATAGTTTCATAGTCCAAACTACATATATTTTAGAAATAACTAGAGCATCATCTCTGTAATTTAAATGCATATCATTCTATTAAAACTGATGCACAGCTCTAACAAGTTGATGCACAACCATGAAATACAGCCCTGTAAAATTGATGCACACAACCTTAAAACATGAATATACAAGTCCAAAATGTTGATTCACAAACATTTTTTATTCACAATGTAACACCCCCAAATTCGTTTAGCGGAAGCGTTTAGTTAAAGTGTTGGGGTGTCACAATAATAAAGCATGCATACGTATCAGAGCTTATGATTACAACAGAACAATATATTAAGATGCCAAAAGTGTAAATTACAAAGTTTACGATTTATCAAATCGCACAAGTTGAAAGTATTATGTATACAAAAGTGGATTTCTAAAATATGACAAAACAGTTTCGGTTATACTAGAGAAATCCATATGTTTTTCCAAAAAGTTGGCATCCTAAAGCTTCACGGGTCGCCTAATTCTCCATGTGTTGGCGATTCTTACATGCGCAGCTAATTCCCTGAAAAACATAGTAAAAGTCAACAACTAGGTTGAGTGAATTCACAGGTTTTATGTTTACACAAGTTGAATCAGGTTTGTAAGCACAGTTGTTATCCAAATACGTTCCCAATAGTATTGCCATAATAGTCGAAAATACGTTTAGTGGAATGTAATCCCAATACAAGTTTAGTGGGTTGTTCACCCAAAGTATAAGTTTAGTGGGTTGCTCGCCCCAAATACAGTTTAAGTTTCGTAGGAAAGCAGTATCCTATTGGTTTACCCAAGAAGTAGGGATTTAATTTGTTTGTCCAAGAAGTAGGACCCATCAGTATCTGCCCAAGCGGTAGGGACTTCTATGTATGTGCCCAAGAAGTAGGGACTTGTATAAGTTGTGTCCAAGAAGTAGGACTGGCATCCAAGACGTAGGACCCATCTGCTCAAGAAGTAGAGCCTTCATCCAAGGCGTAGGATGGCACCTTGCCCAAGAAGTAGGGACTTTCTGTTTGCCCAAGACGTAGGGACTTTCTGTGTGTGCGTGCCCAAGACGTAGGGACTTTCTGTGTGTTTATGAAAATGTTGTTTCATAAAAGCTAGTAATAAAGTGTGTAGCTGGTCGTTCCCCAGCATATTCTCAGTTTAGTTTTTGTATGAAATACCATTTAGTTCAGACAGTTGTAGTAGTTGACCGCAGTCATAAACAGTTTGTATAAGTGTGCCACAGACAGTTATGTGACAGTTTGTATAACAGTTTAACAGTTCCAGTACTCTATTTGTTCGAGTAAACAGTATGATAAATAATCATATAAGTAAAAGCAGTTTATGGCAATCAGTAAATCAGCAAAGCAATTGACTATGTTTTCCACCCCAAAAGTAGTTCAAAACAGTAAAAGTAGGGGCTGTGAACTCACCTGTTGAGTTTAAGTAGTTGTGCGAGTGCTAGCAAACCTAAGCCCAAGAACAGTCTGAAATCTCCTAACGTCCTAAACGTATAAGATTTAATAAGTATGTGGATGTCTAACTAATCATCCATGCTAGTGTTTGTACAATCAAGTCACGTCCAAATCGTTCGTTTAATGTTTATGTTTGTATTTCGTTGTTTGTGAAAACGTATACGACTCGTTGGTGATAGTTTGAAATCCTAATTTCGGTAAAATAAGAGTGTTTGTATTGTTTGTAAAGCTCGTGAATCGTATCGTTTAAAGATATGCATTTCCGGTTAGTTCGACACTTAGTGAAAACAAGTTTTTAAACTTCCTGTTTTTAGCGACGTAAGGTGCGACGCTGGATTGTTATGCGACGTAGGGTGCGACGTACGGGTCTACGTCGCATTCAGGTTTTGCGACGTCATGGGTTGCGTCGCATAGGCGACGCTCGCAATTTAATGCGACGTAGTGGTCTGCGTCGCTATGTGCGACGTAAGGAAGGGTAATGCGACGTAAAGGCCTACGTCGCAGTACTGTTTTCGGTCCCAATGCGACGTAGTCGCCTGTTCGACGAACAGCGAGAAAAAGTCGGATTTTTGGTTGATTTGGAACGTTTTCGGTTGTATAAAACACTAAAACATGTTATTCTAAGTATGTTAAACACTAAATAACAATTATAACTTTGAAATCTAAAGATTTGCGGGATTTGTCGGAAACTTACGAGTGTCGGATTTGAAATCCGAAAAGGTAGAAATGTAGATCGTGTTGTCGTGGTCGTTTTATTCCAAAGGAGCTATGTGATTCGGCGTCGTTTTAGTGTAGTTTTCTTTGTTTTTGTGTGATTTTTGGTGAGTGGTGGTGGTGGGTGTAGAGAGAAAAGAAAGAGAAATGGAGAAAAAGAGATAGAGAAATGAGAGAATGGAGGTGGGGAGTGGGGTTTTGTTCCCCATTTTCTGCCTCCGTGTTTGCGCTCCGTGTTTGTTTACCCGATCGTTAAATGTTATTTTATTTTAACTATTATGTTTTTAATTACATTTTCTTAATTATTTTTAATTAAGATATTTTTATGAAACCAAATTAACTTAGTTATAAAATTTTAAACTTTGTTTTATTTAAATTGTACGAATTAAACGTTTTGCGTTATAAAATGATTTGTAAATATTTTTGACAAAATATTTATTCGCTACTACGTTATTCAATAAATTTCGTTTTATTAAATAATTTTGTTCACCAATAGTCGTACATTTTTGTCGCGTTTGTTTTCAAATTGTTCTGTACGTAATTACAACTAATTACGAATACGTAATACTACGCGTACTAACTAGTTGGGCTATGCTAGACTTACCTCTAAAATGTGTTATGAATTCACTCAAGTAGGGAATTAGCCTAATAATGCAAGTGATTAATGTAATCAATCGTGTTCAAATTTGCGAGTTGTTACACACAAAGTCTTGCAATTTTGATGCACATCGTTCTTGTAGGGTAAATGGTGATTTTCAGGTAAATAATCTGGCCAAATTATGAGACTTTGGGTACGTCAATCGTGCAAAAAATATGGCCAAATTAAGATTATAGTTTCGAATACATCCATTATTGTCGCAACATCAAGGAATCGTCACATCTATCACGCCTCATATTGCCACCGTCTCTGTTTTGGTTCACAGCCAAAGCACACCACAGCCATCGTGGCTTCTAATTGCCACGATCCTGAGTTTAGTTCTCTGTTGTTTCACATACATCATGTGTCATTTTAATTGTTGGGTTCACCGGTGCCGATCGAATAACGTAGAAATAGAGAAAGGACATTTTTATTGTTTGGTACTCAATTATGGTTTGGATAGAGAATAAAGGATGTAATTGATCGCATGTTATAGTGTAGTAATGGGGATGCAGTTTTTCTAAATATTAAATGTAAACACTATTAAATTTATAGTTGGAATACCTATAATACCCCTATTTTCTCTACAATATTTATAACTCTATTATATTATTCTATTTATTCTATCATAACCTTTATTCTATTTGATCCAAACCCTATATATATATATATATATATATATATATATATATATATATATATATGTTGAACATAACTAGCACCGGATCATGTCTAAGTACATTCAAGTCAATACGTATATAACTGTTTGGACTCACATGCCAAGAGCTATATACTGTAGTTAGACACTTCATCAAAAGAGAAAAATAGGATAATACTAATATGTACGTCGTTGCGTATCTTTTAATATGATTTAGGAAGTTGGCACACTTGTTGTTAAGTACGCTTTGTAACTGTTTTGGACTTACATGCATGGGCGGATGCAGTTTATTGAAAGGGGGTGGCTGGGCCCCCACTCAAATGGGCCTAATAGTCAAAGTATGTATATTTTTTAGCATAAATTTAGCCCAAATATTACAAGGACCCCCCAAAAATAATCAATTTGTATCAAAAAAACATTAAAATGGCCCCTTCTTTTTATATATTATAAACTAATATGAACTAATTTATAATTACATGTTAAACTTTTTTATAGTAATAGTGTTTGCCCCCCACGATGTAATTTTCTGGATCCGCCACTGCTTACATGCACACGTAGACTTACAAGCCGAGCGGTTACAAAACTATGCTAACAGCTTAAAGCAGCACCTATATTGGCCTCATTAAGCTCTTTTGTTCAAGTAAGATTTTTATGGCCACCTACTAAATGATTATCGCCACATGATTATTCTGTGGCTCAAATTCCATACACTCATTTGAGAGTCGTTGCCTACAACCTTTTTGTCAAATGTTTTAAACATATGGGAAAATTGAAGGCAGGCCATGCAACGTCAATTGTTCACACTTGCATTCTTCAATTCTATGTTTATCGTGGACGACTAACTGCTACGTCTGCCACGACTATTAGTTAGTCGTGGTCCTAGTGGATGTTCAGTAGGAGTGGGGAGTCCCATGACTAAATCACCCGAAAGTGTTATTTGCATTCGAAAGTTGTACTCTTTGCATTATCAATAATGACATTGAGGATTCTTGGGGAGTTATTTAGTAAAACGTATAAATATTGTTATAAGCTTTATTTTGTAGGCGTTGAAAATACACGCTCTTTCATTTTCAATCTCTCTTGTTCACTTAATTTTCCGTACCCAGAGTTGGGGTTTATCAAAATTGTTCGTCACAGTGTTCATTATATGAATTACAGTAACAATTATGATACATCTTTGAGCGTTCTTAAGAGTGATGAAGTGATTTTATTTTTAGATTTTTCTTTTAAGTTTTGATGAGTTATGAAGTTTGATTCCTGTTTCTGGAAGTCTGCTTCTACTTTCACTAAAAAAAATGCCATATTTTCATACTTTTTTCTCTACACTTTTAGAAAGTGTGTAAAACCTTTTGAAATATATAAGATTATCCACACTTTTATATGTAAGAAAGAAAAGCTCATACTTATAGGTGTGGAGAAATTACAACTTTTCAACACTAAAAGTATGAAAAAAAATTTGTAACACATGATTTTCCCCACACAAGAGAAAGTGTGGATAAGTTGGGTGTTACAAATTTTGTTTCACACTTTTAAATGTTGACAAGTCGTAATTTCTATAGGGGTGTTCATGGACGGTTAACAGGGGGTTCGATTAACCGGGAACCGGTTAACCGAAATTAGGTTCACCAATTTTTTGAATTTAAATCGGAACCGAAAAGTTCGGTTAACCGGCAATCGGTTAACCGGTTTTTCGGTTCGGTTAATCGGTTAACCAATTAACCATTTATTAATTAATACTTATTTTAAAAAGTAATTAATAATACACAAATACATATTAATTAATAAGTGTTAACTATATTTATAATATTTTGAAAGAGTAGAATTCAAATGAGTACATTAATTTTGAGTGAAAATAGAGGAATCAATCTCAACCACTTACCCATTCCTCCCACATTTTTGAAACTCAAATATCTCACAAACGATAAGTCGAAAAATCATGAAAATTGCACCATAAAATTCAGCGTTTTCTCCTCTTCGATTTGCCGTCCGTCAAGGCATACTTTTGACAAAAAAATTTTTTTTTTCATTTTTTGGTGGGTTTTACAAATTAGTAACACATGTGTTAGTGATTAGTTGTACATTTGATTTGTGGTTAGGGTTAGGGCTTAGGGCTAGGGTTTAGGATTTAGGGTTAGGGTTTAGCAGGGTTTAGGGTTAGGGTTTAACAGGGTTTAGTATGATTTATGGTTTAGAGTTTTGTAAAGTGTTTAGGGTTTAGGGGATAGGGTTTAGGGTTGGGGGTTTGGGGTACACTTTAACACATGTGTTAGTAAGTGAAACCCACAAAAAAAGGTGAAGAAAAAAAAAACTCGTCGAAAGTATTCCTTGAGGGACGACAAATCGAAGAGGAGAAAACGCTGAATTTAATGGTGCTTTCATAATTTTTCGATTTGTCGTTTGTGAGATAATTGATGTTGGGGGTAAATGGGTTTTGTACATTTGTAACTTTCTCTTTATACACATGACACAATATCATTGGTTTCTTCATTCTCACACAAAATCCTATTCTCATTTGAACGTCACCCTATTTTGATAACAAAGGTATCAAATGATAAACATTTGGCTCTTTATAATTGTGTATTTATGTTATACGTATATTAATCGTTAAGATATAATTAGAACTAAGTAGTAATAGTTAGCATATTATGGCAAAATCAAGTAAGCAAACTGCATTAAAATGAAACACAAGGTTCTGGAGAGCACACTACTTTTGGAGAGTTATGGAGAGACATGGAGGAGCCACTCAAAATATGACAAGTGTCCACCATCAAACTTTCATTTTAGCCTCTCCACCTCATATATTTTATATTTTCCTCCATCCCCTTTATTAATACAACTTCTCCATCACCACTACTCACGCCCACCTGCCCCACCACTGACCGCCTCCTATCGCCGCCAGCCGCCGACGGATTCCGACGGCCGGAATTTTTTTTTCAAAATTTTTTTTTTTATTATTTTTTTCAAAATAAAATTTAGATTTTTTTTTTCAAAAAAATTTTTTAGATTTTTTTTTTCAAATTTGTTTTTTTCCAAATTTTTTTTTCATATTTATTCTCTAATTTTTTTTGTATTATATATAGTATCTTTTTTCTACTGCATTTTGAATAAAACCATATCGTATTTTGTGCCTATATTTTTTATACATATTGTTTGTTTTATACTACATTTTATATCACATATTATTCTTTTTTTACTGCATTTTGTATCAAATTATAATGCATATTGTTTGTTTTTACTGCATTTTGTATATAACTATTACTACATCATTCTTTTTTAGATATATGTTTAGCCTTTTTCAATGCATTTTGTATATACTATTATTTTTTAACTGCAACTTTTATATATAATTTACTGCATCTTCTATATACGATGTCAGCAAAATGCAGTAAAAATGGATAATATGTATAATATAAAATGCAATAAAAAATGAACAATATATACAAAAATGCAGTAAAAATAATAATATATAATATACTTTTATACAAAATGCAGTACAAATAGATAATATGTATAATATAAAATGCAGTAAAAAATAAACGGTATGTAATAAATGAAATATATGCAAAATGCAGTAAAAAAAATTCAGTACAAATAGATTATGTGTTATATAAAATGCAGTAAAAAACAAACAGTATGTAATAAATGAAATATATGCAAAATGAAGTAAAAATAATAAAATGCAGTACAAATAAATTATGTATAATATAAAATGCAGTAAAAAGAGAACAATATGTCCGAAATAAAATATATGTAAAATGTAGTAAAAACAACAATATGTACAATACTTTTATATAAAATACAGTGTAAATAGATAATATTTATAATATAAAATGCAGTAAAAAATAAAAGTACATGTAAAATGCAGTACAAATAGATTATGTATAATATAAAATGCAGTAAAAAACGAACAATATATTCTAAATGAAATATATGTAAAATGTAGTAAAAACAACAACACGTGTTATAGTTTTATAGAAAATGCAGTAAAAATAAACAATATGTAATAAGTGAAATATATGCAAAATGCAGTAAATGTAACAATATGCGGTATAATTATAACAAAATGCGGTATAAAATAGATTATGTATAACATAAAATGCAGTAAAAAACAAGCAATATATATTAGATCGAGTTGTATATATAAAATGCAGTAAAAACATCAAAATGCAGTACAAAAGGAAAATGTGTATGATACAAAATGCAGTATAAAATGATAATATGTAAAAAGAATTGAAAAAAATATGAAAAAAAAAATTTCAATAATTTTTTTTAATATTTAAAAAAAATTTTGAAAAAAAAAGTTTGAATTTTTTTTTTTTCAAAAAAAAAAAATTCCGGTCATCGGAATCTGGCGACGGCTGGCGGCGGTCGGAGATGGCTGGTAGCGACGACAGGTGGTAGTGGGGGTGGGGTGGATGGTAGGGGTGGGGTGGGGAAGGAATAAATAAAAGGGAGGGAGAAAGTATAGGGGCTAAAAGTAAAAAATAAAAAATGTAGAAGGGTTGTAGGTGGAACTTCATATTTTTATATTATAATTTTGGTCCCTGAAGTTTAAGGTTTTGATTATAAATACCCTGGTCAGATTTGGACCATTGATTTTCAAAATGGATGGTTAAGATTTGGAGCTCTCCAAACCTCTCCAAAACTAGTGATCTCTTTTGATCCGTTATCAAAATTATAAATGATTTTATTAAAAAACAAGTCTAAATATCTATATATTAATATAATATATAGAATATATATACATGTATTTAAAAATATGTATAAACTTTTCTGTTTTTTCGGTTAACCGTTTATGATGTCTAACCCAAAATCATGAACCGAAACCGAAAAATCGAAAAAATATCGGTTCGGTTAACCGAAACTGAAAAACGAAAAAAATTCGGTTCGGTTAACCTAAATTCGATTCAATTCTACCGGTTTGCAGTTCGGTGTTCCGGTTTCGGAATTTTTTGAACACCCCTAAGTTTCTCCATACTTTTAAGTGTAAACTTTTTATTCTCACACTTATATATGTGAAGATTGTGGTAATTTTCACACTTATTGATGTGACAATTTTCTCCACATTATAAATGTGAATAATTTAACATAATTTCACACATTTTTAAAAAGTGTGGAAAAAAATAATGTGAATAAATTATATCTTTGTTGCAGTGTTCGAGTCCATAAGAATAGATGTGGCCAACTTTTCTTCCTCATACGTTGCTAGAAGGACATTTAATGAAGCTATGATGCTAAACGATAAGATAAACTAGCTACTAACCATTGTTGAATATAATACGCAACTGCGCATACCTACCAGCCTATGTGCCGATAAATTGGATATATGCTACAACTATTACTTGTTGCAAGTTTTATCAACGAATTTCACTTCTTACAATTGTATACATCATGTCTTCTCCATCTCTTCCAACAACACAAGATGTAGAGTACACTAATCTGTGTGAAGAGCATAAGCACTTGATAGAAACACTTCCAAAAGGCAATGGATGGAGGATACAATACATTTACAACTATAACGGCTTTTGGATTGACCCCGTCGGCATAAAAAACAACTTGCTTCTAAACAACTACTTCAAGTGTGAACCTAGTGACATCTTCTTAGCTTCTTTCATGAAGGCCGGAACCACATGGCTCAAAGCCCTCATGTTCTCCACCATTAACCGTGATATCTACACCTTCTCTGAACACTATTTACTCCACAACAGCCCTCAAAGCACCTTCCCTTGCATCGATCTAGAAAACTACCCAATCAATGATTTCACTCAATTGGCAAAACCTCGACTTTTTGCAACCCACTTTCCTCGTACCCTCTTACCACAGTGCATGACTTCATGCAAGTTTGTTTATATTTATAGGGACCCAAAAGATGTGTTGGTTTCAAAATGGCATTTCATGAGCAAACTTAGATTGAAAAATCTATCTCCCCTTTCGTTCAATGAAGCATTTGAACTTTTTTGCCAAGGTATTTCCGATTATGGGCCATTTTGGGAACATGTTTTGTCATATTGGAGAGCTAGTTTGGAATCTCCTGACAAGATATTGTTCCTAAAGTATGAGGAACTGAAGAAGCAACCAGCTGTTGAGTTGAGAAAGTTGGCACTGTTCATGGGGAAGCCGTTTACTGTGGAAGAAGAGGAGAAAGGGGTGGTGGAAAATATTGTAAACGTGTGTAGCTTTGAGAATTTGAGTAAACTTGAAGTGAACAAGAGTGGTGTTGAAAACTTCGGAAAGTTGCTTGAGGTGGAGAAACAAGATTTTTTTAGGAAAGGCACAATCGGAGATTGGAAAAACTATTTGAATGAGGAGATGAGAGAACGTATCGATCAAATCACAGATGAGAAATTCAAGGGCTCGGGTTTGATTCTTGAACGGTTGTGAAGCATATGATAACATCCTTCTCTGAGATCTCTCTTCTCTCTGCTTTAGTCCTTCCTTTCTGCCACTTTCTACTTATTGTAATTCTGTGTATTTTCCTTGTAATGTGACTTCTACAAGGTGCTGTGTGGTTGCCACTCTATTGTCTTTCTTTATTTATCCATAAATAAATCTCCTTTTGTTATCATTATAGTTTTAACCATTACGGTTATCGATGGATAACTTTTTTCTTCCATACACTATACGTAGTTCCAAATTGTTGTTTTGTTTGTTTTTCGCTGGTTAATAATAGTATTGTGTATCTTACTTGTATAACATCACTTTGTTTCATAACATATGCCCTAACTACACACACGTTAATCTTTATTTAAAGCATCAATCAAGACTTGCCATAAATACAGAAAAATGCACTTTGGAAGTGTTCCAAAAAGCTTTGCTTGTACAAGGAACAGAATCAAATTATATTTCTCTCAAGTGTATAAAAAACATTCCTTCCTTTCAATATGATGACAAGAATCAAACAAAAAATATAATCTATATAAATTACAACTAAAACAATACAAAAACAAAATTATCTATTTCTGACTCTACACTAACAGTAACTTCTCAGCTTGTAACACAATTAACAAGATAAGGATGTGTTGTGTTAACATACTTTTGCCATAAGGGCTTATACCTCCAAATCCCAAATTTCAGCCATGGTTTCATGTTCCCATTAAAATGAATCACAGCTGCACTCTCTATGAGCCTGCTATCAATATTAACATCAAACCCGAGTCCCAACACGTGCCATCTTCGGTCCAGTGGCTCGGTCTGTCCATAAAAGGCTAAAAGTCCAGCTGGCAAAGTTCCTAACTTCCATAAATTACCATCTGCATTCAGTTCTTCCCAGTAATGGTACATGCCTGTCACATTAGCATTCCTCCAAGCCACCAAATCAAAGACATTTAGCCCAAACGCCCACCCACAACCCTGTGGGTCAATCTTGGAACTCAAAACTGGGTTTGAGAAGTTAAGATATTTATACAGTCTGTGATAAGCTTCGAGACACGTTTCAACGGCTCCATTTACATTACCGTGAAGATCCAGAGAGAAAAGAGGGGTTAAATCTTTTTGGACAATGACATCATCATCAAGAAAGACGACTTTTTCAAGGAGAGGATAGATTTCGGGTATGTAAAATCGAAGATGGTTTAGTAAAGATGCATACTTTGTGTTTAAATTATATTGAGACCCTTCAAAAGGGTATCCACGAGAGTCAAATTCTGTTAATCTTTTGACCACGGGGGAGTAAGTAGCGTTCAACCAAGTCAAATCTTCGACTTTTTGAACTTCAATTATGGACCCTTTGAAGTCATTTGTGACAAACCATGCTTGCATTGCTGCATAGTTGGCTCCATTTGTGACTACATGGAACACGAGTTGCTTTGGATGCTCAGCATTTAAGACCGTAGAGTTGACCACAGCTGAAACGGCCAGCACATTATCAGAAAACAAGCAGAAATGGTAAAGATTGTTGTCTAGTAACCTTGGAGAGTTCTTGTTCTCATCTGCAGATTCTCGTATCGACTTTTTCGTTAGCCAATCAGCCACAAGTTTAATATTTACACAATGAAGATTCTTGGGAAGTGATTTGGCTGCCAACTGTCCAAAAAACGCACTTTGAACAGTGGCTGCGTTTGCACGTTCTTCAAGGGCTTGAATGTGAGATTTCATTGTCATCATTGTGGTCGCAATATCATAATGGGCATGTTGGGATTTAAGTATTAGATATGATAGGCTGCTAATAAGTGGTTCCGCTTCATCTTGTGTGATGGGGTCTGCTCTCATGGCAGCTTTTGAGAGCAAAGATTGACAATTTCTTATGTTTGAACTTAGCTGCCAAGCAAGATGGAAGTTATTGTGTTCTTTTGCAATGACTACGTAGGCTTTTGCAAGCGTCATTTGCTCTAATAGTTGTCTGGTGTATGAATTGGCACTAGCTATCTCCTTTGTGAGATTCAGCTTGTTGTGAGTAACTCGTATATTTCTAGAACTTTGTTCCTGACAATAGTAAGATAATGTAGGTTATTAGTAAAACCAAGACTATAGAATTTTACAGGATCCAACTGATCACTAAAAAAACAAAAAAAACAAAAAAATAATAAATAAATGATAACAAATACGACCATCTATATGTTGTAGTTTAAGTAGCAGATTCAGGTAGGAAAGGTAATGTTGATGTGAGGATTAATGGGACCCAACCCAACAAGCAACCACTTCTACGTTCTATATCCACTTTTTTACTTTCAAATATAACAACTAATGTGTAAATGTGATTTCAAGAACTAGATTATTACAATAAGAATGTAGCTTCTCTAACAAACAAATTTAGGCAAATTTTATGTGGTTGGATACATCTCAGATTATTTTCACCTGCTATATATATTTGACCCGTTTCTTTTTAGTTGCAACTTCATAAGGTACCCTGTTTCATCCATTAGAGTTAAAACATAATGCCAATTCCATTTCATAGGTAAATGACTAAATGGGTCAAAACTGCCACCTCTAAATTGCTAGTTCCACATCTTACAAATGCTGATATCGTAAAATTGGGAAAAAAGGCATGTTATTTACGCTCAGCAATTTGTTTACATTCACAGTTGTTACTGGAATTTTCAACACATAGCTAGTGAGTTTAGTAGTACACCAAAAACATACATAACCGAGTTACCTTTCTAAAAAGGTAAAATAAATAAAAACAAACCATCATCCTATCAATTAAGATTTATTATTTAGATGAATCCGTGAAACAATGTTTAATAGTTGATTACTTGCGTATGTTTAAGTGACTGAAAAGATCCATCTATGCCTGAACGGCTCAACAAGTTATTGCTAATGGGTAAGAATATGATATAGTAACTAGAAGCTTATATAACACAAGGCCAACGTCAACTTGATAACTTATTAGAAAGTCAAACGCCGATCTGAAGAAGAAAAAGTATCAATGAGCCAAATTGTGGTAGAAGAAATAAGCTTAAGTTAATATTAAGCTTTATATCCCATATTTAACAAGTAGGGTAACTAAAGAAAAGGACCATAGTTGTCAACTCATGACTCGAAATTCAAAATTTTCAACTTGTGAATTGACTCACATGAGTGAAATATAGTAAAACAGATTTAAAAATCAATTATTCCCATGTAAAACAGATTTAAAACCGACAAGAAAATACACAATATTGGACATTATATTAATTTAACAAGATAATTTTACATAACTGAAAATCCTCAATAAAGATCTAACAATGTTTCAGAATCTATGATGGCTTTTTGTTGCGAGTAGAGCACAGTGGCTGTTCCTGTTGTATATTTTAGAATTTGTTTCCTTTAACATATCTGTTTTTATTGGCTCTCTAAGAAAGATACAAAATATTTTAGAATCCTAAAATTTAATCCATAAATGAAGAATATAACATCATTTTGTCAACTTTTTTGAAAAATCTGTGATTAATGTGTTTACTTAAAACTTGGAATCGTAGAAATCTGGGAAGTTAAATCCCAATTATAGCTCATAACTTCCCATTTATCATTTACCAACACGATTAGCAACTCAACCATTTATTCTAGAAGTAGAGCACTGTGACAACTTGCTTACAAACTTAGAGTACTGGCATTATAAGTAGTAACAACAAACCAAATGAAGAATCGAACTAAACCAGAAGAATAACTGGTAAAGATAAAGATGGGTATAAATTGACGAATGCTCAACATCTGGAGAGAAGGTGAAGAAAATCATCAGATTTCTAAAATTTTTTAGACACGAACGAGTCCAAAAGTTGAATTGACTCCGTCCGAGTCAGTCAAAAAAATCGCGAGTCAAGGTACAAATCACATGTATTTCCGAGTCAGATGCTGAGTCACTAAGTTTTTTGGCAGATTTTGACTCGACTTGGACATGTCAACTCCATGACTCATCGGATTTTACCAACTAGAAAAGCCATGTATATCACAACGTTAGGTTTTAATTCTGGAGATAAAACTGACTAGACTCAGTTATAGAGAACTCTATAGGAGAGGGACCAGATGTTTGCAGCATTAGAGAAACGAGTTGTAATTAAATTTTTAACATTGGATGTTTGCATATTTCATGTCCATCTTTCCATGTTATGCTTAAGTTGTACAAATTTAACATTTATAAAAATTCTTAAAGGACAATTGCTAGTCAACATCCATAAGCATCTCAATCTCACTATTATGACTTAACACCTAACACATACTTCTACTTGAGACTTAAGCACCAAGAATCAAAAGGGCAAAAACTTTATTATTAAATGATACCAAAGTATATCGACCATAAATAATTAAAAAAAAAAAAAAAAAAAAAAATAGGATCTGGGAATGGTGTAAGAATCTTACCAAAACAGGTTGGTGGTGTTGTTGAAGGGGATCGTGATCTTGATAATTATGTTGAAGAAAAATAAGAATAAATCCGGCAACAGAGAACAATCCAAGAAACACCCAGATCCAAATTGAAAGCCGCCGTCGAACCCGGCGCCGGTAATCGGCAGCTCGCCGGCGCATCTTTTTGATCAAATTCACAATCACCCAATCAATGATGACCCATCAAATTTGATAATGGGTATAATAAAGTTTCAAACTTTATTGGAAGCCCATCAATGAATCAAGTATTCGAGGGTACCAATCAAACAAATTTGATGAAATCAGTAGTCTTGAGTCAATGTAAAATTGTCGGTTTGGGGGAAAATGAAGAGGAATGTGGCTGCAGGAGACGGTGTGTGTTTTTTGGTTTTGTTTTTGTACAGATAAAAATAAATAAAATTGACAGGAAATAGGAAATGATTTCAGGGGGAAATTAGATCATTGTAGCATACACATTGTTACGGATATTGATGGTTCGATTTGGACGGTCTGAGGATTAAATTTCAACCAAATTGGTAAATACGGTTTGATATTTTTTCAAATTAAACCGCTCAATTTAGTGTGTTAAACCAAACCAATTAAAGCATTTGTATCGATTTGGTTCGTCCGGTTTGACGGTTTGAACCAATTTTTTTTTTTAATTATCAATAAAATTGTGTTTAACTAACATTCGAGTTACATAATAAGAGTAATCGTTCGATTAAAAATATATATCTCACGATTAAACGTATATATCTCACGATTAAATAAGAAAATACAATGCGGTCCGGTTTGGTTTGGACGGCCGGTTTGAGCGTTGAAACCGCAAACCAAACCATATATGACGGTTTGAAAAAATCCAAACCCCTAGACCAATTATAAAGAATGAACCCGGCCAATCCGACATAATCAATTCAGTTCGGCCGGTTTAAACGGTTTCGGCCAAACCATGAACTCCCTGCACACGAGGTAACTTGTGTGAGTTTATGCATCGGGCAAAAGTTTATAAAAATTGTTAATTTAGTTCATTAGTTACTCAAGAATTTTTTTAGTCGAATAAATCATTCAAGTTTGGTTTTATCTTTTAACTTTTGATATACGAAGATAATTGTTGGAATCGAACCCGTTCTCATTCCGGTCACCACCAAAAGTCCACAACAAATCACACAAGCATGTATAAGCCAATAATTTAATGTATATGAAATGCCAAAGGCACACGGGATCAGGGTGTTCTCGCCAATTTACACCTTTTGCGGATAAACACACAACGTTTTGCGTGAAGAACCTCTCATGGAAGATTAAAGACCACGGGACCACATGGCCACTTAAATTTCACCATAATACGAACGATACGACGATCAACACTCTTGAATACCATCACGTATTTTCACACCACTCTCGACGGTAAATTACAATAACGAAATTTGTCGCGTCGTTGGAGGGAGACGACCATATGCTCTTTCTCTTTTTTCTCAACCTCCTCACAATCTCACATAAAAGGGAGATGATAATGCCACAGGGAGATTTTATACAGGAAGTTATCACCTCCCTTTTATAATCTGCATTTAATTTGCCTGTATCATCATCATTTTTATCTGTGCCATTATCACCTCCCCACATTAAACCCTACGATAACTCCTATATTTATATAGGAAACTAACTTGTTCATCAAGAAAAATCGTTTCTTATTTATCTTGATATCGAAATATCTTATTTTACGAAACTTAAATCAAATCTCCATAAATAATTATCATACATGAAATAATAATCATTTTTGAACAGTCGCATCGTAACTACTCGGCAGAAAAACAAATGGTGTTTTATTTTCTATTAGAACCCATCATCCTCGTCAATTCATTACACTAAATGGCCACTACACCCCTTCCAAATCCGAATCGTCCAAGTTCACCATTTCGCAGCATTATGAAACGTTCCATCTTCCGACAAAATGTGATCGGGAGTCATCCACTTTTGGTTGTCCTTCAAAAGGTTCCACGCTTGAAATTTTGGAAAGGTTTTTGGACTTCCAACCTATATTGAGCCTCCGCCTGTAATTGAAAATTATTGGCATCCTTCCCAGTTTTGGGTTGTCCTTGAAGCCGCTTTCAAATGCCTCTTACTTTTGCCATGCCATTCTGAGTTTCGGCCACTTTGAAGACAACATGTTCTTGTTAAGTTGGAATGGCATATTGTGGCTATTGTACCCACTCAACACAAGATACCAAAACGAATCACCAATTTGGGTTTCATCTGTTGGAATCATCAAAAACGGAAATCCATTTCCCAAAAGTTGTGGTTGGGAACAACTTTTTTTGTTTAGGTTGTGTTGATTCCACAACGTGTTTTTTACCTTGCTTTTTTGATCTATTTTGAGATTGGTGTCCGTACCTCATCTTCTTGTAATTGCATGTTGAGCTGTTGGGTGCCTTGAATTTGTTGCCACATTAGAAGATTGCTATATTGTTCGGGTGGTACGTTAGGAATTTGTAGTGTTTGATTGTACGTATTCTGGTTGATAGATATGTGTTTAAGGGTATTCTGTTTGAGGGACTTGACTTTGAGACATTCGGTATGGATGAACTAAACGGGCATATTTGCGTTTGTGGAGGTTGGTGTTGACGGGTTTAAAGATAATGATATGTTTTGGAACGGGTCCCATTGGGAGTGTAGGTGGTACGGAGTGTTTGGGTTGTTCGACATTGTGAATTTTAGTGAATAATAGAAAATTTCAGCCTTTTGAAGTGTTTGAGGATGAGAATGAGTGTTTTGATGTGTTTTCAGTTGAGATGTTATATTTTTAGAATATGAAAAAATGGTTTAAAATAGCAGTAGAAAAAGGTCACATAAAAGGTATAAATAAAATAAAATAAAATAGCCGTTGGAAATAAAAAAATTAAAAAAAAAAAAACAGCGAACAGGGTTAGACACCGTTTGGGAACACTGACAGGAATGATGTCGGGAATGCTGCTAGGTGTGGGGGAACACCATCCGTCCCGAGTCGGAATTTTAAAGGGAACGCTTCCACACTTGGTGTGCACTTAGACTCGAATCTCTCAAGATAGGATAATAAACCGATAATAGTTCAAGCATATTCAAGCATACAACATGTATAAACATAAATTATAACCAGTAGGTTAATGGGTGGCTTCCTAAAACAACCACACACTTATTTATAGTAAAAGGATTCATTAAAATTGCATCTTAATCAACTTATAGATATCCAAAAAGTATATGGGAATGGTTCACAGGGGAAGGGAAGGGAGGGGCACGGACTATTTTGTAATTTTGACAAAGTTTTGGAGTTGCCTGAAAAAATGCTCAAAAATTGTCCCAAAATTTATTCAATCAGAAAACTTAGTAATATGCAAGATTCAGTAAAAAATGCAAAAAAAAAATATATATATATAAGATTCAATAACAAATATACAAGATGCAGAGGATGAATTAAGCAAGTAATATTAATTTTTTAAATTCGGGAATAAAATCAAGATTTACAAACACATAAAAGTACTAAAAAAACATAAGATGCAGTAATAAAACACAAGATGCATTAAAAAAGTATTGGTAGTTTTTTTTATTTCAACACATAAAATGATTAAAAAAACATAAGATGTAGTAACAATATACAAAGTAAACAAGTACTAGTAATTTGTCGATTTCAAAAATAAAATCAAGCTTTAGAAACACTTAAAATGCTAAAAATCATAAAATGCAGTAACAATATATAAGATGTATTAAAAAGTACTAACACAAATATACATTAATTTCATTTAAGATGCAGTAATGTAAGATGTAAAAAAATAAACGTAGCATGCAACTGATTTTTTCAGATCTAGATTTACAAGTTTCCAGATCCAGATTTATAAAGTGGTGTGGTGGTAGTAAGATGATGACGTAAGTAGTGGTGGCAGTGGAGCGACTGTGGTGGCGATGGAGCGGCGAGAAAAGATGGAGAAACAGTCACGGTTGATTACGTCCAGTGGAGGCCAGTTCACCAACGATGGTGGTTTGCATCTCAATCATCCGACTACAAATCCGTTGTTTCTTCGCCTCTTTTTTACGGTTACAACGCGGTGGTGGTGGCGGTGGAGCGGTGGTGGTGGTGGACGACAGTGATGGAGGTGGTGGACGGTGACAGAGGTGGTGGACAGTGTTGGTGGTGGTGTGTTAATGTGTGAGTGTTTGTGTGTGTTAGTTTGTGAGATGGAATTAGAGAATTTGTATGTTTTTGTGTGATGGCACCCGAAAGCGTCGGTGTCGTTGGTGGTAACTAATCGGGCGCCAACCGGGGTTTTAAAATTTATAAATAGCGGGGCTTAAATTATACGTACTACCTACTCTGGTTAGCAAGCGGTAAGTATGAAGTAAGATCGTTCTATGAATCGAAACGTGTGGGTGATTAAAGCTGGTGCTTTCGGTAGGGAAGTATTTAGGATGGGACAAAGTAGGTAGGTTTGGGGGGGTTTTAAACTAAAGACAAATAATTAAAATGCAGGAAAGTAAATTACAGAAATTAAAATGCAGGAAAGCAGATAAAGATAAATATGTGATTGTTGAGACTTTGATAATTAATGTTTCGGGATGACAGATTAAATAGGGACAATACTTAACATAATAATTAAACTATTAGGTGTAAACTCTAGAACCCTACCAACTAAGTTTCCCATTGGCATGTCACTAGGAACTACGTTATCATGATTCTGATCGGAGCAATACGCAAACTTCCAATACTTATCTAGTTGAAAGATAAGCAACCTATCTTGGTTTATACCGAGGGGCATGAATCAGCAGCGTATCGTCTCATAGGTCCGACCGTTCTTAACCCCTAAGATAGCTTACTATTCTATTAGCATGCAGATTAATAACTTTGCATGTTTAGACCGTCGATTTTATAAGACTTAGTGTTTTAAGGATTCTAGGTCGTTATGACTTTACTCTTATTCCTAAGCCTTGTTATTGTTCATTAAGGTTCTTATTACTTCGACTTATGAATTAAATCTCTCATTTTCAAACAGTATTACATCCCTGGATTATTCGCAGTTTATTAAAACGTGTTTCATATGCAGACCATGCCTTTCAGTAATTAGACAGTGTACTTTACATGGTATTTCCACAGCTTCTTACATCCAACACGCGGTCAAGAGCAATTGACAGTGAAAGTTACACTCTAAACTAACTAAATGTAAATCAGTGCAGAAATGTAAACCTAATATGTACAACGAGTGGTTTCACTGTGTCTTACTTATTGCATGTCATGGGCACAGATAACTACTTACCATAATTAAGGTTGATCAGGTCCTAATTACTTGGTTGCAGTCACGTGGATAACCAGAAAGGGTACTCCGTAAATTAGACTTAAGTTCATAAAGTCTTAACAGTACAAGGGTTACTAATTCCTATTTTATCTGAACGTGTATTACGAACATTACTTTATAGTGCATTGACTTTCGTAGGATACACCAGTTAGCTTTGAAGTTGTATTATCCTTTTGGAATTCCAACTGTCAAACCAGAGCTGATTCCAGTGATATAACTACCTTCGGTTGTTTATGACTTCCATACATTTGTACTCCGCTTGAAAGCGTTTCCAGTACTATATCAAATAAACAGTCGAATAGGGGCCGTTATATCACTTTACGATTATCATACACTAATTATGTAACGTCATCCCTACTTATAATTATCTACATCATCAACATTCACAATAATAAACTACTCGCAGTTCATGGCAACAAATAAATTACATACCAGGTAATAATGCATATTTAAAATACGAAATAACAAGTATGATAAAGGTTTAGATATCACCCGGAAATAAATGCGTAGCAGCATATTATTATGATTGACAACTCTTTCGCACGTACAAAGATTAATCTCCAATTACCTAGCGTTCGTTCTAGCCTCTATATTAATCCGTAGATTAATTACAATAATCCTAGAATGAGAAAAACTATAAAATACAAGAGAATTTCTAGAGTGGAATTTTGTGTTTCCAAGAGTAAGTAAGAGTGTGAGAAGAGAGTGTGTGTTGAAATGAAACCATGAGGCTCTATTTATAGGTGAAATCCGGCTCATGATAGCATCTTGAGGAGCACATTAGCAAAAGGTGCAAAAGTTAGTGGCACATGTACCCTAAAGCGTGTAAAGGTGTAGCACATGTACCCTAAAATTGCGGAAAGGTGTGGCACCAGGTACGCGGTGAGTACGGGCAAGGACCAAAAAGCAGCGGGGGGACGGGTGGCAGGAGGCCGGCGGCACCATCCTGGTGGCTGGCGGCGGCTGGCTGGTGGCCAGCGGCGGCTGGCAGCCTGCCGTCCCGGTTCACCGTCTTTTGCTTCGTTTCTTGATTCGTGCATGTTTTTTTCGTTAGGCCTCCGTTTGCGTTGATTGTTTTTTTGTTGGATTCGTTTTTCAAAACCGAAGACTTTGATGAAAAGAAATCCCAAAAATATGTCTCTGAACTTTAGATGTGTCGTGCGAATCGTTTAAATCTTTCGGCGTACGTAGAATCTTCATTCTTCATCCGTTTTTGCCGATTCTTCTTCTGTTGGATTCGTATTTTGAAAACGAACATCTTGGATAAGAGAAATCTCAGTGGTGGGTGCTTTGTCTCTAAATCTTGTTTTGATGTCTTGAATCTTCAAATGTGCGTTGAATCTTCGTTTCTCGTCTATTTTTAGTGATTTTTCTCGAGCTTCCGTGTTTTCACCTTCTTGGCATAATATCACTGATTTAAGTGATAATTGAGCTTGTATGCCAAGTATTAGTCTTAAATGAGAGAGATATCGGTAGTAAAAACGTGACTTTTTACGCGATATCAAGTATCCCACACTTAGACTTTTGCTTGTCCACAAAAATATAAAGTTCCAGATATGAAAGAATTCTTATGAGAAACTAAGGGTTTATTGAATTTGATACTTTCTTCAAGCAACTTAGGTGGTAATCATGACTAGGCAATTTTCGCAGTGGGTCACTCAAATCACTCAGGTGTTTAGGGTTTCCTACTTGCTAGTGTCAATCACTCAGATAGCCAGTCATGCAGCATTCTCGTCATAGGCTTGATCAAGAATCAAATCTCCATCACTTGGGACGAGAACGGTACTAATCTTTCAAGATAACTTAGAAAGGAATCGGTTTTTGGTTTGGGAGAATTGAAGAAGGTTTATGGAAAGGAGGATTATGGGTTTTTCTTTCCTTGTGTCTTTCTTGAAACTTGGGTGTTTTTCCGAGAAAGTCTCTTTTGGAATTTCTTAGATTTGAAAAGACTTGATAGTACAACCCTTTTGTAAATTTGAATCTTTTCTTTTCTGGACTTTTTTTGGGTAATGCCGGTATATATTTCTTGTTTTCTTTCTTTTTCTAATTTTTATTTTCTTTCTTTTTGTTGTACCGGCCTTACCGATGGATATTTTGTCCGAAAAGTTTCGTATGGAATTGGGTTGTGAGGTTGTGTTGGCTTTTCTTGTGAAAATTTCGGAAACTGAGGGTGTCTCTGAAAGTACTGGAAGATGTGGCTTCCATAGGTTCGGGATGAAGATATAAAGGGAAGTTATGTATGGAAAGTGAGTGTGAAGAGTGAGTGGATGTTTGGTGGTAAGTGGGTGTTGGGATTCCTCAAAAAAGTATCGAGATAGGTTGTACCTATGCCACGTATGGCACTCATTGGTGTGATCTCGAAATGTATTGCAAGAGCAAGTTCTAATTCAAATGCATACATCGGCACACACATGAAACAAAAAGTGAAGCATTTTAAGGATGAATGCTAATCAGGGCTCAAACCTCACGAATCGAATGTTTTGGTCAATGTATGCCTAGTCATGTGTTGCCTTTTTCGCCCGTATCTCATTCTAAAATAGTTTTGTTTCTTTATAAAAACTCGTTTCCTGCTGTAATTTATATTTTTGAAAAAATAGAGGTTCTAAAGAATGTTGCTTTTGAATCCCAAAATTTTTGAAAATTTCTCTATTTTTTTTAGCCTTTTAATGAAAATATTGTTTATGTTACGGACAATAGGTGAAACTTGCGGTTATATACCGTATATCCCACACTTATAGAAACATTGTCCCTAATATTCGAATCAATGTATTGAACACCTCTTGTCGAAGTATCCCACACTTGGAGATTCTACTTATTTTTGGATTGTTACGTAAGTGTAATGTGGTTTTGGAATCCCACACTTAGTTTTTAGAATATCGGAAGAGATAATCAGTGCTTTAAATGGATAGAAGGTTTGGAACGGGTTACCGCTTCGTGATACGTTACGCGTACTATCTGCTACTTGTCAGAAGATTGTTGGTTTGCTGTTTGTGGCTTCCGGCATCCTTCGTGGCATGGTTGACAGCTTTGTCCGGAATGGTCTTCGATAAATAGTGTTTGGATCAAACAAACATTCCACTCAATAATCAAATAATAGCTGCTAATAAGAAAAGTAAAGTGATAGCATAATAATAAAATAGATAGAGGTGATGTATATGCATCCACAGTACATCAAATACAACTGATAATAATAAAGTCTTGGTAGAAAATACTAAGAAGTCAGAAAGCGGAGCAATCTATTGCTCGGCTGCTGGTGCTCGTGATACTGCTGATGAAGATCCGATGGGTGCATAGGAAGTCTCGTCTGATGAGGAGTCATCTTCTGGGTTATACTGATATTGGGTACCCTCATCCGATGCATCCTGATCAGCTCCTGTGTCTGCCGTAAAAACTCCATCCAGTATCAACTGATCAATAAACGACCCTGCAGGCATGTCAAAATTGTCAAGTGGAATGGCAGGCGATCCCTGCTGAGTGTCTCCCCTTAATAAGTCTGTCTGTCTGTAGGAAGACACTGAGATCTGTACTACGATGATGGGATCGGACTGTCTGAGACTTCTGCGGCTCTATGCAATGGCAACTTGCCTAGAAACTATGGTTCTGCCGCTGTCTCTCGAAATATGTCCCCAGACTGAACCAACTACTGAAGGGACAGACTGTCTGATGGCACCCGAAAACGTCGGTGTCGTTGGTGGTAACTAATCGGGCGCCAACAGGGGTTTAAATTAATAATTAGCTGGGCTTAAATTATACGTACTACCTACTCTGGTTAGCAAGCGATAAGTATGACCTAAGATCGTTCTATGAATCCAAACGTGTGGGTGATTAAAGCTGGTGCTTTCGGTTGGGAGGTATTTAGGATGAGACAAAGTAGGTAGGTTTGGGGGGTTTCTAAACTAAAGACTAATAATTAAAATGCAGGAATGTAAATTGCAAGAAATTAAAATACAGGAAAGCATATAAAGATAAATATGTGATTGCTGAGACTTTGATAATTAATGTTTCAGGATGACATAATAAATAGGGACAATACTTAATATAATAATTAAACTATCAGGTGTAAACTCTAGAACCCTACCAATTAAATTTCCCATTGGCATGTCACTAGGAACTAGGTTATCGTGATTCTGATCGGAGCAATACGCAAACTTCTAATACTTATCTAGTTGATAGATAAGCAACCTATCTTGGCTTGATACCGAGGTGCATGAATCAGTAGCGTATCGTCTCATAGGTCCGACCGTTCTTAACCCCTAAAATAGTTTATTATTCCATTAGCATGCAGATTAATAACTTTGTATATTTAGACGTTGATTATGTAAGACTTAGTGTTTTAAGGATTCTAGGTCGCTAGGACTTTACTCTTATTCCTAAGCCTTGTTTTGTGTATTAAAGCTTGGTTACTTCAACTTATGACTTAAGTTCTTATTTTCAAACAGTTATACATCCCTGGATTATTCGCAGTTTATAAAAACGTGTTTCATATGCAGACCATGCCTTTCAGTAATCGGACAGTGCACTTTGCAAGATAGTTCCACTGCTTCTTACATCAAACATGCGGTCAAGAGTAATTGACGGTGAAAGTGACACTGTAAACTAACTAAATGTAAAGCAATGCAGAAATGTAAACCTAATATGTACAACGAGTGGGTTCATTGTGTCTTACTTGTTGCATGTCATGGGCACAGATAACTACTTACCATAATTAAGGTTGATCAAGTCCTAATTACTAGGTTGCAGTCACGTGGATAACCAGAAAGGGTACTCCATAAATTAAACTCAAGTTCATAAAGTCTTAACAGTACAAAGGTTATTAATTCCTATTTTATCTGAACGTGTTTTACGAACATTACTTTATTGTGCATTGACTCTCGTAGGATATACCAGTTAGTTATGAAGTTGTATTATCCTTTCGGAATTCCAACTTGTGAAACCAGAGCTGATTCCAGTGATGTAACTACCTTCGGTCGTTTATTGACTTCCATACATTTGTACTCCGCTTGAAGCGTTTCCAGTACTATATCAGATAAACAGTCGAATCGGGGCCGTCACATCACTTTACGATTGTCGTACATTAATCATATAATGTCATCCTTACTTATAATTATCTACATCATCAACAATCACAATAATAGACTACTCTCAATTCATGGCAATAAATATATCACATACCAGGCAATAACACATGATTAAAATATGAAATAAAGCAAGTATGACAAAGGTTTAGATATCACCCGGAAATAAATGCGTAGCAACGTATTATTATGATTGACAACTCGTTCACACGTACAAAGATAAATCTCCAACCCCCTAACGTTCGTTCTAGCCTCTATGTTAATCTGTAGATTAATTACAATAATCCTAGACTAAAATATAAGAGAATTTCTAGAGTGAGAAAGTGGAAATGGAAGAGTGAGAGTATATGTATGAGTGTGGATTTGAGTGTGTGTTCAAATGAGAGCTAGGGGCTGCTATTTATAGGAGAAATTTGGCTCAAGTTAGCATCCCAAGGCTCACATTAGCAAAAGGTGGAAAAGGTGGTGCACCGGGTACGAAAAATGGCGTAAAGGTGGTGCACCGGGTACCGAAAAGCATGTAAAGGCCTAGCACCTGGTACACGCAAGGACCAAAAAGCAGAAACGGGACGGGGGAGTGACGGCCGGCGGTGGATGGTCCCGTCCCGGTTCGTCGCCTGTTGCCTCGTTTCTCGAATCGTGCGTGTTTTCTTCATTATATGTCCGTTTGCATTGATTCTTTTTGCGTTGGATTCGTAATTAAAAAACGAAGACTTTGATGAAAAGATATCCCAAAACTATGTCTCCCATCTTTAGATGTGTCGTACGAATCATTTGGATCTTCCGGCGTACGTAGAATCTTCATTCTTCGTCCGTTTTTGTCGATTCTTTTTCTGTTGGATTCGTAATTTGAAAACGAACATATTGGATGAGATGGATGTTGGTGATGGGTACTTTTGTCTTGAAATCTTGTTTTGGTGTCTTGAATCTTCAAACGTGTGTGGAATCTTCGTTTTTCGTCCATTTTGCTTGATTTTCATCGTGCAACCTTGTTTTGACCATCTTGGCATAATACTATTGATTTGTAATGTTTTTGAGTGAAAATGCCAAGAATCATTACAGAATGAGAGAGATATCGGTAGTAAAAACGTGACTTTTTACGCGATATCAAGTATCCCATACTTAGAACTTTGCTTGTCCTCAAGCAAGCTCATTCATAAAAAGCTTTTGGAAGGATTCTAATTGCATTAGTTTTAGAGATACTATTTCCGAAGAACATAAGATTACAGTTATGAAAACGTTTTTACTGGAAACTAAGGGTTTGTAGAATTTGATACCTTCTTCGAGCAACTATGATGACCATGACTAGGCAATCCTTACAAGTGGGTCGCTCAAGTCACTCAGGTGTTTTAGGGTTTCCTACTTACTAGTGTCAATCACTCAGATAGCCAGTCATGTCGCATTCTCGTCATAGGCTTGATCAAGAATCAAATCTCCATCACTTTTGATGAGGACGATACTAACCTCTTGAGATATCTTGGAAAAGAATCGGTTGCTTGGTGTGTGATGAGGGGTGTGATGGGTTTGTCCATGTATTTTCTCGAAACTGGGGTGCTTTTCTTGAGAGAGTCTCTTTTGAAATTTCTTAGATTTTGGAAAGACTTTGTAGCCCTTTCCGTTGGATTTTTCTTTCTTTTCTTGGCCCTTTTCTTGGTCGTGTCGGCATAATTCTTTTCTTTCTTTCTTTTTCCTTTGTTTTCTTTTCTTCTATTATGCTGACCTCTCTGATATATATATGGCTTTGAAGGTTTCTCAATGGTATTGGGTTGTGATGGCTTTTCTCGCAAAAGTCTTAAGAAATTGAGAGTGTCTCTAAAAATTTGTTGGAAAGTGAAACTTGTAACACCCGCCAAATTAGGACTAGTGATTTAGTGCCTAATCATATGTTAATACATGTAATTAGTTCCTTGTTAGGCTAATTAATGTATCGAATTATATATATTGTTGAATATATACGAAAATGCGATTTGATTAAATCGTACGCAATTTAAATCGGATGTATTTCGATTCAATTTTATACGGACGTTGGTGACCAACTTTATTAAATAACACTTTTATGTCAAAAATATTATTGTGATAATATTTCGTATTCATTCGTATCGTACAAACCAAACTTACACGATTTAAAACATTAAACCGCGCAAACTAAATAAACCAACTTATATTTCCTAACTACAATATAAATTAAATTGTAAAATATTTAAATAAAATATCGCGTAATAAATTGTATTTTGAACTTATAATTAAAATGTAAATTATTATTTAACGTTAAATGACGGAGCAAACGAACATCCGCACGGAGCGGGAACGCGGGGCGAAAAATGGGAGGATAACCTCCCATTCCCACCTTTTCTTTCTTCATTTCACCCATTACTTCTCTCTCTCTCTTTTCTTTTCTCTCTTTCATCAACACACCCAAAAATCCACAAACTCGCAAAATAACAACACGAAACACAACCGGATCAACAATATTTTTAGAGATTCACGACCACCTCGCAACGATCTACATTTCTATCTTTCCGGATTTCCATTTCGGCAAATTGTAAGTTTTCGACAAAATCCCGAAAGCTCTCGATTCTTAGTATTTTTCATTTGTGGTTGTTATTATAACTAGTATATGTCCATTACAATGTATAGAACACGAAATTACAGCTTGAAAACGGGTTAAAAACGGATTTTTGCCCGGAAAATGTTGAACAGCCGGACTTTCTGGGCTGGTGTTCATCCATGCGACACAATCATTGTGTCGCATGTTGTGTCGTATTTTAGCTTTAGTGTCGCATAAACTCCCTTATGTCGTACCAGATATTTAGTGTCGCAAGTCCTGCGACACAACTACTATGTCGCATACCCCATACGACACAATCACTATGTCGCTGTTGAATCAGCATTTCGCATCCATGCGACACAACCCTTGTGTCGTATGGACATTGTGTCGCACTCCTATGCGACACAACCCTTGTGTCGCATAACCCATTTAGTGTCGCATGATTGTGTCGCATAAAACAGCATGTTTTCAAATCTCAATTTCACTAAGCGTCGGAACTATATAACCTCAAACCCTTATACGATACGACTTATAAAACACTTCGTGACACACTTTTAAGTGCAAAACGCCAATTACAAAATAATAATACTTAAAGTTTATTATTCCAAACCCATCACCAACGGGCCGTACACATTTTCAAACGCTTAACGAATCAACCAAATCGAAGTAATTTGGACATATATAGTTGTGTAACAACTACAAGGGTGATCTTTTGAGATACCCAATCATGATTATAACCATCGCGTGTCGTGGACACCCTCAGGTTACAAGTCTTTGGACTTCATACTCGGCTAATCAACTTACGTTTGTTTAAACGCTTTCAGACTCAGGTGAGTCTCATAGCCCCTCTTTTTACTATTTTACTCAGGGGTGTGATATATTGCTCATTTTTAACATGTAAACGCAAGTACAGACATTTCCATATACTACATGAGTTTTTCACAACTAATCATTTAAAGTCCTCCGTCAGCATAGTTGTTAATACGTTGTAGCGTGAATATTAGTATATGGTACCATATAGGATTGACCCTCCTCGTCCGGGTTAGCAAGCACTAAGCGGGTAAACGGACGTACTAATATTTGGGAAGACGAATGTTGATTAGGCATTCGTGGAGGCACCTCGCCCGGAATTCTCTATAGGGGACCCGGCCCTCGAGTTAAGCTCAACTATGTGCTCATGGCTGTATACACGATGATTATCATTAAATTGCTGGATGCAATTCACTATTTAATCGCTGGATGCGATTCATTATTTAATTGCTGGATGCAATTCATTATTTAAATCTTGCGGTTCATACGATATTACTTGATTTCAAACCTGTGAGCTCACCAGCTTTATAGCTGACCTTTTAGCATATATCGCAGGTACCCAGCAGTAGGATGTTTCTGCTTCAGGATTTAGCTCGAGTCAGCATACAGACGATTGAGATTTTCTTGCATTAGTATATTTTGTACAAGTACTTATGTACTGAAATCTCATTTTATTTAACTCGAGCTATGTAAAGCTTTAAATGTTGTAAACATTTCAGTTATCAATATATTTTGTTAAAACGACGCATATAGAGTCGTTTGCTATTTATCTTTGTGCTTTGTTATGGATTAGTAACACCCAAATCAAGCTTCCGCAAATCATTAAATTTGGGGGTGTTACAGATTGGTATCAGAGCCTAAGGTTATAGTGAACTAGGTTGCATTTAGTGATCCTAGACTATGACCATTAGGCCGTATTCCTTATTAGGTATGACTGGTTCAGAGATTACAGCATACGAGTTTAATTTAACATAGCCTGATCAACTATGTACAATTAAGCAAAGATGATGTAAGATCTGAAAGTAGTTATGGCTGAACAGGGTACAATAGAAGACTCTGACCTCGAGAGAACCGAGACTTAAACATGTTTATGCTAGACACTCAATAGGCTATATTATATAGGAGCTATATGAATATAGGCCTCAATCTTACTAACGCTTTGTCTCAGAAATGGCAAACACACCATCAAATTCATCTCGTTCTCAATCCGGGTCGCAGAACCCAAGGGTAGCAAGGAGGAACAACAGGTTGCCTCGAGCTGGCCCGTATTCCACTCACCCCACCTTGCCGGCCTTAGCCGCTAGGGTGAATCAACACGAGCAGCGACTTCGCACCATGGATGTCGTGTTGCAGGAAACAAACGAAAACTGGCGACTTACGTCCTATGAACGCATCGAACAAGTCTCCGACGATCTTGAAACCACGAACAATAACATGGATATCCTTCGTAATCAAATAATAGAAATAAGGGTGGAAAATGCCCTTCTGCAACAAAGGATGGAAGAATGTGAACAGCGTTCACTTGAAGCAGAAGAGTATGCGCGTGGACTAACACAACGACTAGCACTCGCAGAAGACAACGCCCGACAAGCTAGCAGGCTTGCAACCACTGTGGACCGTCTTGTCACGATGATGGAACAAATTAATCTACGTTAAGACTAGTGTAGTCCTTGTCCTGTAATCTATTAGCTATCTACGCGCTACTCTATAATTTCGTCGGATGTAACAATTCCCGACATCTTTTGTAATACATCTGTAGGATGTAACCTTTGAACTCGTACTATCTATTAAATATTCCTTGCTGTTTCAACTCATATCAATTGTCATTATTCCTGTTGATGTTATGTACTACTGCTTTTATACATGTACATCTGTGACAATTACAAGTTCCTACAGAATCTCATTTATCTTCATTTCTTTTATTGAAGAATCATGCCGCCAAAGACCAGACCTTACACCGATGCACAGATTACATCACTCATAACCCAGGCTGTTACTGAAGCCTTGGCCCGGAATACCCCACCAAACTCCACAAGAAACAGCGATACCGCTGGAACCTCTGCCGCCAAACCTTGTTCTTACAAGGACTTTCAAAGCTGTAAACCCTCGAGTTTCAAGGGTTCTGAAGGAGCCATCGGACTGATCAAATGGTTCGAGAAAATGGAAACTGTTTTTCGTGTCAGTAAATGCGCGGAGAACGACAAAGTAAACTTCGCCACCTGCTCTCTTGAAGATGATGCCCACTCTTGGTGGAATTCATATACCCAATCAGTGGGTGCTGACATTGCCTACCAACTCACTTGGGAGGAATTGAAGGCAAAACTCACTGCCAAATACTGCTCTATCGCCAAACTCCAAAAGCTAGATGAGGAGTTCTGGAACTTAAAGGTTCAGGGTGGTGATATCGATGGTTATACCACCAGGTTTCAACAACTAGCTGCCCTCCGCCCAGCTATGGTTAGCACTGAACCTGATAAAATCAGGAAGTACACCCTTGGTCTCCCTGATCCTGTTCGGGGACATGTCATCTCTTCAAAACCAACCACCATTGACGGTGCGATCCTATTGGCCCAAGACCTAATGTCCATGAGCCAAGATTCTGAACCACCCACTTCATCCTCCCATAACAACAAACGCAAGTGGTCTGACTACCACAACAACCACTCCAACCAACAAAACAAGAAACCTGACACCATCAAAGCCTACAACACCACCACTGACATCATCCGGGGTTACACTGGGAGCAAACCATATTGTCCCAAGTGCAGTCGTCACCATGAAGGTTCCTGTGATCCCTTTTGCAACAATTGCAAGAGGTACGGCCATCTCACCAAAGACCGTCGCTCTCCTGCCAACAACAATTCCAACAACAACACCAGACCACCCAAAGTATGCTTTGAGTGTGGGAAACCTGGGCATTTCAGAGATTCGTGCCCAAAACTGAAGAACAACAACAACAACAACCGCAACAACAACAACAACACCCGCAGCAGAGCTTTCGTCGTCAAATCTGGGGACGCCCGCCAAGACCCGAATGTGGTCTCGGGTATGTTCCTCCTCAACAACTTAAATGCTTCTGTTCTATTTGATACTGGTGCTGATAGAAGCTTTATCTCCGATGATTTTTGCCCATTACTTGACATCACTCCTGTTGCCTTAGATGTTAAGTACACTATAGAGCTAGCAAATGGAAAACTTGTAGAAACCACCAGTGTGATACCGAATTGCACTTTAAACCTAGCTGACGAAACCTTTTCGATCGACCTTATACCCATTGAAATCGGAAGTTTCGACGTCATTATTGGAATGGACTGGTTGTCCAAACATCGAGCTGAAATCGTTTGTCATGATAAAATCGTCCGTATTCCACTCGCCATTGGTGGAACCTTGATCATACAGGGGGAGACCGGTGGGACGGGACTCAATATAATCTCCTGCTTAAAAACCCGAAAATTTCTGAGAAAGGGTTACCCTGCCATACTCGCACACATCACAGAGAAGAAGTCGGAGGAGAAGCGACTTGAGGATGTGCCAATTGTTAGAGACTTTCCCGAAGTCTTTCCGGAAGAACTACCTGGACTACCTCCGCCTAGACAGGTTGAGTTCTCGATTGATCTTGTGCCGGGTGCCGCACCGGTGGCCCGCGCACCATACCGTTTAGCCCCATCCGAACTTCAGGAGTTGTCCTCTCAGTTACAGGAACTTCTGGATCGAGGATTCATTAGACCGAGTTCTTCACCTTGGGGAGCTCCGGTCTTATTTGTTAAGAAGAAGGACGGTTCTTTCCGAATGTGCATCGACTACCGAGAATTGAACAAATTGACCGTCAAAAACCGATACCCACTTCCTCGCATTGATGATCTATTCGACCAACTTCAGAGTTCAAGTTTCTACTCAAAAATCGACCTGCGATCAGGTTATCATCAGTTACGAGTTCGCGACGCCGATATTCCAAAAACTGCTTTCAGAACTCATTACGGGCACTACGAATTCCAAGTGATGCCCTTTGGTCTAACCAACGCACCGGCTGTATTCATGGACCTCATGAACCGGGTGTGCAAACCTTACCTCGATAAGTTTGTCATCGTCTTTATTGATGACATACTCATTTACTCGCGCAACGAGCAGGAACATGCGCAACATCTCAAGACCATCCTTGAACTACTTAGACACGAGGAGCTTTACGCTAAATTCTCTAAGTGTGAGTTCTGGATACAAACTGTTCAATTCCTTGGTCACGTGATCGACAGTCAGGGAATCCACGTTGACCCTTCAAAAATCGAGGCAATCAAAGACTGGCAAGCACCCACCTCTGCAACTGAGGTACGTCAATTCTTGGGTCTTGCCGGGTACTATCGGCGATTTATCGAAAATTTCTCCAAAATAGCTCAACCACTCACGGTACTGACGCAGAAGGACAAAAGGGTCGATTGGACCGATAAACAAGAGTCAGCGTTCCAACTTCTGAAACAAAAGGTTTGCAGTGCTCCAATCCTATCCTTACCCGAAGGCACCGATGACTTCGTGGTATACTGCGATGCTTCTCACCAAGGTCTCGGGTGCGTGCTGATGCAACGAGACAAAGTCATTGCCTATGCCTCACGACAGCTGAAAATTCACGAAAAGAACTACACCACTCATGATCTCGAACTTGGAGCTGTCGTTTTTGCTCTCAAAATCTGGAGACATTATCTCTACGGCACTAAGTGCACAATCTTTACCGATCATAAAAGTCTCCAGCACATCTTCGATCAGAAGGATCTCAATATGAGGCAACGTCGATGGGTCGAGTTGCTTACCGATTACGATTGTGAAATCAAGTACCATCCAGGGAAGGCTAATGTTGTGGCCGATGCCCTCAGTCGAAAGGAACGATCAAAACCACTTCGAGTCCGAGCCCTCAGTATGACCATTCATAACGATCTTACCATTCAAATTCATACCGCTCAGATCGAAGCCCTGAAATCTGAAAACATCAAAAATGAAGCCTTGCGGGGCATCGACAAACAATTTGAAATCAAACCTAACGGGATTAGGTATTTCTCAAACCGAATCTGGTTGCCTAGTTTTGGGAACCTAAGAGACTTGGTGATGGACGAGGCTCACAAGTCTAAATATTCTATTCATCCGGGATCCGATAAGATGTACCACGGTATCAAGGAATTTTATTGGTGGCCAAACATGAAAGCCGAAATCACCACTTATGTCAGCAAGTGTCTTACTTGCTCGAAAGTCAAAACCGAACATTAGAAACCACCTGGTTTACTCCAACAACCTGAAATCCCTGAATGGAAATGGGAACAAATCGCCATGGATTTCATAACCAAACTACCCAAGTCGACGAGCGGTTGCGATACCATTTGGGTGATCGTCGATCGTCTCACCAAATCTGCTCATTTTCTGGCAATCAAGGAAAACGATCAAATGGAACGCCTTACACAAATCTACATCAAGGAAATCGTTTCTCATCACGGTGTTCCAATCTCGATCATCTCTGACAGGGATGCCCGTTTCACCTATCACTTTTGGCAATCACTTCAAAAAGCATTGGGTACCCGTCTCGATATGAGTACCGCGTACCATCCTCAAACCGATGGCCAAAGTGAACGAACCATTCAAACCTTGGAAGATAGGCTACGCGCCTGCGTAGTTGATTTCGGTACAAACTGGGAAAAACATCTACCGTTGTGCGAATTTTCGTACAATAACAGTTATCACGCCAGCATTAAGGCTGCACCTTTTGAGACACTGTACGGTCGTAAGTGCCGATCACCGATCTGTTGGACTGAAATGGGAGATAGTCAACTCACTGGTCCTGAACTCATACACGCCACCACCGAGAAAATTGTGGAAATCCAAAATCGACTCAAAGCCGCACGTGATCGTCAGAAAAGTTATGCTGACGTGAGACGCAAACCACTCGAGTTCCAAGTTGGGGATCGAGTACTTTTAAAAGTATCGCCTTGGAAAGGCGTCATCCGTTTTGGCAAACGCGGGAAGTTGAATCCCAGGTACATTAGGCCTTTTGAGATCCTCGAACGGATTGGCCCCGTAGCTTATCGATTGCAGCTGCCATCCGAACTCAGCAGCGTGCACCCTACTTTTCATGTTTCGAATTTGAAGAAGTGTCTGTCTGATGAGACACTTATCATTCCATTAGATGAAATTCGTGTTGACGATAAACTTCATTTTGTTGAGGAACCCGCTGAAATTATGGACCGTGAGGTCAAACAACTGAAACAAAGTCGTATTCCCATCGTCAAGGTCAGATGGAATTCGCGGCGTGGTCCGGAATTCACCTGGGAACGGGAAGACCAAATGCGACTCAAATATCCTCAACTATTCACTGATTCTACATCAATCACGACTTCGAGCTAAATTTCGGGACGAAATTCTTCTAACAGGGGGAGAATGTAACACCCGCCAAATTAGGACTAGTGATTTAGTGCCTAATCATATGTTAATACATGTAATTAGTTCCTTGTTAGGCTAATTAATGTATCGAATTATATATATTGTTGAATATATACGAAAATGCGATTTGATTAAATCATACGCAATTTAAATCGGATGTATTTCGATTCAATTTTATACGGACGTTGGTGACCAACTTTATTAAATAACACTTTTATGTCAAAAATATTATTGTGATAATATTTCGTATTCATTCGTATCGTACAAACCAAACTTACACGATTTAAAACATTAAACCGCGCAAACTAAATAAACCAACTTATATTTCCTAACTACAATATAAATTAAATTGTAAAATATTTAAATAAAATATCGCGTAATAAATTGTATTTTGAACTTATAATTAAAATGTAAATTATTATTTAACGTTAAATGACGGAGCAAACGAACATCCGCATGGAGCGGGAACGCGGGGCGAAAAATGGGAGGAGAACCTCCCATTCCCACCTTTTCTTTCTTCATTTCACCCATTACTTCTCTCTCTCTCTTTTCTTTTCTCTCTTTCACCAACACACCCAAAATTCCACAAACTCGCAAAATAACAACACGAAACACAACCGGATCAACAATATTTTTAGAGATTCATGACCACCTCGCAACGATCTACATTTCTATCTTTCCGGATTTCCATTTCGGCAAATTGTAAGTTTTCGACAAAATCCCGAAAGCTCTCGATTCTTAGTATTTTTCATTTGTGGTTGTTATTATAACTAGTATATGTCCATTACAATGTATAGAACACGAAATTACAGCTTGAAAACGGGTTAAAAACGGATTTTTGGCCGGAAAATGTTGAACAGCCGGACTTTCTGGGCTGGTGTTCATCCATGCGACACAATCATTGTGTCGCATGTTGTGTCGTATTTTAGCTTTAGTGTCGCATAAACTCCCTTATGTCGTACCAGATATTTAGTGTCGCAAGTCCTGCGACACAACTACTATGTCGCATACCCCATACGACACAATCACTATGTCGCTGTTGAATCAGCATTTCGCATCCATGCGACACAACCCTTGTGTCGTATGGACATTGTGTCGCACTCCTATGCGACACAACCCTTGTGTCGCATAACCCATTTAGTGTCGCATGATTGTGTCGCATAAAACAGCAGGTTTTCAAATCTCAATTTCACTAAGTGTCGGAACTATATAACCTCAAACCCTTATACGATACGACTTATAAAACACTTCGTGACACACTTTTAAGTGCAAAACGCCAATTACAAAATAATAATACTTAAAGTTTATTATTCCAAACCCATCACCAACGGGCCGTACACATTTTCAAACGCTTAACGAATCAACCAAATCGAAGTAATTTGGACATATATAGTTGTGTAACAACTACAAGGGTGATCTTTTGAGATACCCAATCATGATTATAACCATCGCGTGTCGTGGACACCCTCAGGTTACAAGTCTTTGGACTTCATACTCGGCTAATCAACTTACGTTTGTTTAAACACTTTCAGACTCAGGTGAGTCTCATAGCCCCTCTTTTTACTATTTTACTCAGGGGTGTGATATATTGCTCATTTTTAACATGTGAACGCAAGTACAGACATTTCCATATACTACATGAGTTTTTCACAACTAATCATTTAAAGTCCTCCGTCAGCATAGTTGTTAATACGTTGTAGCGTGAATATTAGTATATGGTACCATATAGGATTGACCCTCCTCGTCCGGGTTAGCAAGCACTAACCGGGTAAACGGACGTACTAATATTTGGGAAGACGAATGTTGATTAGGCATTCGTGGAGGCACCTCGCCCGGAATTCTCTATAGGGGACCCGGCCCTCGAGTTAAGCTCAACTATGTGCTCATGGCTGTATACACGATGATTATCATTAAATTGCTGGATGCAATTCACTATTTAATCGCTGGATGCGATTCATTATTTAATTGCTGGATGCAATTCATTATTTAAATCTTGCGGTTCATACGATATTACTTGATTTCAAACCTGTGAGCTCACCAGCTTTATAGCTGACCTTTTAGCATATATCGCAGGTACCCAGCAGTAGGATGTTTCTGCTTCAGGATTTAGCTCGAGTCAGCATACAGACGATTGAGATTTTCTTGCATTAGTATATTTTGTACAAGTACTTATGTACTGAAATCTCATTTTATTTAATTCGAGCTATGTAAAGCTTTAAATGTTGTAAACATTTCAGTTATCAATATATTTTGTTAAAACGACGCATATAGAGTCGTTTGCTATTTATCTTTGTGCTTTGTTATGGATTAGTAACACCCAAATCAAGCTTCCGCAAATCATTAAATTTGGGGGTGTTACAAAACTTCTGCAGGTTCGGGATGAATAATAGGAGATTTTGATTGGGTGTGAAGAGTGAATGTTGAGTGGGTGGATGTTTGGTGGTGTAAGGGTGTTTGGATTCCTTAGAAGTTATCAAGATAGGTTGTATCTATGCTACGTATGACACTCATTGGTGTGATCTCGAAATGCATTGCAAGAGCAAGTTCTAATTCAAATGCGTACATCGGCGCACACATGAAACGAAAGTGAAGCATTGTAAAGATGAATGCTAATTATGGGCTCAATCCTCACGAATCGAATGTTTTGGTCAATGTGTGCCTAGCCATGTGTTGCCCTTTTCGTCCGTATCTTATTCTAAAATAGTTTTGTTTCTTTGTTAAAACTCGTTTCTTGCTGTAATTTATAGTTTTGAAAGATAGAATTCCTAAAGAATAATGTTTTTGAATCCGAAATTTTTTGAAAATTTCTCCATTTTTAGCCTTTTAATGAAAATTTTGTTTGACTTACGGACAAGAGGCCGTATATCCCACACTTAGAGGAACATTGTCCCTAATGTTCGAATCTATTTGTTGAGTACCTCTTGTTGAAGTATCCCACACTTAGAGATTCTACTTCTTTTCGGATTGTTTCTTAAGTGTAGTGTGGTTTTTAGGATCCCACACTTAGTTTTTGGAATATCGGATGAGATAATCCATGCATTAAACGGATAGAGGGTCTTGGAACGGTGTACCGATTTTGTTGTGCACGTTGTCGGCTACTCGTTGGAAGTCTGCTGGTTCGCGGTTTGTAGCTTACGTCTCCTAGCGTTCTTCATGGCGAGGTTCACAGTTTCTTTTGCTTTGGTCTTCTATAAATAGTGTTTGTAACAAACATGCCACTCAACAATTCAATAATAGCTGCTAATAAGAAAAGTAAATTGATAACATAATAAAGTAGTAACTAGATAAGGGTGATGTCTATGCATCCAAAGTACATCAAATACACACAGTAATAATAAAGTCTTGATAGAAAATAGAAAGAAGTCAGAAAGCAGAGCAATCTATTGCTCGGCTGGTGGTACTGCTGTTGAAGATACTATAGGTCCAGGAGATGTCTCATCTGATGAAGAATCATCGTGCTGATAGTAGGTGCCTTCGTCTGATGCATCTCGATCAGCCTCTGCATCTGATGTACCTGTAGTGAATACTCCATGCTGTATCAAATGATCAACAAATTCCCCTGCAGGCATGTCAAAGCTGTCCAGTGGGATCTCTGGTGTCCTCTGCTGAGAGTGTCCTCTAAATAAATCAGTCTGTCTATGAGAGGATACTGGATCAATCGGTGCGGCTACAGGGCCGACACTCCTAAGAATCCTATGACTCTGAACAATGGTGGCCCGCGTGGAGACTCTGGATATCCTGCTGCTTCTCGAAGTATGCCCCCGAACTGAACCAACAGTTGAGGGAACATGTGCTGGTGGTGCTCGTGGCCTAGGTGGAACTGTGCGAGGTGGTAAACCATGGCCATGGTCACAAACTGGATGTCGGTGAGGTGCTGGAGTAGGAGCTGCAAGGGTATATAAGTGTGGTGTCGCTCGGCCCAATCCACACGGTATGTCTGGAAGTGGGCTCACTGGCATCCCTGCGATCTGCTGCCTCATAACTCTATAACATCTGACCTGCATCTGCATCAGCCAGTACCAGTAATCGGGCACCGAAGGTGTCCTGTAATGGTATATGTAAGCAGGCATCTGAGCTCTAGGAGCCGGGATAGATGGTCCTGGCCTAGTAGGCTATGGCGGTGCAACTGGGTCATCGTGGTCATCCGCATCCTCATCCTGATCTGACTCTGAATCACTGGCTTCTTTAGGTTGTTTCCTCTTCTTTGCTTCCCTAGGTAGAACTAGACCTGCTACCAATGTATCAATACTATCAAGGTCTGATGATCGTGCCCTGATGTAAACAGTGCCATCTCTCAGAATCCGAAGTACATCCATGCTCCTCAGAAAATCGTAGTCTATTGGCTGGGCACTCCATTCTGGCAGGCTCTTGAATCTCTCTACCTCTATCGTCCTAATCAATCCCATTTTTCGAATCAACCTTGTAATCACTGGACCCATGAATGATCTTCTTGCACCAAAGTCTTTTTCTTCCAAAATCCGCTGTGCAACTAGATGGGCAACCTGAATGTTCCTCCTCTCGAGGATACATGTCATCATGACAACATCAAACTCAGAGACTCGACCATTAGTTGTATGCTTCCCATCAAGCGAACAAGCCAATAGCTTGTGCAAAATCTGCAGAACTGGGTCTGTGAGCTGGGTAGCTTTAATACCCGAGAAATACGGCTTTGGTGACCAATGACTCCATGCCTCTGCGGTAGTAATCGTGAGGGAAACCGTGGTGACTCCACTAGTAAACAGAGGTGAGTCAATCTCTTCTGGAGTATAGAGATCTAGGTGACGTGCAAACTGAGCTAATGACAAGGTGAATAAGCTCCCCATATACCTAAATGTGATCACCCCATCTCCAACTCTACTTCCTGGCTTAAATGTATAGGTTGTCATGAACTCGGTGATCATTTCCATATACACCGGTTCGTCAATGCTGAACAGTCTTTTGAAAGACTCAAACTGCTGACCCTCTACTGAGTAACTGAGTAGACTCTCTAATCTCTGCCTAAATCCCAATGTCTGCAGCTTTTCCCAATCTATATATCTAAAACGGCCAAATGGTTTGTCTCTCCATATTTGTGCCATCTGGTTGTATGCTAGTGTGGCACTAAGATAGGCAAGAGATCCTGTAAGTGGACGTGCTGGGTTTAGCTTTTTCTTCTTCGGCGACATAGTACCTGAGAACATGAGAGATTTAAAGTAATAGGTCTTAAGAAAGAGGAAATTCAAAGCGCTTCTCGAAATTTCTAATGGAAAATTCGAAACGAGGGCTTTAAATTCTTGACAGTCCAAAGATTACAGTAAATATCAAATATCCCCAAGTGACTAATAATCAGTTTTAACAATATTAAGGCAATCATTAATGTGCGAAAATATATAGTCATGGAATGGCTGTAAACTTATTGTGAAGTAATGTCGTTTACAAAGTTTGGTGTTAGCCAAGTTTGAAACGTCATTATTTCAAAATTTATAGTCATATGGTAGGTTTTTGACTTTTTAAAAGTCCAAATTGAAGTAAGGTTTTTGAATAAAAATTGCAATTGATTTGTTTTATAAATGCAATACTTCAAGTTGACTTTTTAGGTCAAAGGTTACTCCAGGTGATAATTTTAAGTTTCCGCATGCCACAATTATAACCTATACATGTAAACATGATTTTAGACATTTCCTAATTGGTAAATTAGCAAGCTAGGTCATGCATAAAGAGTTATGTCACCCATGTGTTTGGTTTTATTCAAGACTTTTTGTTTTCACAATAATGATTTTGACTAGTCAAGCTAATACAAGTATCCTAGTAATCAAGAGTTGTCAAGTAATCTTAATTTACTATCCTATTCATGCATGCTAGTTAACTTTTTGTTGACTTTCAAAAGTCAAACTTGCTAATCCTAATTTATCCGCATTGTGCAATTAACATAGAGCAATCATTCAAAATACCACAATTACTTAAATATTTAGCAACTAACACTTAGTCAAGCAAAATTCTAGACTTAATCAATAGGTCAAAGTACATCCTTTTGAAAGAGTCAAACTAGTGTGAATTAACATGGGTAAGTGGTAGTAACATGTAGTTTCTAAGCATCTAACCAAGAGAAGTCCTAATTGCTAGTTACTAACTTAGCTAACTTCATATAATAAGATATTTTAAGTTCAAAGTAGGTTTTTCATGATCATACCTTAGTTTTAGTGAAGAAAACTTAAAACGATCGTACAACCGTGAAGAAGATGCAACAAGGAGCTCAAAAGGACACAAGATCACATGTTTTGGTGGAGATTTGATGGTGATTTCATGGTGGTGAGGGTGTGGCCGGTTTTGGGAAGGTGGAAGGAAGGAGAAGAAGTTTTTCCTTGTTTTTGAATTATAAGGGTGCATGGAAGGTTCTTAGTGGTCCCTATGAATATATGTCCTAAACCTAAGTACCATATTCCTTACATGGTCCCTAATGTACATCTAGCACTAAGCCTAATGTTCTAGGTTAATTTCTAATGTCCTACTAATAATGATTACGAATCTTAAATGTATTTATTGTAACTAGTTACTTGTTAGTTTCTCGTTACTTTATAAACAATTTAAGAAAGGTGCAAATTTTTGCGGGATAATTAAAATCAACCTGAAATATTAAACTTAAGTTATTTTTGGTGTTTTAAAAATTATTTGTCTGACGTGGACTTGCTGAATGTACATGGTTCGGTTAAAAGCTTAACGTTGTACGTTCTTTTTGTCGCGCGCGTGTTTTTAGGCAAAAACTTTTAAAAACGTTTTTCTTTTAAAGGAAACTTTCAAAAATTTATTATATTATTATATTTATACTAAAATATGCTCATTTAAAGTCGCGAGCCTTGACCTTTTTTTTGGAAAGAATTGTTTTAAGATTCGTTCCGATCCCTCCATAGGGAAAGGGTCGAGATTTGCTTCCTTAAGAGAATATTTTTAAGTACAAAACGTTTTGAAAGTTCCCAAATGACATTGTAAACTATTTAATGACGATTCTCTAATCCCCCTAGGATCTCTCGTTCCTCGTACCCTAAATTGACGAGATCATCTATCAACTTATTATACGCTTTCCTTATCTTCTTGGGATTTGACAAACCGTCACGTGCTCCTTGGTCTTTGTAATTCAGATCGTGAGTGAGTTTATTCATGATTTCCACAAACGTATTCTCTTCCTGTGAATCAGGTTCTCCGGTTGTAGATTTAACTGCCCTACAGAGTTTATTGATTTTGGCTTTTTGTGCAGAAGTGAAGGGGTATTTGGTAAAGGCAAAGATTCGAGTAAGCTTGACATGAAGGTCTTTTCTTTTTGCGAAGAAAAATGTGTCGATTCTTTCCTTGGTGGAATCAGGAAAAACGTCTCGTAATTTGGAGATCAAGTAAGAGGCGGGGTCAACAAAGAATGGAATTTTACCAGAAATAACGATGGGGATCATCAGATTTCGTTCTATCCAGAACTCAAGTTTGTTGATCATTGCGGCGACATTGTGATTGATTAATATCATAGATATTGGGAGATTATCCATGTCGGCAAATGATTTAAAGAGTAGATCTAAATCTGCTACAAACTTTAGTTCTTGGTCTCTGAAATTCGTGGAAGGGTTTTCGCATTCTTGACTTGACAGGCGAAGCAGGAATTCTACTTGTTTCTCTAACTCGGCGATCGTTTCTCGTTGTTTGTAAGAAAATGGGAGGTCGGCATAGGTTAATTGCCTGACGAATGCTTTATAGACGTCTACCCTATGGGAAGGATCGAAAGAAGCACCGAGGTGGCGTTCTTCAAAACAAGGTTGTTCTGACTTGACTGATGGAACCTTATCCACCACTCGATAAATGGTGTATTTGGGTTCGTGTGACAGGAATGAAAAGATGCCGTCATTACGAGAATCGGACGCGTTTTGGGTATACACTGACATTTCAGGAATGAGGGCGATTGAATCACGTAATCTCGGAGGTTTAACTTCATAATCATCTTCTGAAAGATAATCGAAGCGGACAGAATGTGGCAAATTAGGCGAATGCAAAGTTGGAGAGTGATCTTCTGGAGATGATGTAAGGTCAGGTAACTGATCCGTGTCATCAGAGTCCAAGCAATGTGTTGGGATGGAAAGTGGAATCCTAAATTCTTCTAGGGTAGCATACAATTCGTCCCAAGAAGTGGGTTTTTGAGATGTCATGTTTAAACTAATATTATCCTAATACTAAATTAACAGTAAAGTAATAATTAATACTAAATTACTTAAATTAACTTTCGAAAGATATCTGAGAAGATTTCAATCGGAAGGATCTCCTAAATACTGCTACTTAAGGCGGCTCTGAATCGTACGTTTGTGATTCCCCGGCAACGGCGCCAAAAACTTGATGGCACCCGAAAGCGTCGGTGTCGTTGGTGGTAACTAATCGGGCGCCAACAGGGGTTTTAAATTTATAATTAGCTGGGCTTAAATTATACGTACTACCTACTCTGGTTAGCAAGTGGTAAGTATGACCTAAGATCGTTCTATGAATCCAAACGTGTGGGTGATTAAAGCTGGTGCTTTCGGTATGGAGGTATTTAGGATGGGACAAAGTAGGTAGGTTTGGGGGGTTTCTAAACTAAAGACTAATAATTAAAATGCAGGAATGTAAATTGCAGGAAATTAAAATACAGGAAAGCAGGTAAAGATAAATATGTGATTGCTGAGACTTTGATAATTAATGTTTCAGGATGACAGAATAAATAGGGAAAATACTTGATATAATAATTAAACTATCAGGTGTAAACTCTAGAACCCTACCAATTAAACTTCCCATTGGCATGTCACTAGGAACTAGGTTATCGTGATTCTGATCGGAGCAATACGCAAACTTCCAATACTTATCTAGTTGAAAGATAAGCAACCTATCTTGGCTTGATACCGAGGTGCATGAATCAGTAGCGTATCGTCTCATAGGTCCGACCGTTCTTAACCCCTAAAATAGTTTATTATTCCATTAGCATGCAGATTAATAACTTTGTATATTTAGACGTTGATTATGTAAGACTTAGTGTTTTAAGGATTCTAGGTCGCTAGGACTTTACTCTTATTCCTAAGCCTTGTTTTGTGTATTAAAGCTTGGTTACTTCAACTTATGACTTAAGTTCTCATTTTCAAACAGTTATACATCCCTGGATTATTCGCAGTTTATAAAAACGTGTTTCATATGCAGACCATGCCTTTCAGTAATCGGACAGTGCACTTTGCAAGATAGTTCCACTGCTTCTTACATCAAACATGCGGTCAAGAGTAATTGACGGTGAAAGTGACACTGTAAACTAACTAAATGTAAAGCAATGCAGAAATGTAAACCTAATATGTACAACGAGTGGGTTCACTGTGTCTTACTTGTTGCATGTCATGGGCACAGATAACTACTTACCATAATTAAGGTTGATCAAGTCCTAATTACTAGGTTGCAGTCACGTGGATAACCAGAAAGGGTACTCCATAAATTAAACTCAAGTTCATAAAGTCTTAACAGTACAAAGGTTATTAATTCCTATTTTATCTGAACGTGTTTTACGAACATTACTTTATTGTGCATTGACTCTCGTAGGATATACCAGTTAGTTATGAAGTTGTATTATCCTTTCGGAATTCCAACTTGTGAAACCAGAGCTGATTCCAGTGATGTAACTACCTTCGGTCGTTTATTGACTTCCATACATTTGTACTCCGCTTGAAGCGTTTCCAGTACTATATCAGATAAACAGTCGAATCGGGGCCGTCACATCACTTTACGATTGTCGTACATTAATCATATAATGTCATCCTCACTTATAATTATCTACATCATCAACAATCACAATAATAGACTACTCTCAATTCATGGCAATAAATATATCACATACCAGGCAATAACACATGATTAAAATATGAAATAAAGCAAGTATGACAAAGGTTTAGATATCACCCGGAAATAAATGCGTAGCAGCGTATTATTATGATCGACAACTCGTTCACACGTACAAAGATAAATCTCCAACCCCCTAACATTCGTTCTAGCCTCTATGTTAATCCGTAGATTAATTACAATAATTCTAGACTAAAATATAAGAGAATTTCTAAAGTGAGAAAGTGGAAATGGAAGAGTGAGAGTATATGTATGAGTGTGGATTTGAGTGTTTGTTCAAATGAGAGCTAGGGGCTGCTATTTATAGGAGAAATTTGGCTCAAGTTAGCATCCCAAGGCTCACATTAACAAAAGGTGGTGCACCGGGTACGAAAAAGGGCGTAAATGTGGTGCACCGGGTACCGAAAAGCATGTAAAGGCCTAGCACCGGGTACACGCAAGGACCAAAAAGCGGAAACGGGATGGAGGAGTGATGGCCGGCGGCGGCTGGCTGCCACCTGCCCCGGTTCGTCGCCTGTTGCCTCGTTTCTCGATTCGTGCGTGTTTTCTTTGTTATACGTCCGTTTGCATTGATTCTTTTTGCATTGGATTCGTAATTAAAAAAAGAAGACTTTGATTAAAAGATATCCCAAAAATATGTCTCCCACCTTTAGACGTGTCGTACGAATCATTTGGATCTTCCGGCGTACGTAGAATCTTCATTCTTCGTCTGTTTTTGTCGATTCTTTTTCTGTTGGATTCATAATTTGAAAACGAACATCTTGGGTGAGATGGATGTTGGTGATGGGTACTTTTGTCTTGAAATCTTGTTTTGGTGTCTTGAATCTCTAAACGTGTGTGGAATCTTCGTTTTTCGTCCGTTTTGCTTGATTTTCATCGTGCAATCTTGTTTTGACCATCTTGGCATAATACTATTGATTTGTAATGTTTTTGAGTTAAAATACCAAGAATCATTCCAGAATGAGAGAGATATCGGTAGTAAAAACGTGACTTTTTACGCGATATCACTGTCTTATCATAGAAACCCATGCTGGAAGTGGCTGTTGTCTGGGTGGAACTGTTCGAGGAGGTAGGCCATGGCCACGGCCTGGATATAGGTGAGGTGCTGGAGCAGGAACTGTAGGGGGATATATATGTGGTGGTGCTCGGCCCAACCCGCATGGTATGTCTGGGAGTGGGCTCACTGGTATCCCTGCAATTTACTGTCTCATAGCCCTGTAGCATCTAACCTGCATCTGCATAAGCCAGTACCAATAGTCTAGCCCTGGAGGAGTCCCATAGTGATAGATATATCTGGGCATCTGTATTCTGGGGGCTGGGACAGAAGGTCCTGCCCTAATAGGCGGAGGTACTACTGGTGTCGGTGCAACTGGGCCTTCATGATCATCCTCATCCTCGTCCTCATCTGAATCCGAATCCGAATCTCTTGGTTTTCCTGATCGCTTTCTCTTTCTTGTCCCTCTAGGTAGAACTAAGTATGGTACCAGGGTGTCAACACTGTCGGGATCTGCTGGTCGCGCTTTCATATAGACAGTGCCATCACTCAAAATCATGATTATTCCCATCATCTTTAGAAACTCATAGTTTATTGGTTGGGCACTCCACTTTGGTAGACTCTTGAATCTTTCCACTTCTGCTGTTTTAAGCAGTCCCATCTTTCTGATTAACCTTGTAACCACAGGCCCCATGAATGATCTCTTTGTACCAAAACTCTTTTCCTCAAGAATCCGCTGAGCAACTAAGTGGGCAACCTGAATGTTCCTCCTGCTGAGGATACATGCCATCAACGCAACATCAAACTCAGAGACTTGACCATTAGTCGTATGCTTCCCATCAAGCGAACAGGCCAGAAGCTTGTGCAAAATCTGAAGAACCGGGTCTCTGAGTTGGGTAGCTTTAATACCCGAGAAATACGGCTTTGGCGACCAATGACTCCATGCCTCAGCGGCAGTAACCGTGAGGGAAACCGTGGTGGCTCCACTAGTGAACAGAGGGGATCGTATCTCGTCTGGAGTATAGAGATCTAGGTGCTGTGCGAACTGAGCTAGTGACAAGGTGAACAAGCTCCCCATATACCTAAAGGTGATCAAACCATCTCCCACTATGCTCCGTTGCTCATATTACTCAGTGATCATTTCCATGTACACTGGCTCATCGATGCTGAACAGTCTTTTAAAAGACTCGAAGGGCTGACCCTCTGCTGAGTAACTGAGTATATCCTCTAATCTTTGCTTGAGTCCTAGAACTTGTAGCTTTTCCCAATCTATATATCTGAAACGGCCAAATGATTTGTCTCTCCATATTCGTGCCATTTGGGCGTATTCTGGCGTGGCACTAAGATAGGCTAGAGAACCTGTAAGTGGGCGTGCGGGGTTTAGCTTTGGTTTCTTCATGGTACCTGAGAACATGAGAGATTTAAAGTAATGGATTCTTAAGAAAGAGAAAATTTAAAGCATTTCCGAAATTCTTAAAGAAAATTCAAAATGAGGGCTTTAAATTTGTGACAGTCCAAAGATTACATCAAATATCCAATATTCCCAAGCAACAAATAATCAGTTTTCGTAACACCAATATATGAAAATATATAGTCATGACATGGCAATAGCTTTATCGTGAAATATTATCATTTACAAAGTTTGGCGTTACCCAAGTTTGAAATGTCAAGATCTCACAATTTATGGTCATATTGTTATCAGAAGGGTTTGACTTTGAAAATAGTCCAACGGACTGAGTGCATAATCTTCTTTATACGGAGGGCATTAACCAAAAAATGGATAAATGTACACTAAAAGTTATTGGGTCATAGGGGGCATCTGACCCCACTTGCACCTTCATGGATCCGCCCCTGCCCCCTCCATCTTATTTTACATTAATTTCAAAATAGTCCCTCCACACAAAATATTTACAAGATAGACCCCACGTGACATGGTTTGATCTTGACCATTGATGAAATGAATGAATGGTCCGGATTCCTTACTCCCTGCCCTCGCTAACTTCCCTTCCCCTCTGATCTTGATTCAAAGTATATCCACAGTCGACTCAAATAGTCAAATTTAATCTACAAGCATAGGTGAATGGCGTATATGCGACATCGATGGTCAGTGATGACTATGATGGCTTGTCGGAGTTCCCAACAACGGTTGGAAGGACGACGGAAATGCTTTTGGATAAAAGTTTGGCGAATCTGCTTCAATGTGAAAGAGTATTTTTGAAATAAATTTGGTTGAATATTTTCAAGATCATCATACTCAAATGTCTCAAAGTATCTTTTATGTATAATTAAAAAGGATACCATTGAGAAGGTTGAGCCTTTGATTAGGTTCCTTCCATAACATTTTATAACTGTAACTGATATATAAATGAATGTCATCTATATAAATACAATTGCCACAAGGCCAAAAAAAAATTAAAATCAATGGCCCTACGAAACAATATAGCCCAGTAACTAAATTCCAATAAGATGTATATTAGGATTGCATTCACTTAATATACTTCGGCCAATAACTACAACCACAACAAATGAAAAAACATTAACACAAATATTTTAACTTTTCAAACAAAAGATAACAAAACCGCATTATCACGGATCCTTCACCTAGTTATGATAATAATCAGATAAGCAACTTTCAAGCTCTCAAGTTAATGCATACAACATGTGTAAACAATAAGAAAAATAGTAATTAGTAAGTTAATAATGGGTAGCTTCATAACTTTTAGAAAAAAGGATTTCACTAATATAAAATATCTCAATAATCCACTATTCCACTTACATAAATCATAGATTTGATAGATGATTGAATACTCTATTGAGTTTGGAGGTCACAAAAATTAAGATCAGAAAAATTAAGTTCTAAGTAAATACCATGTACAGTATATATGACTGAATAAGTTTTCATAACAAATGTCTATAACTGTTTCGGGCTTTCTTTTTTAATTTTATAATTATGATTTTATTGAATACAAATTTTTTAATATACTATCATTTATATTATATATTCACTTTAACATAACATCACATCGCATCACATCGCATCGCATCACATGTATTATTATAAGAAAGTGTTAAATATGTAGACCACGGAAATTTTCAACCTCCTAAACTAATCCCCATACTTCATTAAGTAAGTTCCCATGCCTAATCACCATTGATCTTTAATCCTTAAATTGTCCAAGGATTAAGTCCTATTAGCGATGCATCAATTACCTAATTACCCCTAATCAAAATAAAGTCAAAATTGACTAATAAGGCATTTAATTAAAAATTCAATTTGCCAACTTTCATATCTAAAAATCAGCTAAATGTATATTTTTTAAAACCTTTACAAATTCAAAAACAATTTAGGCATTTAATAATTTATTTACATATAAATTTGAATCAAACATACTATTGAAAAACAATAATATAGATAGCCGAATTATTATATACATATATATTAAATTAATCAATTTAATTAGGTTAAGAACTACAATTACGAGTCATTGCTCGACAAATTTGTACCCAACCTCCGGTCTTCAATGGCGACGACAACTAATACACAGAGGGATTCTCCATGGAACCAGGATTAAGTCAAAAAAAAATTTTGTTTGCAATTTTTTTTTCATATACCATTCATCTCATAAGTATGTTTTTTTTTTCTCCTAATTATATGTTTCATTGAATTTATGATTCTTTCTAGGGCTTATGATGGTGGTTTATAATGATGGTGAAATATATATTACTTAACCATGTTCTTAGTTATCAAATCTCATTGATTCTAATGATATATCGTATCGGTTGGCTAATTTTCAAAAAAGAACATAACTTGTAAGCGTATTATACATTTATACTCAATTAATGAGTTAACTATTATATCTCCACTAATTTGGGAACTCATTACTACAGAATCATAATTTTGAAAAGATGAGATCTGGAAGTCAAATTTTTGAAGGCCTTTGGTCAAAAATATTCCCACCTAACTACACTTTTGAATCCATATCTTTTTGCAATATAAATGATACTAGCGTATATATTGGAGTTCTTATACCTAACCAATTGATTCCTACATTTTTCTGTCATATTTGTTGGACACTATCAATGGTCGAGTTCAACGGTTCTACCCCTTTTAATATTCTAAACAAAACCAGGAATGATTGAAAAATACGCGTCAAGGTCTTCTTGTCATGGACCTAAACATACAAGGACAATCCTAACCAATTGGCTTCATTGGAGATGATATTAATGGACTATGAGGTAATGATCATTCTCTATTCAATATACAAATCAACCTCTACTTTCTACTAATTGATTGTTTGTATTGTGCATTTGTGTTCCCTTATTCTCATATGTTATGTCATAACAACTGAGATATGGTTTTGTATCTATCCGTTCTCATAGTACGCGTGTATATATAGAGTGATAATTATTTAATGTTCAATATATGGATTATATCTCATGAGATTTGAAAATATTTAACTTAGACTACAGTTCATGTTTTTATTTTTCAACTTATATTATCACTAACTTTTTAAGTCATGTCGTAACTTAATCTTAATGAAACCAAGACGATGGCTATTTAGAAGTTTCGTGTCAACATATTTGAAGCAATACATAATTCATTATTTTATAAATCAATTACACACATTTTCTTGCTTTACCCCGCGAATTTCGCGGGTTATATTCTAGTATATATATATATATATATATACTAGTTTTATAACCCGTGAAAACACGGGTTTGATAAATAATACAAATTTTAATATTACTATGTACATTGTAACTATATAGTTATAATGATATATTTTTTATAGGTTGGTGATATTTTTATATTGTAAAAATGTAGATGGTTTACACACTATAAACATCTTATTATTGAATGATTTTTTTTATATTGTAAAAATGTAGATGGTTCCTTCTCGTTTATATTTGTCGATTTAGTTTGTTTTTGTTTCTCATAATCTGAATACGATGATGTCTAGCTTCTTTTGAGTTGTAAGGATTCATTATGCATGTATTAGATCATAAGGCTATCCTAATTAAATTGTTCATATATACAAATACATCATACAAATTGGAGGAAAAATTCAAAATTTGGCAGATTTATGAAATTTTTTGACAGTTTTACTAATAACAATGCTAATAATTTAGCTTTTAGAAAACGTAAAGGCATTTACATGCCCAAGAATATGTATTTAGACAGTTTAAGTAAATGATTGAGATTGGTACACATGCATGTCAAAGATATCTTGATATTCACATAGGATAATATTTATATTTGAAAATATTAAAAGTTATCCACATGTCCAAGATTTAGTTATAATAATAAAAGATTTACATAATATTATTATTATTATTATTATTATTATTATTATTATTATTATTATTATTATTATTATCAGTTAATTAAAAATTATGAACTTAATCCAAATTTAGGAATACTAAAAGTTATTTACCTGTCCAATATTTAGTTATAATAATAAAAGATTTACATATTATTATTATTAGTTAATTAAAATTATGAACTTAATCCAAATTCTTATTAATAAGTCACTTTTTATTTTAACTACGAAGTATAAAACTAATCATTTTAAAAAAAGTATTATGAACTTAATCCAAATTCTTATCAGTTAAATTTTGTCAGAAAGGCCAATATGATATTAATAATGGACACTAACTCATGGGCAATAAAATACATCGGTAAAAAAAAGTAAAACCCGCCCAATAAGTCACTTTTTATAGTAACTATAAAACTAATCATTTTAAAAAATGTATTATAGAATAAATATAAAATCTGAAAAGGTATAATTACAGTCACTTAGTGCAAGTAGACAAAAATTTGGTTGAACTTTTAATTTGGTTCACCTACTTTAAATAATTAGCTTTGGTTCATATCTTAACATGGTTGTTTTTAAAATTGAGTTAATATATAAGTAAAATTTTAAGTTTTTATGATTTTAGGAACAATATCAAAGATGCATGAATTCGAACTTTTGAAGTTCATTGTTATATCACTAAGTAAATAATATAAAACAACAACAAAATAATAAAGATGAAAAAAAGCAATACTTAACAAAATACTTAATAACAAAAAAAGTTGTTCGAAAATATAACATTAATGATAACTATGGTTTTGGAAAACACTTGGAAAAAGCCAAAACCATACACATTGCATAGTCAAACAGATACGCAAACTAAACAACCATCAACATAAAAGTTCAAATAACAAAGACAAACATTTTTAAACATAAATAAAAAAGAAACTGCTCCAATTCTACTTCTTCAAGGCTTCTCGATCTTCACTGCAACAACAACCTTTTTCTTGCTAGATGAGTTTTCAACAACAACGTCTTGATCATCACTCTTGTTTATAGAAACGTATTCATGCATTTGCTGAGCATAATCATCCCACAATGTACACTTCAACTTCAAAGAACTACAAAAAAAGTACCTATTTAAGTACATTATAATAGACAATTATGTGTGTAGTAACTTGCATGAGTAACAACTTACTGTAGATCCTCTAGATCAAGTGTGATACGTTTGCCTTCTTTCCCATTACCTTTGTCATAAATTTCCATATCACCACAATCAACAACATTCCCAAAAACATTTATAAAAAATAAAATAAAAAACAAATTAAAATAACAACAAATAGATGTATCTATAATTGTTTTTCGTACAAAAAAGTACTAACAAAATAAATAGATAAAATTTGCACATACAAAAACAGATAAAAAAAATGAATAGTATACATTGAATGGATTACCCTTTCATCCATTAAGATCATATGAAGTGAAAAACTTGACCTCCACAAACTTAGAACCCGAACTTTTCACTTCCAGGAATCCTCAACGTTAGCAATGAAATCATAGTTTTGGTTGTCCATTAGAGTAGAAACGAAAGCACAGAAAGAAAAATAAATAGATTGATATTTGGAGTAGGTGGTGTTTCATAAAATAATATTGTTGTATTTATAATAGGAAAAAGTTGTCCTTTGATATTCCCTTGAGATGGCGTGCAGGAGGATACAATTCCAAGGGAAAATAAAAAAGATATCCTTTACTTATTTAACTTTTTGCATGCCAAGCATAGGAAATGACAAAAAAATAAATTCAAACAAAAAAGGCTGTATTTGTGTATTCATTGTGTAAAAACTAAAAAGGTTTCACGCAAAATTGTCAGTCGTTTTTAATATTAATATTTATTTGACAATAAAATTTTACACTATTATGACATCAGCAGATTAACCTAGATGTGATACGTCAGCATATTAGATTGCTTAATATTGTGACAAATCAGCTTTATAATGTAAGCGAATCCCCCCTTTAGTAGATAGAATAGATATATATATATATATATATATATATATATATATATATATATTGTAATATATATCTATTGATAAATAAATTCCAAGTTTTGTGTTTGTTATTTACAATAAAGTTCTATATTAAATTATATATAGAAAACACCTTTATGATGTCATCATCCTAATTAAGTTTCAATTTGTCAATTAAGGCCCTTAAATTTAGTAAATTTTTAAATAAGATCCCTAACTTATTAAAAAAGATTTTTTTTAATCAACTACTCACTTACATATAAAAAGAAATTTAATTTATTAATTAAAACATTATCCAAATGATCAATATGTAATGTTTCTATTTTCAATTCACCGTAGGAATAAAATTACTTGAAAATGTTAATTAATTACACTAACTTGGTTTCAAAAACGTTTAATATTATCCAAATGATCAATCTGTAATGCTTTTTTTACCAACTTGGTTTCAAAAACTTTAAATATTTTCATCTCTACTTATATAAATTCGTTTATATAAAATAATATTATCATGAATCAAACTAAATGCTTAATATACAAATTTTGAAATTTACTTACACACTTATTATTAGAAATAAGATACTAAATACGAAATTTTATATCAAAAATTAATGGCCCGTGTGTATACACGGGTTTAAAGTCTAGTAATATATATATACTAGAAAGCAACAGCTATTATATATGATGTATAAAACTAGAATAACCTTTATAGAACATATTATATATTTTTTGTATCTATTTCTATTGATAAATATACTTGATTATAAATATAAATGTAAAAGTAATTTATTTGAAAAAAGAATCGGGCTTTATACAGAAAAATTCAAGCTTTATTATAAAATTAGTCCTGCTTTTTGGGCTTCGTGAATTTTTGGGCTCAGCCTGAACCGATCTAATTGGGCTTTCTTAAATTATTCTAGACCCATTTAGACCTTTTTATTCAAACCAAAACCAAGCATTTTTTAAATTGGCTTTTTCAGGTCCTCTAAGTAGGGGTGTTCAAATGGATGGATCGGATCAAAACCGATCCGTATACATGGATCCAAATGGATTATGGTTTCGAAAATATGAATCCGATCCGTCCAAACAAATTCAAAAACCGAACCAATCCATCCGAATTATTATTTGGATGGATCGGTTTGGTTTTTGGATATCCATACACATACATAAATATTTATAATATCTACTAAAAATATGTTAGATATTATAATAAACTTATACAGAATGGATGGTTCTCATTCGAACCTCCCAATACATATACATGTGTGTGTAATATAATAATAAAATGCAAAACGAAACTATAAATTACCAACATATAGTAAACAATTATGTAAACAATAAACTACATATTATATTTTGATATTTATAGAATATTAATAAGTTAGTAAGCTATTTTATATGTGCATGTATACATATAATGAATGAAAAACAAGTATTTATTTGTTATTTGGTTTTTTTGGATAATCCGGTTTGTAATTTACTAATCAAAACCAATCCGTGATCCAAAATAATAAGTTTGGTTTTGATCCGAACCGATCCAAAAATTCAATTATCCAAACCATATGGTCCGATCCGAGTTATCCAATTGGATAATCCGATTTTATCCGAACTGTGAACAGCCCTACCTCTAAGTTCGGTTTTCGACTTTAGTCTATTTGTGCACCTCTACGTGAAACATTCCATTTCATGTTAGTAATGATAGACAAATTCAGCTTAAATAATCACGTGACTATTTTTTCTAAATGTAGCCCTAAGGGCTATCGTTAACACGCATGCAAGTATTGTACATGACAGTTATTTATTTATTTTAGGGTGCAGTGGCGGTTATGTAATTGTACAATCCTTTTATGCGTGTTAACGATAGCCCTTAGGGTTATGTTTAAAAAAATCCGTAAAATAATCTTGATTGATAATTCATGTATCTTGATTATTTGATCATGTAATATAGTAACATATAATGGACAAATACTCTCAAGTACTTTCTATTTAAAAGTTCTCATTTTGGTACCAAATTCGAACTTTGAAATGATTAATTCACAGATTAATGTACAAACTGATATTAGAATCGGTACACGGTTAAGCCAAAAGCCAGAAGTTCTTGTGTCTTTTTGTAGTGATGAGATAACCTCCATGTCGTTTGTTCTTTCGTCTAACTGCAATCGTCATGCAATTCGCCTTCTGAATACAATAATCAACAGCTCGGTTTTTGCTTCTTTTCCCTGCCCACATTGTTCTTATTCTCCGTATCAATGACTGTTTTCGCTGACCCAAAACCAATAACGAAACTCGTTCTTGCTTTGCTGCTTCGACTATTATTGGACCCTTTTCCTCCCCTTGTCTCACTTCTATCTCGACATTCAACTATTAAAAAAATTACTAAGTTAAATCCTCAGTTATAGTCTATAAAATAACATACAGTTTAATATAAGGGAAATGATAGACGGTACTAAAAAGTTGGTCTAATAACACTTATTAACGAGAGGTGATATGTGCACCAAACTTTTTGATGCATACACCAACTTTTATTTATTTTATAGCATACCGTACAACACTACAATACCATTATCTTTGATGTATTTTTCACTTCCCCTTATCAATTATCTATATACCGTAAAAGTTGACCCACTTTCAAACAATAAGTTACATGATTGACATGTGACATTTTTTTTTATTGGTATTTAGTTCAATCTACTTACCTCGGGCCTCTCTATTTGAAGATTTTTCTTCATGGAGCAGAGATGGTCACGTGCTCTTTGATTAACTTGCTCCCTTGATTTACAGCCTGTAAATGTAAGAAAAAACCACCCGAAATGACTTTCTTGATCCAAAATTATCACCCAAGAAATACAAACATATACTGATATACAGAAGAGTATAAAAGTGTAATACTGGGATATTAATTGACACCCACTAATATAAAGTCAAAAAGGTTATAAATTTACCTAGTTTTGAAGCACTTGCAACATGAAGAAGAATTATGGTATCTTGATCTTGAACAGTATGATCAAGAGCCCATTGAAGTGCACCTTTCGATTCAATACCCAAATCAACAACCACCATCACTTTATTTCCTGACCCATCATCCGCCTCGGTTTCACTTTTCAACATTTCCCTACTAATATCAAAATTCAATTCTCCACTACTATTTTCACTACCCGAAAAGGCCACCGTCTTTACAACATCACTAAGTCGACCCAAACTATAAGATTTCGTGTGTCGTGGTGATGGTGAACGAACTTGAACACGAGCCCTCATTGAGTTGAACCCACCAAACTTGCTCCTCACCTTCATCATCTTTACTTTTCTTATTATTTGATTGTTAGATTCAAAAGCTTTTATAGTCATTTAGAGAGCATAGAATTTATATTTTTAAATGGTGGGTCCAATGCTGTTGAACGTGGGAAGCATAAAGGAGATGTAAGGTTGTTTCTTGGTGATTAAATTTAAAGATTTGATTCTTCGGTGAATTAATCAAGATTTCGTTAATGTATTTAGCACTCAATTATATGTGATTAGGGGATCTTAAGGTGTAATGGGAAACATATAAAAATGGTATGGTCAACTGTACGTGATACATATCTAAGTAGACGTGCACATGATTATTATCTAATTATTATTCATATTCAATATTCAATGAATATTAAAGTACGATAATAAAAAAAATAATAATAATAATTATGGTATATTTGACATTTTCTAATAACAAACCGTGTGAAACTTATGAAGATAAATTTATGTTTATTCTTTTGTCAAAGGTGCCAAAATGGGTGGGTTAGACGTCTTTTGAAAATCAGTTCAGATCAAAATAGATAATTTCTGCAAAAATTCGACATACGTGTCTTACTTGTTAAGACATTTTTGCGACATTTCAAATTTATGAATAGTTAATCTGATACAAGAACTGTAGATGAAAGTAACTAACCCTTACATATGAGAGAAATAAATAGTAGAAATGCTATGTATAATCTTGCTAATACAAGTGTGAGTTGCATATCTTAAAAGTCTTTTCGCCAAGAAGGAACTTCTAATAATTGAGATTTGCAATAAAACATAGGAACCCAAAGCAGAAAGTCATATCAGATTATAATCACCATTATACACCATAACAACATACCATAATTATTTTCAAGGGTGGTTAATGGAAAATAGGGTTCTTATCTTTACATACACTTGTAATGGAATATTTTGATTGAAAACATGATTCTAATTGTTCATGAGCTGCAGCATCCATGGTGGCAAGACTATTGATGGTTGAGCTTGTGGGCGAATTTCTTCTACTGCTCCATCACCTCCTGCCTGGCATGTAGTACTGCGTTCGATATACAGGCACTTAGACATGTCAAAGTAGACTCATTTTAGGTACACATGACAAAACGGGCGGGCGGGTCAGTATATGAGCGTGGGTCGAATTGTGTAAACTTTTTGGGTCAGGTTGAATGCATTAAAAATGTAGTTAAAGAGTGAATTAAGAGGTTGTATGCGTTAAAAATGAAGTTAACACATTTGACTGGTTTACTTTAACCTAAAACTTCTGAATTGCCACATTTGAGATAAAACATAACCAATTTTGACCAATTTATAAATATTGCCACATTTGCCTTGTACTATTTCATTGTTTTATTTGTTTTACTTGTTCTATAGAGATATTTCATATCAGACAATGGAGTCTACCAAGTAACTAACATACTTTCTTGATGGTTATGCAAAATGCATACCTACATCTCTAGGAATCTGGAATAGCTTTTTCCAACTAATTGACTCACGATGTTATAAAGATCTACATTATTCTAGCGTACTCATGAACAGATTGAGGGAGAGAAAGAGGCTAACCTGATACAGGAATCAAAATTATTTGTGAACATGTTGTCTGCGATTTGCTGCTCTACCGGAGGTGGTTGGGCTACTTCTTTCTCCACTTCCTTGATCTGCACAGTTTGTGCAACTAGATGAATATATACATAATAAAGTTCTTATTACGTGTCAAATGTCTTTTTGTCTATTGTTGTCATTACATTCTAATGACAAATGATATTGTTTTTCACCACCACCATTGTTCTTATACCTAGCTAGTCGTTACTAAGGGGTATTCTGTATTATAAACATTGTAATTTTCACAGGATTAATTAAGAGTGTACAAGACTATCTTTTTAGCAGTACCAAGGAAACTAAAGATTACCTTCTTTGAGAGGATGCTGTTTTGATTCTGCAATGCCTTGTCCTGCAGAATGACTTTTTGTCAGCTAGTATTATTGGATTTTGGCCACAATGAATGTCCTTACAAGTGGTGGCAATTTCAACCCCCTTATAAAGGGTGGTTGTTTATTTATCTCAAATGGGCCAATTTAAATTTTAGATAAATGGGGATCGGGTTGAAAAGGTTTAAAGTCACCCAAAATCTATTATTAATGCATAAAATTTATAAATTGACGTTATTTTATGATTAGTATTGTCATTATGATTAAAATTCTTTTGTCGTAAAATCTATCAATTACTTATTAGTTTTAAATGATCGAAAATTGTTTGCATGTCAACCCAACCGACCCATCATATATCAACTAATATAAAAAACATCAGGTTGCAACCCGAACTCATTTTGACGCGTTAATTGCAACATCCATCTAATACCCGTACTCTTAACTTAGAGCTAGTATATACTTTTCTATTCAGACTCTATCATGAAAGCCTTTGGTTGCATTATAAGGCTAGCAAAGGTCCACTTCAATCGGCCAAAATAACTGTCGTATTGTAGCTATGAATACAATGCAACTTTGTGACAAAGAATATCATCTTTCTGGACACAACATAGAAATGCACAGCAGATAGTTGATGAAACAACCTGACTACAAGAAACATATTGCTGAGTCTATTTTCTTATATAGATTTACCATAAAAATATGGAAGCAAAGACACAGAAACGGTCCATATTCGTATATAGTCCATTTTTATTATACATAAATTAGTTAGCTGAAAAGAATTAAAAAATAAAATAAAATTACTACACCCATTTTGACTGTTAAAGAAACAGTCTAGTAACGTACTAAATTAACTACCTTTTTTTCCTAACGACTAACAAGTTAACTAATTAGCAAGTCGTGGTCGTTATTTTAATAAATCTTTACTCGTTAATGAGTGGATTGCGATGGGTCAGATCATGAAAGTGACTTCTTTTCAAAATGCAAATGAGATGTTTAATGCATAAACTTTCTTCGATTAACAACATCACACAAGCAAAGAATTCTAATGCAACTACAGTCGCGCATTAATTTTATGTATTTAGAAAACAGCCTTACCTTCTTTTGGAGCACAGAAATCGACTCAAACATTAGCTGGTTCTGTGAACAACAGAAGTTCGGTTTAACAAATTGTTGTAGAAAACCATATGTTTATCTTAAAAAGCTACAATTATTTCAAAAGTGAAAATTTCATACCTTTCTCAATCTAATATGCTTAAGAGCTGTATCAAGTTGCTGCTCCAAATTCTGAAGCTCTTTGAGACTCAAGGAATCAAGGTCTTCTCCCATAATATGCCTAAAATCCAAAATACACGTAGGGTTAAGTATTTGGAAATACATTCAACTTGGACCTAATGTCTATTGTGTGCACCCAACTTACGGGTGCCCTTTTTAATGCATCCAACTTTCAAAAATCGATTTTTAATGTATTTTGTAGTACTTTCGATGACGTGTCATCTTCTAAGGATGCCACGTGGCATCTTAAAAGGATGACACTTTCGATGACGTGTCATCTTCTAAGGATGCCACGTGGCATCTTAAAAGGATGACACATCAGCAAAATACATTAAAAAACGATTGTTGAAAGTTGGATGCATTAAAAAGGGCACCCGTAAGTTGGGTGCACACAATAGACATTAGGTCTAAGTTAAATGCATTCCCAGATACTTAACCCATACACATAATATAATATCTGGGAATTAATGTGCAACAAAAAATAGAAAATTAAATTATGATTTGTAAATACCTTTGTGATTTCTGCAAAAGCTCCATTCTAGACTTGAGCTTTGCATGTTCCACAGTCCAGCTTCCCTAGAATCAATGTTATGTACGTGTTGTATTCAGGTCAGTTCTTTTGATATAAAATTTAAGCATCATATGATCATGAAGTTGATATTAAAAAGTAACTGTATGAAGGTTAAACTGAAGCATACAAGTGATTCATGATCAGTTTCCGTAAGCTGCCTCTCTGCATACGAGTATCTTTCATACCTCTCAAGGATCCTTTCCATTCTGTTGCCAACAATTGTGTAAAAAGTAATTAAGTATGAAATAAATTAAAAATAATATACAAGATACTAATTGATCCAAGTATTAGAGTGACATATTAAGCTTAGATCTCAGAGTCCGGAAAACTGAGCAATAAGTTTCTTCAACAAGATGCAAAAAGTGCAATACCGTTGACACTGTAAATTAATGTTGCTTTAACATGACATAAACTGCTTGATTAGTAAAAATATGTAAGAATTTGCTGGTACGTGAAATTTGAGAAAATAACTTATCTGTGCCCCACAATCTACATGAAATACACCATTGATACGTCAAATTGTGACTATTAATGTTAATCTTATTTGTTACACTGTTCGTGAGATTATTGCCCATTTTGCTATAGCTGATATAATAAGATTGTTTATATGATACGAATATTATGTAGGAAATAAAACTATAAGTAGTGGATATGCAGCAGATGATAAATCCTTTGGGAAATCGTTAGGATGCATATTATGCTGAAATTACCATTTCTGTGATGAATATGTTATTATAATAACATAAATACAGTTATACAAGCATTAAATCATCAAAAACTAGCACAGTGCACCTATAAACCACCGAAAGTAGTATCAATTTACTTTAACCTAAAACGTTCAAATTGATAGTATTTTAATCAAACCTAATTCACCTTGCTAGGTGATACGTATCATATTATTATTAGGATATATTAGGTTTATTATATCTAATAGTTTATTTACGGATATTATTATTAGGAAATTATTATTAGTATCTAGTTTAATTAGGCAAGTCTTAGGGAAGAAGTTAAGTAACTCTATAAATAGGACTTCATTATTGTAATTGAGATTATGCTGAATATTATGAATTGATTTGGTTATCAATTAGGAGTGTTGGTTTACCTCTCGAAAGTAAACTGTGGAAGAGTTGATCGATCTCTCGAATATCGATTATCTATCATTATAACTATTTTATTTGTCTTTATCACTATACGAGCATTTGGTTAATTCGTATCAATTGGTATCAGAGCAACGTTTCTGGGCCAGTTTTCGAAATCATTGTTCATCTTCGAAACACTGTTCATTCCGGAAAACACTGTTCATCACCGGAATCACTATTCATCGCCGGAGATTGTTCATCACCGAAATCACTATTCATCGCCGGAGTTACTGTTCATCTGGAAAAGATAATTCTTTTGATTTTGTTTATCAATGGCGCACATATGGCGGGCCATAATGGAAGAGCATCAAGCGAGTATGCAAACATACTATAAGGTCCATAAAGAGACGGTGAGATCTGATATGAGGATGGCGATAGCTCAACAGAGTATTGAGATGGATATATGGGAGATCAAAGAACAACTTGCTAAGGGACGAGATTTGATGATGGAAGAAGATGCCAAAGATGAAACCCGTGATATTGAAGAAGCTAACATTAATGTTTCCAGAAAAAGTGAAGAAACTGAAAACATAATTTCGATTATGGACAAGGGCGTGGACAGCAACAACGAGCAATGTGGAGTTGATCCGTATGTTTCGATCATGGGTGAGGGGAAAGGAAAGGCTAGCAATGAGCATCACTTGCACTCTATCTTAGTGGGTGAACTACCTTACTCGAATGATTACCCGCAAACAACAAAGGATATCACAAATCACCCTGTCAAAAATTCTCTTGGGATGTATATTAAATTCAATGAATTCAACCTATCTTTTGAAGAGCCCACTGGAGATATTCTTCACTTATATGACAACAACCACATTGACTACTACACGAGGCTTAAAAAGGGAATACAACGAAGAGTTTGGGATCCCGGAATTACTCATGCAACATTTAAAGCAACACCTTAAGGACAAGGTATTTTTCGGGGGCAGAGTAATGATACATATCATATTATTATTAGGATATATTAGGTTTATTATATTTAATAGTTTATTTAGGGATATTATTATTAGGAAATTATTATTAGTATCTAGTTTAATTAGGCAAGTCTTAGGGAGGAAGTTAAGTAACTGTATAAATAGGACTTCATTATTGTAATTGAGATTATGCTGAATATTATGAATTTATTTGGTTATCAATTAGGAGTGTTGGTTTACCTCTCGAAAGTAAACTGTGGGAGAGTTGATCGATCTCTTGAATATCGATTATCTATCTTTATAACTATTTTATTTTTCATTATCACTATACGAGCATTTGGTTCGTATCACTAGGTTGTACAAATATAATTGATTATAGATGTAACTTTACATGACATATCCTATTCTTACTGGAGAAACAATAACAAGAATATTGATAGTGTAACCACTTCCATGCCTCGAGGAAATGATCCTCTGTAAGAAGCTATATTTGCCTCTGGTCGAACATATTTGCTTCTGACCAGAGGAAGATCCGTGATAGATCTTGTGGCGTACATCACATACTTCTAAGTACATGATACCTCATGGGAATCCGCCATCAAATATATGTTTTCCTAAATACTCCGCACGGAACCTCTACTTCCGGGCAAAACATAAATATATTTCTGTTGTGAGATCTTTATAAGTGGGGACCATGGCAAGGGCGTATGATCTTCTTCCCCAAGAAATATCATCTTAAAAGATGATTGGTGGAAAAGGAATAATCTCTAAGTGGTGAAAGGTGATTGGCTCAAAGGTTTATTCTAGAAGGTTGCCTCACATTATAAATAAGAGCCCTCTTCTTCATTTCAAGGTATGCACTACTCACTTCTACTTTATTTTCTCTCAAATATTCTCATACACCTCCATAAACCACCGTGTTACAGTTACTGATTCTCACGTTGGAGGTGGTTCACGGAGATCATCTCCGTACTCCACTTAACCGTAGTGTCTGCATCTGAGTTGTCGGTCAGCCGGAAGCTTTATCTATTGGATAACAACCAAATTTAGAGATTGGACGTAAACCGTACAAACAAATGGCATAACTGGTGGGACTTGACATTAATTGATATTCTGAACTTTCTTTTAGTTCGTTTCATCGATTACTAGTTTTCATTTTGGTTAAACCAGTTCAATCCGTGTAAGAAATCACTTTTTATGGCAACACCACCATCAATTGGTGGTGGTGGTGGTGACACCAAATCACCAGATTTTGCATCTCCGGTGAGTTCTTATTAAACATGGTGGGATCACCAGATCTGTTTAATCTGATTATCAGGTAGGGATGGTGAAACTTTACAACGTTGCTTAGAGCATTTAATTAGAAGCAAGAATAGGAGGGTGGATGTCACCTGAATGAGAATAACGCTCGATTTAGATAACGAAGACGGTGCAGAGGTTGAAAATGAGTTGATGGCGGAGAAATCTGGGGTAGGAACTAGACGCATATTTAACAAGTCAGAGGTCACGTCTGATACGCCATCAGTGACTGGAGTTAGTCAAGTAAATCCTGATGTCGTGACTAGAACCATCACTTCCACATTAGAGGTAAACACTGTAAACCCAAACTCATCGATAAATAATGCATCATCGTTAGTGTATCCACCTCAATACAAACAAGTACAACTTTACCAACCTCCAGGCAAAACCTAGATGGTAAACCAAACCTATGGTACTTCAGGGAGAACCAATGTTAACATAGGATTACCTTACCTTGCTATGCATCAAGTCACAAATACAATGTTCAACTCATTCCCATCAAATGCACAGAACACCCAAACACAAAACCATATGAACTAGAACACAACAACTAGAGCAACCTCTGTTATAGTCCACTCCACTCAAGGACATGATCCTTATCAGAATATCCAAGGGTATTTCGACCTGCAGGGGCAGTACATTTGCCTCAATACCTAACCTCCACTCAGCAGTTATGGCATCATGCCAGGACGCTATGGCCTTGTGGCTGGAAGAAGTTTTCCAATTCCAGGCAGTACTAGTTACTTGCCTGGAGGTAATGTAGTAATTTTAGGCAGTAGTGATTTTATGCCTAGAGGATATGGAGGTATGCTTGGAAGGTAGTCCATGTATTCGTAATAACATGATGGATGGATCAATACTCCGCATGGATAGTATAATCCTTCTTACCATCAGATGGGGGTGGACTTCAATGAAAATCCGTGATCAACCCGCTCCAGAGTTTAATTATTCATTAGAAAGAGACAACCTCTTTCACAACGGATAGAGTCGTGAGTTATGCCAGATGGTTTAGAACTGCCATCTAATGTGAAAGAATACAATTGTAAGACTGATCCCGAGGATCATTTGAAAGTGTTCAGAGGGCCGGAGAAGATAAAAAGTGGTCTATGCCAGTTGCTTGTCATATGTTCTATATGACACTGGTAGGAGCTACTAGAACGTGATATGACAAACTTCCGCCTGGAAATTCGCACTTTTGAAGAACTAGAAACCAAGTTTTTGTACTAGTTCATGAAGCAAATATTGTGAGTTCCACGAGGAATATGGTCATGACACGAACTTCCACAGATAGGAAAATGGGACCATCTAGTGAAAAGAGGGGAATGTGGCTCCAACAGAAACATCGGAGCAAATGCATATAACCAGAAGAAGAACTTTGAAGGGCTAAGGTAAGATAATGTGAAACTCTTAGAAGAGTAAATGATTAATGATCCGTTCCTAAATGGTTGGAACTAAGCGAAGAATAGAAATCACGGGACTATGGGAGGTGGAGGATATCCCGTTCCCATCCATACCTTATCGCTGCAACTAAGGAGTCAATGTTGATAGCACGGGAGGTAACAAATACAATGGTGCATAAGAGTTTTCTTGGATGGAAGAAGCTCAATAATTGTTATGTATGAAAGTCTTTTTAGACAACTTCTAATAGTAATTTAAGCATTCTGAATTGAAATGAAACAACCTCTTGTAAGATTTTTCGGGGATAAAGCATGGCCTCTAGGCGTTATCAATTTGAGAGCAACATTGGGCACATATTCAAGGCAGTGCATTGAGGTATTTGATTATACCTTTGTACGATCCGATTCTCCTTACAATATTATTCTAGGTAGACCCTCTATGCGTCTCCTAGGTGCATTGTACCAACTATGCATAGAATCATGAAATTTCCAACACCAAGTGGCATTGCCATTATTTATTCGGGCCGAAAAATAATTGAAAGACAAGTTGTCAAAAGGGGAGAACATATAAGAGTAAGCAGGTGATTCTCTCATGCGGTAACTCTAAGCAAGCAGAAGTTATCCACGAGTCATGCCCAGGCTAGTTAGTAGGTATTGGAAAACAACTCCCTAAGGGGTGGCATTGTTAAAAAAGTAATAGTGATGTCTTCGCATAGAGTCCGGCCAACGTGGTTGGAGCTCATGGCAGGACTAAACATTGCCTTGATGATAAGGGTAGAAATTTTAAAAATGTATGTAGACTCTCAGTTGGTCGCTAAACCAGGAACTGGGGAATTTAAAGCGAGGGATGCAAAAATGAAAAAGTACTTGGAAAAGATTCTGGAAAAACTCAAGGAATTCAAAGACTACAGGAGTGAACATGTTCGAAGGAATCAAAATAAAAAGGCAGACGCGCTAAGCAAGGTGCATGGCTTCCATGCTATTTACCCATTTAACCAAAGAAGTTCTAGTTGAAGTGTTGCCACGAAGTTCCATAGAGGAGGAACCATGTTCGTTAGTCATAATAGAAGAAGGGACATCTTGGACAAAACCCATTAAAGAATACATACTTCACGGGGTTCTTCCCAATGACCGGCAAGTGGCCAGAAAAATTTAGGCAAAGGCTAAGGTCCCTAGAAGATTCATAATGAAATTCTATATAGAAGATCTTACCTTCAACCTTGGCTAAGGTCCCTAGAGCCTGGGCAGGAAAAATTGGTGATACAAGAGGTTCATGAAGGATCATGTAGTCTGCGCTCTGGAGCAAGAATAGTTGTTGCAAAAATAAAGAATTTGGGTTACTACTAGCTTACAATGTACAGTGACGTAGGAGAAGAAATACAAAAGTGTGAATCATGTCAGATTCACGCTCCAGCGCAAAAGCTGCCCAAGCTTAACTTGATATTAGTTACTTCAGCCTAGTCATTTCATAAATGGGGGATCGATATAGTGGGACCATTCCTTGAGGCTCTAGGAAGAGTAAAGTTTCTTCTGGTCGCTGTTGATTATTTCACGAAATGGGTAGAGGCTAAACCTCTAGCCGCTATCTACGATAAGCATGTGCTGAACTTCGTGTGGGAGAATATAGTTTGTAGATTTGGAGTCCCAAAAACCATCGTCAGTGACAATGAAAAACAGTTTGCTGAAAATCCCTTCAAAAGTTGGTGTGAAGAGATGAAGATTGAAGAATCATTCACATCAATGTGTCACCCTCAGGCCAATGGCCAAGTGGAAGTAATGAATAGAGACATTGTTCGGGAAATAAAAGCAAGATTGGGAAAGCACATGAAATGTTGGGTCGGTGAACTACCTAGTGTCTTAAGGGCTCTTAGAACATCAAAGCGTACCAATGGAGAGACTACATTCAGTTTGACATATGGCACATAAGCCATGCTCCCTACAGAAATCGGTATCCCTTCATTTCGGTACGAGCACATGGATGAAACCCAGAATGAAAAAGATCTAAGGGAAAATCAGGATTTACTCGAAGAAAGAAGAGAGAGAGCCGCGATTAGAGAAGCTGGCTATAAGAAAGTGTTGGAAGGATATTACAACCAATGGGTCAGAGGCATCTCCATTAACGTGGGCGAATATATGCTGGGAAACAACGAGGCTAGCAGAGTTGAAAAACAAGGGAAGTTCGGACCAATTGGAAAGGCCCTTACAAAGTGGTAGAAGCAAACTAGAATGGCTCATACAAGCTTCAACGTTACAAGGAAAATTGCTAGACCGCACATGGCATGCAATGAACTTAAGGAAATGTCATATATAGTGTAACCAATTCCCTGCCTAGAGGAAATGATCCTCTAGACAGTTGGTAAGAAGCTATATTTACTTCTAGTCGAACATATTTGCTTCTGACCAGAGGAAGATCCGTGATAGATCTTGTGGAGTACATCACATACTTCTAAGTACATGATACCTCTTGGAAATCCGCCACCAAATATATGTTTTCCTAAATACTCCGCCCAGAACCTCTACTGCCGGGAAAAACATAAATATATTTCTGTTGTGAGATCTTTATAAGTGGGGACCATGGCAAGGACGTGCGATCTTGTTCCCCAAGAAATATCATCTTGAAAGATGATTGGTGGAAAATGAATAATCTCTTAGTGGTGAAAGGTGATTGGGTCAAAGGCTTATTCTAGAAGGTTGTCTCACATTATATATAAGAGCCATCTTCTTCATTTCAAGGTATGAACTACTCACTTCTACTTTATTTTCTCTCAAATATTCTCATACACCACCATTGAACCACCATAAACCACCACGTTACAGTTACTGATTCTCAAACCGGAGGTGGTTCACGGAGATCATCTTCGTGCTCCACTTAACCGCAGTATCTGCATCTGTGTTGTGGGTCAGTCGGAAGCTTGGATTTGCTGGATAACAATCAAATTTTAGAGATCGGACGTAAACCGTACAAACAAATATCGAAATAACAACGATTATATGAGAATGGCAACGACGCACATTCATACACTTTGCTACACAGCGTTATAAACATGTTTGCATGTTACTACCTTATCGGGAATGAATCTTTAACATTCGATGTATTCTTCCTGATCTTACATAATCTTATGCTATTGACTTGATCAAGATGAAATTTTTGAGACACATAAGTAGATCGAACTTATCAGCCTACTACGTGTGTATATTTTATATCATTGCATAAGTTACCAAAATTGACACCATTTTCGACCCATTATTTTCGAAAGATAGTTATATCCTGAAATCGGATGGAACCCACACCAATATATGGTTCTGTGTTACAAACTATGGTTGTGAACCCTATGATATGACGCTATTAATGACAGCTGAAGGTATCACATGATCCATAGTGTTGATGTCTTATAATGTTCTATCACCTATGTTCTAGTTATACTCACCTTTAATACATAAGATGAGAAATTACTAACAAATCTATTGTTCTGGCCAAATTAGTACTAACTGCTTTTATATACTACATATATTTTATGTAAAATATTGGACAAACCCAACGACTTTACAAGTTATCGATATAGTGACAATGGAACAACATTTGTTATGGCTGGAGCCTAATGTTTCTAGATTAAAAAAGCTATTTATGAACTGCACAAACTATACAAGCTTGGCATTTAACTAATTTTTAATAAAGGTTTCCAAGATTTCACCCTACCTTGCCTAGCTAGCTACTTTTATCAGAAAATCGAAGATTTATATAATATATCAGATTATTAGTGTGTGTCCTTGATATTTATATATTCACTAAAAATGACAAAAGCCCCGAATTTAAGAAGTTTGGTCGATGAACACAAGATGTCTGCGAATTGTAAGATGCATAACATTTGAACTTGAAATCTAAATTTCATTCTCATACGAAATCTGAGAGGTGTTTTAGTGGCATTGGCAGCTTGGCTCCTTAGAATTGCTGAACAACAGTAGTTAAGATTTTGGCAAGCTAATTAAATCAATATTGCCCCCCAAACTTAGTTAATTGGTTAATAGTTCTACTTATTGAGTTAATAGCTTACTATATATTTGTTCTTATTGATCAGTAAGTAGATTCAAATAATTAGGGGTAGCAAGTTATTGTTATTTGTTAGTAGTGAGCTGGTTTTCCTACATTATCATATGGTGATTTGGTTAATTATGACACTTACATTGCATAGTCTTTTTTTCTCTATTTTAACGTTCGTGTTTCTTAACAATCCAAACTTTTTGACAAGAGTTAATCGAGTTATTAGCATGTGATTATCCTGGAAGAAAGGTTTCGATGGGCCGAAAGCACAACCAGTTCAATACTTTGGTTGTTTCGCATAGTCGATGGACTCAAAATCCATCACTTAGGTTTTCTTATTGAAATTTTCCCTAATTGTTTCAGTGAATATATAATCATCAAATTAAATGAACTAATATGTTAGAAATGTTACTACTATAATAACTTTTGGTGTTCATCATCCCACATTTACTTGGTGGTATGATAATACTAATGTCGCTTTCTTAAAATATTAAAAACCCTAAATTATTCTTGAAAATAGTAGTTGACGTAAAGAAGGTTCATAGCTATGACAATGGTAATTCACTCAATCATTCCTACTATATCAAAATTATTAGTACTTTATAAAAAAATAAAAAATAAATACTGTATTACCATAGAGAGTGTGTACCAGGTAGTCGGGATAAATAAGCATATGGGTTGTTTAATTAGCAATTACAACCATGTTACTACTTTTTATATATAGTACCACTTCCCAGATCCCACCTATTACACTCATTTGAATATATATCTACGTTTGTACTCTATATACAGTATAAATTAGGAGCCTCATTTACTAATACCACAACAAACCTAACACGAAAAAAACGAACGAGTTACTGTTAAAGTGTAAATGTTTCGGGTCGTAAATGTATCAACACGACTACCCTGTTTACAAAATCTGTTTCGGTTGAGCTTTCGAACCCGTTTAAATATACAATCAAAAGATAGATATTAACTATTATGAGTATACTTAAGTTTCTTTTTGAAATAAAAAAAATCTATAAGTATATTATACGATAATAAAAAAGATAGATATTAAGAGTATACTTAGTCTTACTTTGTGTCTTTGTTAGCTAATAAAAATTACATTAGGAAATATAAACGATTTACCAATTATAGTAGAAGCTAGATAGTAGATCTATTTTTTTTTTTGGCGCTCATGTACTGTTTTGATTCATCATTATTTGTCTTTTCCAATAAAAATAAAAAAATATAAAGTAACATTATCAGAATGATGAGCTAAAAAGTATGATGTGACCTACCATATGTGTTTTCGTCTTCTCATTGGTTCCCCTCCTTACGGACCTCATTTTTTAAATTATAAACCCTAAAATCTCAATTTTTAAGTCCCCAGAAAACCAAATTAAATAATATAAAATATTAAATAATCAGCACATGGTTCCCAGGTAGCAAAATTTTAGTAACAGATATATACATATTTCTAAAAATAGTAAGTATTTGATCTAGATCTATATTAGTACTTGATTAAACCAAAAAGAAGCATATATATTCATCTGAAATTTATGATCATATATGTTGAAACAAAGTAGAGATCTGACTCCTCTGCACTTCCATTTCGGTATGATTTTGTAAAAAAATTTATAACTAAAAAACCCATACCAGCATTTATTAAAACTAATCAAAATTCCACAACAGTTTACAACAAAATCATCATCGAGCGATGCAGAAACCCAAATCAATAGATACATGGTTGAATCTCAGTTGATCGTGACAACAAAACCGCTCAGCCAGTTACAATACCTTAGCTTGTAAGTTTAGAAAAGAAAGTGATTGTGTTAAGCTATAATCAGTATATATAGGGGAATTATTGTAGTAACACGAGTTAATCAACAACGAGATAGAGATCGAAAGGGACTAACGAGGCATCGGTTGCGTATTCGCAAAGCTTTCCTTTTGTTGAGAAGATGATGAGTGCCACATCAGCGTCACATAATACGGAGATTTCATGAGCTTTTTTCAACAATCCGGATCTTCGTTTCGAGAAAGTAACTTGTCGATTGATTTTATTTTCGATCCGCTTCAACGTTACCCTTCCTCTTCCCATTTTTAGGTTTAGAAGGAAAATGCAAAGGCAGTTTGTGGTGGGGGTGTGATGATATGAGTGTGTAAATGGGGAAGAAACATAAATATTCTTTTTTTCCTTGTTTGAGAGATATTTCTGAAGATCCTTCCTGTCCTATAATTTGTGCATCTATTTTGCTAGCTTATTATCGGCAAAGTCTATTATTCTCAAATTTGAATCCATATAAAGCAATACGGAGTATTGATTTCCAAATAAGTACAATTATATATTAAATGAACTACAGTTCCGGAAATATGAAATGAATACTAGAAGAAGTAAGTGTTATGTAATTTGTTTACTCCCTCCGTTCGTCCAAAAAAAATTGTCCAGTTTTGATTTTTTAAAGTTTTTCTTTTTCAACTTTGATCTTAAATACTTTTGTTTGTGTTATATAATACTTGATGATGATTAAATCAATGAAAATACATTTAAAACCAAATATATTCATATAATTTGCATCAAGTATTATATAACACAAATAAAAATATTTAAGGTCAAAGTTGAAAAAGAAAGACTTTAAAAAATCGAAACTGGACAATTATTTTGGGACGGAGTTAGTATCATCTAACAACTTTTAAACCTTTTCTTAAAATATATAAGTTTAAAATGGATTGTAAGATTACAAATTAATAACGTTATATATTTTTAGAAAATTTGGGGTATACTTTCTTTGGTTTCTACGATGATATAGATATGGATAAAAATAATGAAAAGTTGAGATATACTTTGTTTTCAAAAAATTTATAACATTTTAACATGCTATAATTGGTAAAGTTTACTTCACTCATTATATGTAAGTATAACATTGCTCTTAAAAAATTTAGTTATCGAAATTTATTGAAATTAGATTATGTTAAGAAAAATAATAACGACATCTTCTAAGATTCTCAATATTAAGCCTTTCATATGTACATGAATTTTTGTATTTAAAATCATAATAAACGTAGTGTTGGAATATTGGTTGATCATCTTGAATATTGTTAGAAGTACACTAATTTGAAGTATTCTAATTTTTTTATGACGTTAGGGCTACTTTACACAAAACCTTATTACTACATCCGTCCTATTTGAAATGTCCATGTTACTATTTTGGAATGTCCCATTATAAGTGTTCACTTTGATATTTAACCAATTAAAAAAAATTTAGTGGGTAGATATAATATTTGATTGGTGAAAAATGAAGTTAGTGGAGAATTCTAAAACTACGTGCAAAGTGAAAGTGGACATTTTAAATAGGACGGAGGGAGTATTATTAAACTAGTAGGTTACCCGCGCTTTGCAGCGGGATGCAAAAAGATACAATATTGATTAGTAAGAATGGTATCATAAACGTACGTCACCTATAGCTAGTTTGGAATACAAAGTCCATGTTTATAATCGACCAAGCTGTGCAACGTAATGTAAAAGTATATGATTTTGGTAAGTAGTACAAAGACTCGTGTCATACAACATCACCCAAAAGCTAGTGGGGGGCGACAAAGTCGATCTTTACAATCAACTATACATAACATTTTTCTTTTAAAATATTAATAAGTTGTCTAGGGAAAATATTGGGGCCAGTGCGCGTAAATATAACAAACTATAGTCCGACATTCATTGTATGTATCGAACTATTCGAATTTACATTGTATGTAACGAACTTGTAATTTATTTACATTGTATGTATTTTGGTCAGATTAACGGTTCTAAGGGACGCCACGTGGCAGCTTATATAGTCGATACGTGAAAATAGTATCATAAATTACATACAATGTAAGGAAATTACGATTTCGTTACATACAATGGAAGTCCAAGTAGTTCGCTACATACTATGAATGTCAGACTATAATTTGTTACATTTGCGCGCACTAAACCCAAAAATATTTCATGCAAATCCAACAGATGAATCCAAATAAAAATAAAAAATCATTTTTTTGTGTGCAAATAAAACAATAACTAATTAATACTCTTATGCAAATACATTCGATACGTTACTGTGCTCGATCATGTTAAGCGCAAAGAGTCTTCTAACCAAGGCTTCCCATTCCACCTTCAGCCTACTGTTCAATTAGGCCATCTATGGTTCACTCCATATGAAATAAAAAGGAAAAACACTATGAAATAAATAAATAGCATATATAAAAAAAAAAATAACACAAAAGGGCAAAAAGTTAAGGGTTTATTGTTTCGTTATACTGTTAACTTTGGATTTTTTGCTATTGTATGCTCTCAACTTTCAAACCTTCTATTGTATGCTCTGAACTTTCTAAAACTTTCTATTGTATGCTCTCTACTTTCAAATATTCTATTGTATGCTCTCAACATTCTAAAAACATTCTATTGTATGCTCTCAACATTCTAAAATCTTCTATTGTATGCTCTTAACTTTCAAACATTCTATTGTATGTGCTAAACATTCTAAAACCTTCTATTATATGATCTCGGTGCCTTGAAAATGAGAATTGGCTGATGTTAGGGGTGTTCAATAATTGGTTTGAAACCGTTTAATCCAAAAATCAAACCGAATTAAAACAGAAAAAAATCGAACCGAATTCAAATTCGATTTTCGATTCGGTTTCGGTTTAGAAAGGTTCGATTTCGGTTAGGTTTTGGTGACTTGAAACCGAACCTAACCAAAACCGAGTTCGAATTTGGTTCGGTTTTGGTTGAAAACAAAAAATAGAAGGTTTTGAATTCGAATTTGGTTATTATTAATTTGAATTCGGTTTTTGGTTAAACCAAATTCAAAAATTCAAAATCGAAAACCGAACCAAAACCGAATTCAAAAACCAAAACCTAACTGAAACCGAATTCAAAAACCAAAACCTAACTGAAACCGAACCTTTCTAAACCGAAACCGAACCGAAAATCGAATTTGAATTCGGTTCAATTTTTTTCTGTTTTAATTCGGTTTGATTTTTGGATTGAACGGTTTCAAACCAAATATTGAACACCCCTAACATCAGCCAATTCCCATTTTCAACTCACCAAGATCATACAATAGAAGGTTTTAGAATGTTTAGCACATACAATAGAATGTTTGAAAGTTAAGAGCATACAATAGAAGATTTTAGAATGTTGAGAGCATACAATAGAATGTTTTTAGAATGTTGAGAGCATACAATAGAATATTTGAAAGTTGAAAGCATACAATAGAAGGTTTTAGAAAGTTCAGAGCATACAATAGAAGATTTGAAAGTTGAGAGCATACAATAGCAAAAAGTCCAAAGTTAACAGCATAACGAAACAATAAACCCAAAAGTTAATTCTGTACATTACAGATTCAAAGTGTTGATATGTATTTAAGTTGTTTATCAACTTTAAACACGTGTCTTTGGTTAATTGGTGGTATAATCGTGTTGTCACACGCACAATGACAAACATATGTGTTGGTCAACCATTTAACTTTTATCTTTTACTTTAATCAGGAAAATAAATGTCGTACTTATCGTGATTCAATGTTTCATACTTTCATTTATAAGGATTAAGGGCCCTTATTTTTCATCATATTAATTTTTCAAGTAAACGATCTTCTACTTTTCAATTCAAGAGTTGATTTACAAATATTTAATATTCCAGAACGCTTTTTAATTTTTATATACTTTATATTTATCAAGCTAATATATATCGAGGTGGTTGTATAATTTGCTCACTGATTATAGACCCCTAATCATATAGGAAAAACGTCGAGTACACTAATCTAGTGTCTCTTTCTATACATTTAAATGTTGTTTTCGACTTTTTAAAATTAAGGTTGCGCTTGGTACACGAAATAAACAGAAATTCAACCAAATGTATAATTGGGAGTCCTTTCTTTACTTTTTTTGATTGAATAATTGATAATACTGGAATCTTTCAAGTTCCTTTTGACTACATGAATTAAATTTCATTTTTATAGGAAAAAAAGCATGCTTTAGAAAATTTGTACAACACTCACATGTTGTAAATGGTAAAAATTAAGTGAATGATATATATAACACATTTTACATAAGTATAATGAGTTTGTTTTCAAATATAAGTTGGTTCAATGATCCAATTGAATCAATGATCCTGCAATATAGTTTGATCAGTTAATCAATTTTTAAGTATTGTACCCGGTTGCTAGCTCTAAATCAAACTCGAAACTATTGGTCGGCTGGTCGCGAAAAATTAGTCCACATTTCAAGTTTATATACTACATACATTACTACTGATGGGTTTTTACGGTTACTTTTTAATTAAATATTAAACAATAATATGCGGAAAATAATAAAACAACAAACCCATTACCGCGGATCCAAATACTTGTAATAAATCAATCAACTAATTGTACGAGACGAAAGAAACAACTTACAGCGATTTGCTCGGTATGAACTATCTTTTGCTTCTTTGTTGGAGGTGTCAACGCGTTCGTACTAATACTAGTCATCTTTATGGATATAACCGCTAGTCGTTTATCTCTTGATTATACGTTATCTTTACTACAACTTAGTAACAACGCACACACCGAACCACGAATTAAACACACGTGTGTGTGTATGTCGACTAACCCAAAACCGAATTTCGGTTTTGGGATTTGTGTGGAATTCGGACGGACCAAGAGAGGGAGAGGGAGAAAGAGATTTGTAGGGTTTTTATGTGTTGATTAACTAACTATTGAATCCCTAGACTTATATTTATAGTCTAGCTAAACTTGTTCACCAAGTTTAGTCAATAGTTACATTCTAAACCCTCAACTAACAATTAGTTTAATATAATCACCAATTATATATTTCTCTACATAATTAATCTATAATTAATTATCCTCATTCATATCCGTCGATGATGCATTAGTATGACCCATTGGTGTCTTAATTATCGGATTAAATAATTTAAATATAATTATCGAGCACATAATTCTTTCAGGCTCCCACTTGTGCAAAGATGATTATACTTAACTTATTAAGTTTCCTATGGCGGTCCCTAGCAAGACACATAGGATGACCGAGTCATAAGAACTCTTATATCTCACATGATTTTAGTTGAATCACCCATTCACAACGGTATATTAAAAGAGCAGCATATCCTTTTGCAACACGATATTTACGAGAGTGCCTGGCATGAACTTTACTCAACCATAATAATACTCTCTTTGTTCTTGATCTAGTCTCAACTGGTTTAAAATGACGGAAGTCTAATACTCTCCGAGCGCGGCCACGCATTCTCTAGTTTTAACCATCAAAGGCCTAACAATATCTCTCTTAATTAAAAGAGGTGCAAATCCCGTCTTGACAATTAACCACTCTAAACTTAGCTCCCACTTAACCCAGCAACCAGCCGTTATGGCTACGCATTTACGCATAACATTAGACTGTGCCTAAGCCTAATTTTAACTAAGCTTGAATGCAATTAACGTCTCATGTAATGAGGATATCTCACTTGAGTTAACTTATGATATATGTCCATGAAGTTACACTCAAAGCGGGTCAACCAATATTTGATCAAATCAAATACCCATGAATCTTTGACAACCTTAATGCTTTAAGTCCTAATTAAGATTTCGGCCAATATTTCACAGTCACCATCACCCCATTGTGGATCCCACGACAACGAGTAGGCTATGGAAGATTTTGGAATCCGCCATGCTCAATTCCATGGATTGCTAAAACATACTAAATAATTGAACATTTTAAAGAAATACGCAAAACAAAAACATCTCTTTGAATTTCAATAAAGTTCAATTGTTCAATTAATACATAAAGAATTATAATAATAAGCCTAGAGATACTTCATGCCTATGAATTCAGCATGCTTGTAATGCTTGGCTTGAGATAACACTTTTGTCAACGGATCGGCAGCATTATCATCAGTTGGAATTTGTTGTATCTTCACATCACCTCGTTCGATAATCTCTCGAATCAAGTGAAACTTACGAAGTATGTGTTTGGACTTGTGATGAGCTCTAGGTTCTTTAGCTTGCGCCACAGCACCAAGATTATCACAAAAGATTTCAATTGGATTGGAGATACTGGGAACAACTCCAAGATGCATTATGAAATTCTTCAACTAAACAGCTTCCGTTGCAGCATCATTTGCAGCAATATACTCCGCCTCTGTAGTGGAATCGGCTACAGTACTTTGCTTTGAACTTTTCCAGCTTACTGCTCCTCCATTTAACATAAACACAAAACCTGACTGCGATCTAGAGTCCTTTTTGCTGGTTTGAAAACTAGCATCAGTATGACCAATCATTTTGAGCTCCATTTTCTCACCACCAAAAGTTAAGATCATATCCTTAGTCCTTCGCAAGTACTTAAAGATATTCTTCACAGCTCCCCAATGCTTGATTCCCGGATTTTGTTGGAATCTACTCGTAACACTAATAGCATATGCGACATCCGGTCTAGTACATAACATAGCATACATGATAGATCCCACTGCAGAAGCATATGGGATTCCCTTCATGTTTTCTTTATCCTCTTCAGTTTCGGGACATTGACTCTTCGTAAGAACCAATCCAGCTGACAACGGAATCATCCCTTTCTTGGACTCATCCATCTTGAATTTATTCAAGATCTTGTCAATGTATGTACTTTGACTCAATGCAATCAACCTTTTACTCCTGTCTCTCAAAATTTTGATTCCTAGAATATAGGCTGCCTCTCTAAGGTCCTTCATTTGAAAACACTTACTAAGCCATGACTTAACACTTTTAAGCATGTTAGTACTATTTCCAATGAGCAATATGTCATCTACATATAGAACCAAGAAGGTAATGTCGCTGATGTGTAAAATCTAGTTATAAAATTATCGTTGAAAAGTGAACAAGAAAGTACCGAGCTAGACCAAAACACAACCGGGCAGTGGACCCTATCGTGTGGTAGTATAGTTGGGTAAGTTCGGGTTCGAACACAGGGAACTAGATTGGATGATCAATAGAAGTGTGAGCAATTTAAAAAGAGAAAATAAAATGTGGTTGGTTTGTGTGACCGAATTGTCACGATGCTTAAAACTACAATTTTTGATTAATCTAGGCAGGTGGACTCTTTAGAGTCAAAGTGATTGATTTGGAACTTTCAAATATTAAAAACAATGCTTGCTTGGACTATTTCACTAGTGATTTCGGGGTGTAGAATTATAACCGGTTAAAACATATGCTAAATGGTAACATTCATCAAACCTAAGCTCAAAGTTCTCTGAGACCTAAAGTTCAACTTCAATCAACAAACCTATGATTTAATCAAGTAACAGACGTTCGCCATTGTTACAAACTTACACAACTTAGCTAAATCATTTGACACATTCCAAAATTACATTCGCAATTTTGATCAATCATTCATAGACAAATAATTAATAGCAATTTACTAGGTTGAAAACGTTCGCTATATCAATTAGTAAATTACCAAATGGTTAAATTCTAGTGATTAAGCTCAATCACACAAGGTTCTCCGATTAAACATAAATTTAAATTTGTGAGTTTGCAAATCATCCACACGACAAACATTCGCTATAATCGTTAACTTGTATATATTTCACTAGTGTTGTCATAATCATCAAATGCTTTGATCCACAAATGACAAATAACTTATTAAGGTATTTTTACTAAACAAAGAACATTCGCTATAATCGTTTAGCTAAAATGCCGAAAGTTCATAACAATAACTAAATAAATACATACAAATCCATGGATGATTCACAAACTCAAGCATAAATTAACATCCAAAATATACACCCCTAATCATCTAGTTATTTCATCCAAGCAAACACAGTGGTAACTAGCCACACATAATCACAATCATCAAGCAAAAATCATAAACACTAAACAAATCCATAAAATAACTTGAAACTAGATTGAATCGAAATTATACCAAATTTGTTACACAATTGTTCCAAATGATGTTTGCTCGATGTTTCCCTCACAAATTCCTAGCTAAATCCTTGCGAAAATGTGAAGTAAAATGGTGATTTTGGTTTGGTGAAAATGGAGTAAATATGAGATGGTGAAGGGAGTAAATGTGGGTGAGTTAATGAGGAAGGAAGATTGGAGAGTAATGTGTGTTGTGTAGAGTGTGTAAAAAAATGAGATGAAGATGGTGATCCATATGAAGCTGCCGACCAAACACCCCCATTTTTCCTATTTTTTAAAATTTTTTTTTTTAAAATTTTTTATTTTGAAAAACGGATGGGAAAACGGTTGGCATTAAATGCCAACCAATCAGAAACGGACAGCTCATCAACCACCATACCTCTCACTCAGATCCAACCATAGCCGATCGGCTTAACATGACCAGCCGATCGGCTCTTCATGACCAGCCGATCGGCTCACGATCTCCAGCAGATCGGCTTCTTCAGAAAATCAGTCCAAGCTCCAAACGAGGCAAAGTTCTGCAACTGAAATGCACTGAACAAACCGATCTGCTAAGTTTAGCAGATCGGCTATAGCACATGAACCGATCGGCTAAGGATGAAGCCGATCGGCTAGACCAGATTTCCAGCTCAGCCAACTTTTGATCCAAACTTCACCAATTCCACACCAAATCGCATGCGTTTCCAGCTTTTCACCTGAAATGGATTTCCAAACAAAATAAGTATCGAAAGTTCTCAAAATCCACTAAAATACATATGCAAAACAGCGATATCGCGATATATTTATATAGGAAAAATGAGCGATATCAAATATCCCCACACTTGAACTTTGCTTGTCCTCAAGCAAACCATAATTTTACCATTTCAAAACCCACTCTTGCAACAACAATAGGTGAATATCAAGTTTACCAAAACAATACTAACACTAACTACCAAGACAATTAGGCTAGCAACATATGTATAAGCATTATAAACTCGAGATGTTTTGGTTTGTCAAGCCCGAATGCACGACCTAGCACCTCACATAAGGATAAGTGTTTAGTCACTCACTCTCAACCTATAAGACTACAAGGTAAGGAAGTAAGCAATTTTACACTCAATCAAGCCAAGTCGTGATGCATTGTTACCATAGGCTTGCAAGAGGATCAAATCTCCACCGACTTGGCGTGAGCACCAAGTGAGATCTCAAAGGAGGTATTCTAGCATGTGTTGTAACAATGTAGGCTAATTGTGGAATAGGGGTATGATAGACACAACAATTGGTGAAAAGTGGTAGTCAAGACCCGTGAAAAATGCGGAGATGTTACCTATTGGTTTAAACACGTGACAGTCATGAAACTTAGGATTCTCATGCTAAATCAATTCGAATTACTATTTGTTCTCATTTATAACTCATACTTCAACAACTGCATACAAATAACTCAAATTGAATTTTCACATTTTATTGGAATAATTGCATTCTATGACTTTCTATGAACCCTGTGTAACGAACTTTCGGACCAACCATCCTAGACCGGATAAAGGCCTTCGGTGGCTAGGTGTAAAACACCCCTAGGGAACTACTTGTTCAGGAATTCAAAGGCCATTTAGTTGACTACAATCATCCAACTATAAACTTTAAGCTCAATGGTTAACTTCTATTCATTTAATTGTTTCCAACCTCACTCATAGAATTTAACACTAGAATCCCAATTCAAAACGATTTAAGTCACATTTTGGTAAAATTCATCATAAGTTCCAACTAGGCAACATTTTAGAAAAGTGATGGTTCGGGAATTGACTACACAAAAATAAGGCTAATATTTAGTGGATTGAATGTGGAAGTTTTCTAGGGGTTTCTTAGTACTAAAAATGAGTGCTAACGACCTATGTAAACTGGGGATATAAATGGTTTTAAAGCAAAATAAAATCAAAAATTCCTAAGAATACCTCCTTGTGACCCCACCTATATCACATTTCTGTGATCCCACAGCGGTCTCAAAATGCATCACTAAGGCAAGTTCTAGAACAAACTACAATCACCGGCACACTCATAGCAATCAAACAATATAAACACTGAAGGTAAGTGTTTTTCTCAATAAGGCTCAAATTTCTCACAATTTTCATAGTGGAGGCTACAAGTGTGCTAGTCATGCAATTCACCCTATTAGGTTGCTTTTATGACACATCTTTAAAAATTATGTTGCAAGAGGGAAACATTTAATTGCTTTTAATAGATTTTAACTAACACATTTCAAAGCAATTAATTTAATAAGGACAAGCAAATCCCTAGCATACTACCATTCCATAACCCGTTATTAGAATTCGTAAAGTTCAATTGGAAAATCCAAGATCAATAACAGACCTAATAAGTGGCTATAAAACAACAATATACTAGGAACAAGATTCAAGTGAATACCTCCCCACACTTAAGGTTTGCATTGACCCCAATGCAAATACAATCAATAAATAAGCAAAAGCGCGGGGGTAAAAAGAAACGAGAACTTCCCCGGGGGTTTTGCATGAAGGTGAGAATAGAGGAGCTGGCTCATGATAAACTTGTAGAAATCCACTCCAGCTCCGCATGCTACAAATGGGCAACAACAAACAAACACCAAACACAAGCCCATATGATAATAAAATAAAAATAAAAATGATACAATGAATGCTAATCATCCAAAGAACCAAAAAAAAGAAAAATAACGCAGAATAAAAAAAATTGTTTAGAGTTTTACAATCCCAGAATAAATAATAACAATGCCCAACTACCAACCCCCATCATGGGGCGGGTCCTGGGTGGGATCATTCTGCTGATACTGCTGCAGATAAGGTGATGGCGATCCAAAAAGCCAATGGTGATGAGCCTCTTGTTGCCAGTTGGAGGGCTCAGGAGGTGTCCAAGTGTTAGGCTGGGATGGAGCTGAGGACCAAGGAGTGCCCCAATCCTGCTGCTGCTGGTGATAATCAGATGTGTGCATATGCTCCTGATGTCGCTGGAGCTCCACTAAAGCAGCATCCCGATCATAAATAGGAGCAGGGAGGATACCCCCCGGCTCGCCCCAATGAGGTGGTGGATGATACGGGATAGGCACATGGTCGGGCACATGGTGGCCCATTCGCTCATGGTCGTGAATTAGCCAATCATTTTGGTATTGATTAACTCCCCACTCATACCTAGACTCGTCCCTGAAAGCCACATTCTCCCGTTGCCAGGCTTCTTGTTCTCCCCATCTTCGATTTTGTTCAAGTTGCATACTGTTGAAGCTGGACATAAAACTCTGCCAGCTCGCGGGCTCTCCATAATGAGATGAATGACCACGACCCGGATGCACATTAACTTCAGCTTCTTCTTCTTGCTCTTGCTCCGCCTCTTCTTCCTCATCAGAATCCTCAATTGAGACGGGCCTTTTTCCCCGAGACCCGGCTCGAGACACAGAGGCTGCCTCTTGAGGAGTGGGATTATAAGCAACATAAGTTCCACCTTTCTTTCTCAAGATGTGGGCCGTGGCATAGGATTCGGCCCCAATTGGAAGGGTATTGTTTTCCACTAAGGTATAGGCGGGAACTCCTCGGGGCTTCAAACTGACCTTTAAACCCTTGGCGATCCGGGTAATTAGATGACCACCACAAAGCCTGGAAAAGGGTTTATGCCCACTAGCATAGGCGTGAAGGTACTTGCCCACTGCATATGGGACATTGATCCTGTCCCTACTCTTCAACTTATCCAAAAACCACAAGTCGATCAAGGTCACCTTCTCCCTATTGGTTCCCCTAAGAGTCAGTGTGTTTGCTAACATTTTGTGTATCACTCTATATTTGGGGGACGTAAGATGTTTGTTCAAATTTTTCCCCTCAAGATATCGTGATGTACTAAGCGTTGCCCAAACTTCAGCATCACACTGCCCCTCATCCAGCCTTGCCCCAGTCATAATATATCTATCAATCCAATGGGACGAGTATTCCTCATCCGTATAAATCCCCAAACAACCCAGAAGCTCTTTTAAGGATAATTTTCTGGGGGCCCCACCAAGTCTGAAACTCAAGAATTTATCGTCGACATTGTTGATAAGGAACATTTCCAAAGTTGCCAGAAATTCCATTACCAACTCTTCGTAAATATTTTCTTGGATCCCAAGAAGCTTTTCAAAGTCATTTACACCAAAAGCCTCGTCGTCGAACTTCACAGTTTGAGTAAAAGTCTTGCGAATGTCATGAGCAACCCCGACAACCTCCAACGGGTTCCAGTTAATTTCCCGAGGGTATTCGCATTCCTTTTTATGAATTTTATACAAGGCTTCCGTGTATTCCAGGTAGTTATACGTATGGCGTCCAAAAATCAAATGAGGGTGGCGGTCTGCAGGCATTAAACCCTCATAAATACTTTCAGGATACTGAGGCTCATAGGTGTCAGGTTGGGTATTCCTGCCTCTCTGCACAACACAACACAACAAGATACAAAATTTCCAAAAGTGTGTTAGAGTTAGCAAAAATAAGACAAAATGAGCGATTTATGTCAAACACAACCACACCCCCTAGTAACCGAGCACACACGTTAATAACCGCATCACAAAGCAAAACAATCAACAAATGCAAGCATAGCATAAACCGACAGTAACCAATCAATCACATAGCCAAAACTTCAACTCAAATAGGATAAACATGCAACCTAATATTAAACCATGCTTGAATCATGCCAATGTCATACAATGTGACTCAAGCAAGCCTTACAATCAAAGTTACATACCAAACCTATTGACTACCTTATAAACACATAACTTCAATATCAAACATGAACTTGAATTGAGCAAAAATGATCACTCAAATGGTTTCTAGTCATGTATTACAATCACAAGTTACATAAAAGTCAGTCAAAGCAAAAGTCAAAGTTGACCAGAAAAGTCAACTCCTTCTTCCCCAAATTCCACATAAACCCTAATTTTTCTAAATCATCCACAAATGGAAATCAACCCACCAATTAACTTCATTATACTTGCAAACACGAATTACACCACAATTAGCACCAACTATCAAGCATAAATCACTAAATTCGGATTATCCCCAAATTAGCATATGAACCTTAATTTGTAAATCATCTAAATTGAGCAATTTAAACAAAAGATCATGGTATAAACTGATTAACATGTATGAATCAAGCATAATACACAACAAAATCACAAAGGAATTCATCCCCACACTTGAATCAAACCAAACCCGGATTCAAGATATTCATCTCAAAAATCACTAGTAGGAAAGATTAAATGGAGACATGAGATACCTTATTTTGTCTAGACATGTTTAGAGGTTGATTTCCTTGAAAGAATTGAAGTTTAGATGATGATTTAGTGAGGATTATGGTGATTTTCGTTTTTCACTTGAGAGAGAGAAAAAGATAGCAGATCGGTTGGTGATGATGTGGTGTGAAAAAGATAATGTTTTGCTTTTTAATTAAATCGCCCTAGCAATACCCGAAGCCGATCGGCTTATGAACCTTAGCCGAACGGCTATGTTAGCCGAACTGCTTCAAACCAATAGCCGAACTGCTTAGATAGTTAAAATGCGCTTAAGATGAAGGGGGTCGAGTTCTGTATCGATTTTTAACTAGTATAGCCGATCGGCTTTATGTAGCTGATCTGCTACAAAGCGTTAGCCGAACTGCTAGCTTTAAACCGATCTGCTAGCTTTTTGGTAAATTAATGCTTCAGAAAAGGCTCAAGTTCTGTGATCGTTTTTCAAAGAATAAACCGAACGGTTATATGAAGCCGATCGGCTATTGACCTTTAGCCGAACTGCTATTTTAAGCAGATCGGCTTTCCATGTGCAAAAATCAGCAGAAACAGCAGTAACACAAAAACACCTAACACTTAACAATTCACACAATCACAGCAGCAGCAAACACATCAAAATCATCAAAAATGCAGGCCAAAAATTCTAAGTTTATCAAAAAGGATATAAACACGAGTTTCCTCGTGTATGGGCTTCATTTATTAACGAGTCCAAGCTAGACTCGACCCCGAATTCATTTGTCCTTGGGGTAAGTTGCGAGTTCCTCCCACTCGCTCTCTTGTTCATCCTCATGGTATAGTTTCAAACGGTGCCCATTCACAATAAAGGTTCCGCCATCTTTTTGAAAAAGCTCCACATATCCGGATGGATATTGATGCTTGACCACGTATGGGCCTGTCCACCTTGGTTTGAACTTTGGTTGTTTCAACTTGAATCTTGATTGGAACAAAAGCACTTTTTCACCGGATTTAAATCCTTTTCTCACTTTCAACTTTCGGTCGTGCAACACCTTTGTCCATTCCTTGTAGAGACGAGAATTTTCATAAGCTTGCAACCGAAGCTCATCCAACTCGTGAAGTTGCAACATTCTCTTTTCCCCCGCTTTAATCAAATCCAAATTGCAATTCTTTAGCGCCCAATAAGCTTTATGCTCAATTTCAAGGGGTAAATGGCAAGTTTTGCCATAAAGTAACCGATACGGTGTCGTTCCAATAGGTGTCTTGTAGGCGGTCCGAAACGCCCACAATGCATCTTCAAGCTTTTTGGACCATATGGCCCGGTTGTCTTTCACCGTCTTCTCCAAAATTCTTTTCAATGCACGGTTAGTGTTCTCGACTTGACCACTTGTTTGTGGTGGTATGAAGTCGAGAACCGGTGATTCACCCCATACTTCTTGAGAACTTTTTCCAATTGAGCATTCGCAAAGTGAGTCCCTCGGTCGCTAATCAATGCTTTGGGCATCCCAAATCGGCAAAATAGGCTTTTCAAGAAATCAATGACCACACGAGCGTCATTCTTCGGTAAAGCCTTAGCTTCCGCCCACTTGGACACATAATCAACCGCCACAAGAATGTATTCATTTTTGAACGAAGGTGGGAACGGTCCCATGAAGTATATGCCCCAAATATCAAATACTTCGCAAACTTGGATGCTAGTTTGTGGCATTTCATCCCTTTTTGAGATGTTTCCGGTTCTTTGACACGCATCACATGTTTGGCACAAAGTGTTTGCTTCTTTGAAGATCGTCGGCCAATAAAAACCCGCATCATAGACCTTCTTTGCGGTGACCGAGGGACCATAATTTCCACCGGTGGGCCCATAGTGACATTCATCCAAAATCTTTCTTGTTTCGCCACCCGAAACACATCTCCTCACCATGCCATCCGCACAAACGCGGAATAAATAAGGCTCCTCCCAGAAATAATGCTTCAAGTTAGAGAAAAATTTGCTTTTCTCTTGGTGACTCATGCCCTTCCTCAAAACTCCACCAACCAAATAGTTTGCCAAGTCGGCATACCATGGTGCTTCCTCATCCTTGTTTTCATCACCTACCTGCAAAAGAAATTCCTCGGGAAAGGAATCATCAATATTAGTATCGCCTTGCTTGTCAAGATTTGGATTTTCCAGTCTTGACAAGTGATCGGCGGCAAGGTTCTCGGCACCTCTCTTATCCTTGATTTCAATGTCAAATTCTTGCAAGAGAAGAATCCAACGAATAAGACGCGGTTTTGCGTCTTGTTTGGCAAAGAGATATTTGAGAGCCGAGTGATCGGTGAAAACCACGGTTTTAGATAGCACAAGATATTGCCTAAATTTGTCAAAGGCATATACGACGGCAAGCAATTCTTTCTCAGTGGTTGTGTAGTTTTGTTGGGCCCCATTCAAGGTTTTGCTAGCAAAGTAAATAGGTTTGAAATGTTTAACAATCCTTTGTCCTAGGACGGCTCCTAAGGCAAAGTCACTTGCATCACACATGAGTTCAAACGGTTGTGACCAATCGGGTGAGACTATGATAGGTGCCTTGGTCAAATGGTCTTTAAGGGTCGAAAATGCACTCAAACATGGTCCATCAAACACAAAAGGGGCATCCTTTTCAAGTAGCCTAGTCATTGGACGGGTGATCTTCGAAAAATCCTTAATGAATCTACGGTAAAAACCGGCATGACCAAGAAAACTTCTAATGCCCTTAACATTGGTCGGAGGAGGTAATTTGGCAATAACATCAATCTTTGCCCTATCAACTTCAATACCCAACCCTGACACTTTATGACCCAACACTATACCCTCTTTTACCATAAAATGGCATTTCTCCCAATTTAAGACTAAGTGGGCTCTCTCACACCTCTCAAGCATTTTATCCAAGTTTCTTAAACATGACTCGAATGAATCGCCAAATACCGAAAAATCATCCATGAAGACTTCCATGGAAGTTTCAACCATATCGTGAAAAATGGCAATCATACAACTTTGGAATGTGGCGGGAGCATTGCAAAGACCAAAGGGCATTCTCCTATAGGCATAGGTCCCAAATGGGCAAGTGAAGGTGGTCTTTTCTTGATCCTCGGGATCTATGGGTATTTGGAAATATCCCGAGAATCCGTCAAGGAAACAATAATATTCATTACCCGCCAACCTCTCAAGCATTTGGTCAATGAATGGTAAGGGAAAATGGTCTTTTCTCGTGGCATCATTCAACTTCCTATAATCAATGCACACACGCCATCCCGTGACCGTCCTAGTGGGTATCATTTCATTTTTGTCATTGGCAACTACGGTCATCCCCCCTTTCTTTGGTACACAATGTACCGGGCTCACCCAAGAACTATCCGCAATGGGGTAAATAATACCCGCATCAAGAAGCTTAATTACTTCTTTCTTGACCACATCCACCATATTGGGATTAAGCCTCCATTGTCTTTGGACAACGGGTTTAAAATCATCAACAAAATTAATTTTGTGTTTACAAAAGGATGGGCTTATTCCCGGTATGTCGAATGTCCGCCAAGCGAAAGCTCTTTTGTGAGCCTTAAGTACATTCAACAATTTAAGTTTTTCATCATTCACAAGGGATGAAGAGATTATTACTGGGAAGAGATTTTCCTCATGGAGATAAGCATACTCCAAATGACTTGGAAGTTCTTTCAACTCCAAATCACGCGGTGGATCCTCCAATGACGTTTTGATCCTCATATTATCATCCTTTGTGAGCTCCTCAAAAGCATCCTCACATTCGAGCTCTTCTTCGTCATTTGTCTCTTCCATGCTCATGACCAACTCCTCCTCGGTCATTCCTTCAACATTTGACTCTAGCAAGTCAACAAGCTCCGATTCCAATCCAAGCAAGCTTTCTAATTCTTCCTCCACCGCATCATCTATCACATCAATTCTAAAACACGAATCATCATTAGAATAAGGATGCTTCATGGCCTTATCGACCGTGAACGCAATCCTTTCATTTCCCACCCCCAAGGTCAATTTCTTATCTTTAACCCCAATTATGGCATCCACGGTATGTAGGAAGGGTCGTCCTAAAATCAAGGGCACTTTACTATCCTCCTCCATTTCGAGGATAACAAAGTCAACCGGGAAGGTAAATTGCCGAGCATTATAACAAACCAAGGACAAGTGCCGAGCATTCCTCATTCAAAAGCATTGCCGAAGCCTCCGACAATTTCTCTTTGTTGCTCACCAAATCCTTGATGAATTTGGCATAATTCGGCATCCCGGCTAATACATCAACCAAAGGCACATTGATTCGAATGCCCTTGATCATGTCCACAAACTTCCCATATTGAGCCGCAATCTTTTCTTTCCTTAGTCTTTGTGGATAAGGAATCTTCGGCTTGTAAGCTTTCACAACCGGAGTAGGTGACACCGGTGTGACCGTTGGTGTAGGAATTGTCTTCCTCCTCAATTTCCTGCACAAAAGAGTTAGAAACATTTTTGTCCTTGGTTTGAGGTGGTGGAAGCTCCTTTCCGCTTCTCGTGGTTATAGCATTCACATGCTCATTTCTCGCGGGTGGTGGTTGGTAAGGTTTGGAACCGCTAGAGGGTGAAGGTTGTGGTCTTGGGTTTTGTTGTGTATTACTCGGTAAGCCACCGGTTGGCCTACTACTTTGCCCCTCCGACAACCTCTCCATTTTCCGCTCCAAATCTTGGATTGAAGCTTGTTGATTCTTTTGCCCTTGTTCCATGCTCAACCGAATATTTGTCATTTGAGTTTTCATCCTTTCGGTGGCGGTTTCTTGCTTTGACATAAACTCCTTCATCATTTGTTCCATTGGAGTCAATGTTGGTTCTTGTTTTTGAACCGGTGATGGTTGTTGTTCTCTAGATGGGCTTTGGTCGATTTTGGTTGTAAGGTTGGTTTTGGGATTGGTTTTGATTGTATGATTGGTTTTGAGATTGGTTGGAGTTTTGGTTGTAAGGTTGGTTAGGTCTAGAAAATCGGATTTGGTTTTGGTTTTGGTTATACCCTCCGCCTTGGTAACCTCCTGAATTTCGGTTTTGATAACCCCCTCGTTGGTAGTTTCCGCTTTGATAATTACCTTGTTGAAGAAAGTTAACACCTTCCTCACCTCCTACCATTGGCAAATCGTCTTGTGCACAATTAGCCGTGGCATGATTTCCTCCACAATTACCGCAACCATCTCTAAGCTCTTTGATTTCACCTTTGATAGTCTTGAATTGTGCATCAAACTTAGAAGATAAAGCCTTGATTTCTTTCATCATGGCGGAGTCATTGGAGCTTCCACTTCCGCTACTAGTACCCTCGACGAATGCAACATGCTTTTTAACCGGTTTCCCTCCTTTATCCTTAGCCCAATTTAAGCTTTGGATAACCTTGTCTTCAAGAAGCTTCCATGCTTCATTCGGTGTCTTGTAGAGGAATTGACCTCCTCCCGAGGCATCAAGAATACTTGCCGAATCCAAGTTAAGACCATTGTAGAATAACACAATGATTTCTCTCTTCTTCAAATCGTGACCATGGCAATTCCTCAACATGTCTTTCATCCGACACCATGCCTCTACCAAAGTTTCGCCTTCTTGTTGTTTGAAAGCTCTAATCTCATTCAAAAGTCTTTCGGCCAAAGCCGGAGGATAAAATCGTTTAACGAATGCTTCCCTCATCTCATCCCAAGTAGTGATGGTGTTTGGTTCCAATTCTTGATACCAAATCTTTGCCTCACCACAAAGTGACATAGGAAAAGTCCGTAGGCGAATCACTTCATCCATATTTGCCCCATACTTGAAATAGCTCCCGATTTCAAGAAAGCTAGCAATGTGTTGGTGTGGATCAACCCGCACCCTTCCGTCGAATTGTTTATCTCTAATGAGTTGCATATGATGCCCTTTCAAAGAGAAATTATCATTTTCAATATCTTGAAACCGTATGGCCGACTCGGGTGTCGGTGCCACGGTTCTCGTCCGTGAGAAAATAGGAGTATCATCCTCATCCGCCATCTCTTCTTCACCTTCGGAAGGTGTTGAAAGATCTTCTTCGGGTGATGGAATTTCCTCCACAAAAGTCTCTTCCACCTCGATGGTGTTTCCCGAAGATGCATCGGTATCCGTTTGACTACTAGATGATTCGGATGATCTTTGCTTTGGTTTCCTCCTTCGTTTACTCTTTTTGGTCTTCTCCGGATTGGACAAAGGACTTAGAAGCTCTTTACCGGAGCTCCTTGTGTTCATCCACTACCAAATCACACTTGAAAGTACACAAACGATAAAACCATAAATGCACCGGCGCAATACAAACAAAGGTAACTTTCCAAGAATAAATTCTAGAAAGGATCAATTAATCACACCTAAATCAAATTTTCACAAATCAAGCTCCCCGGCAGCGGCGCCAAAAACTTGATGTGTAAAATCTACAAGAAAGTACCGAGCTAGACCAAAACACAACCGGGCAGTGGACCCTATCGTGTGGTAGTATAGTTGGGTAAGTTCGGGTTCGAACACAGGGAACTAGATTGGATGATCAATAGAAGTGTGAGCAATTTAAAAAGAGAAAATAAAATGTGGTTGGTTTGTGTGACCGAATTGTCACGATGCTTAAAACTACAATCTTTGATTAATCTAGGCAGGTGGACTCTTTAGAGTCAAAGTGATTGATTTGGAACTTTCAAATATTAAAAACAATGCTTGCTTGGACTATTTCACTAGTGATTTCGGGGTGTAGAATTATAACCGGTTAAAACATATGCTAAATGGTAACATTCATCAAACCTAAGCTCAAAGTTCTCTGAGACCTAAAGTTCAACTTCAATCAACAAACCTATGATTTAATCAAGTAACAGACGTTCGCCATTGTTACAAACTTACACAACTTAGCTAAATCATTTGACACATTCCAAAATTACATTCGCAATTTTGATCAATCATTCATAGACAAATAATTAATAGCAATTTACTAGGTTGAAAACGTTCGCTATATCAATTAGTAAATTACCAAATGGTTAAATTCTAGTGATTAAGCTCAATCACACAAGGTTCTCCGATTAAACATAAATTTAAATTTGTGAGTTTGCAAATCATCCACACGACAAACATTCGCTATAATCGTTAACTTGTATATATTTCACTAGTGTTGTCATAATCATCAAATGCTTTGATCCACAAATGACAAATAACTTATTAAGGTATTTTTACTAAACAAAGAACATTCGCTATAATCGTTTAGCTAAAATGCCGAAAGTTCATAACAATAACTAAATAAATACATACAAATCCATGGATGATTCACAAACTCAAGCATAAATTAACATCCAAAATATACACCCCTAATCATCTAGTTATTTCATCCAAGCAAACACAGTGGTAACTAGCCACACATAATCACAATCATCAAGCAAAAATCATAAACACTAAACAAATCCATAAAATAACTTGAAATTAGATTGAATCGAAATTATACCAAATTTGTTACACAATTGTTCCAAATGATGTTTGCTCGATGTTTCCCTCACAAATTCCTAGCTAAATCCTTGCGAAAATGTGAAGTAAAATGGTGATTTTGGTTTGGTGAAAATGGAGTAAATATGAGATGGTGAAGGGAGTAAATGTGGGTGAGTTAATGAGGAAGGAAGATTGGAGAGTAATGTGTGTTGTGTAGAGTGTGTAAAAAAATGAGATGAAGATGGTGATCCATATGAAGCTGCCGACCAAACACCCCCATTTTTCCTATTTTTTTTTAATTTTTTATTTTGAAAAACGGATGGGAAAACGGTTGGCATTAAATGCCAACCAATCAGAAACGGACAGCTCATCAACCACCATACCTCTCACTCAGATCCAACCATAGCCGATCGGCTTAACATGACCAGCCGATCGGCTCTTCATGACCAGCCGATCGGCTCACGATCTCCAGCAGATCGGCCTCTTCAATAAATCAGTCCAAGCTCCAAACGAGGCAAAGTTCTGCAACTGAAATGCACTGAACAAACCAATCTGCTAAGTTTAGCAGATCGGCTATAGCACATGAACCGATCGGCTAAGGATGAAGCCGATCGACTAGACCAGATTTCCAGCTCAGCCAATTTTTGATCCAAACTTCACCAATTCCACACCAAATCGCATGCGTTTCCAGCTTTTCACCTGAAATGGATTTCCAAACAAAATAAGTATCAAAAGTTCTCGAAATCCACTAAAATACATATGCAAAACAGCGATATCGCGATATATTTATATAGGCAAAATGAGCGATATCAGTCGCTCCCACTAAACTTCCTATAGACACATGATTCGAACTCACTTTTGATGAAACCAAACTCCTTTATCTTCTCATCAAAACAAAAGTTCCAACTCCTAGATGCTTGCTTTAATCCATAAATGGATTTAAGCAATTTACAAACTCCTTTAGGTCTTTTAGGATCCACAAAACCATCCGGTTGTGACATATTGTAACATCCCAATATTCGAGGTATTATTTTAGTGTATCCAGAAATATACATCTTATGAAATATTATTACTGAAATAAAAAGATATAATATAAAACGCAATTGAATTCCTCAGTTCCAGACTGTTATTAATTAAAAGAATCAGTTTTAATATATATGTATACGTATTAGTTCCTGAGTATTCCAAATATGTCCAGAACTTCAAAATCGTGAGGAACCAAAACGTGAGGAAGTATCATTAGCATCAATTCATCAAATTTCATCTTGAATTATACTTTGAATCTTCAATTCTTCAGTTTCATCATCATCTCTACCTACTTGTAAGTATTCCTTTATGTATCATAATTTAGGGTTTAGTGTTCTTATGGGTTTTTATATGTTTTCATCAAATTGATGAAATTAACATGAAATAAAGGTTGTAAATGGTGAATTTATGTCATTTAACTTAGTAGAAACAAAACCCTAGCTTGATTATCATCAAATAATGATGAAAACTCAAGAGGTATTCTTGAGCAATTTTAAGAATCTTGCTATAAATTATGAATTTAAGTATGTCTAATAAGAATATGAATCATATTGATAGTAGAAGAATTTGGAAGTAACTTGGATTAGTAGGTAAGTGAATTACTTAGATTAATCCAAGTGGGGGAGAGTGAATTATGAGTCATTAGCTAATTATTATGAGTTTTAGAATCTAAATGTATCGTTATGTACTTATGATATGAATAGGTGATTAAAAGCTTGGAATACACTTGTATCTTGATTGCTTGAAATCTTCAAATCGTAAGGTGAGTACATTGTGGATCAATTAGGTGAAGGTTATGTGATTTCGGATTGTTTACGAGCAAGAGATTTCACATAATCAAGTTATTGTTATTATTGTTGTATTTATAAACGAAATAATAACCAATACGAAATATGTGCTTTGCACAATCGTATCTTATGGGCCGCGGATCCAATTGGTATCTATTGCTATTTGTGTTTATTATTTGATAGTATAATAGCTTTATTTTTGATTGAATTGCTTAATTGATTTCCTATGTATTCACTAAGCATTTCATGCTTACTCCGTATCATTTAAATGTATTGTAGGTAATATTTCTCAAAGAAAGGATAAGGAAATCAAGAAAGAGTAGTGTGGATTGGTTTGCAAGCTTGTAAGTGCAAGCCCTCTCTTTTGGTATCGTTTTGATGAAACTTGTGTAATACTCCCTTGAGTCAAGTTTTTTTGAATGTTAAACAATGTATGTGTCGTTTGTTGGATGGTTGACTTTGAAGGTCAACCCTAGTGTCGAGAGGAATAGTTATATGTTTTGAACTCATGGGAATATATATATGGAGTTAGAAGTCTTATTATAATTGTGAAATGATGAATAGATAGTGGGTGTCAAAATGGGTCACTTTTAACCCATATGTGTATAATAACTTGACCAAGGTTATGAAAGTTTGGTCATTTGCTTTAAGTGTAATTTAGCATCTTAGAGAAGGGGTGAAAAATGCAAGAGTTGTTATTGTATAAGTTGCATTTTAAAGTGTTCACTAAAAGTGCCCAAATGGGCGAAAACGAGTTACATGCCCAAATGTTGTGTCTTTGTGAAAAATGAAAAAGTACAAAAAGGGAAACCTTTATTTTAGTCATTTGGAGATATCTGTAAAGTTTTAGAATCAAATTCTTTACGGTTCATGAGTTACGATTAATTGAAATCTGTCAAAATTTGAATTAAAGTCTGATCTGGAAATAAACTAGCAAACGCGATCCGGCTAGAAGCCCAGGATCGCGTTCCTCTTTGAAAAATCACCATAACCGGATTTTTAACTAGCAAACGCGATCCAGCTAAGATTTCAGGATCGCGTTCGTCAGTGTATTTTCGTTACAGAATGTTTTGGAACATATGAACGCGATCCTAAGGCTTGTTTCTGGATCGCGTTAGTGTGAATAGTTTGTGTAAAATTTAAAAATACATAAGTGTTTAAGTGAACTTTAGAGACCTCTTTATTTCACATTTTAACACTTTAGAGACCTCTTTTTATGTTATGACTTTAGGAATCTCTTTTTAACAAATTGTGATTTGAATTTACATGGGACCAAATGAAATCGAATTTTTAGTACCATTTTTCCGCTGGAAAAAATTTTTTTTTTTTTATGGGCGTTTCACATATACACAATCTCAGTCAAGTTCCCATTAAGGAAGACGGTTTTGACATCCATTTGCCATATCTCGTAATCATAGTACGCAGCTATGGCCATTAGAATCCTAATAGACTTAAGCATGGCTACGGGTGAAAAAGTTTCATCATAGTCAATACCATGAGTTTGAGTAAAACCTTTTGCAACCAACTGATGCGCGTCGAGAGGTCGGTTGCAATTTGACTCGCGTCGTTGCGGGCCTTCCTCCTGGCGCGGCGATCAGTGGGTTTTAAAATTTGTAATATGCGGGGCTCAACTTATAGGTACTACCTACTACACTGGGTGAGTAAGTATCAAGTATAACTCGAGGTCGTTCTTTAATCGGAGCGAATTGAAACGAAGTTTAGGCCAAAGATAAGGTTCACTATTAGGATGGGTTTGTGTAGATAGGTAGGTTTGTTTTGTTTGATTTTCTAATAAACTAATTATCTAAATGCAGAAAAGTAAACTAGAGAGGAGAATCGGTAATTAGGTAGATAGATAGAGAATGCGGTTGTTGAAACTTCAATAATCAATTGTTGGGATGATGTTCATTATAAAGGTAATTGGGGACTTAATTAATTAACTGACAGCTGAATTATAGGTGTAAACACTAGGACCCTACTTGTTTAAACCTAAAAAAGTATGTCACTGAGTACCTAGGTTATCGTGATTCTGATCAGAACAGGCTATTCGACCCACCACACTAGTCTTTGTAGAGACAGCGACCCATGAAGGGTGCAGGAATAAGGTAACAGACTGCCCTCAGGTAATTCTGACCGTTCTTAACACCTAAATACAACTGCTGTTATTTAATCATGCTCTAATTATATATCTGTTATTCTAAACTATCAGTTTTGTAGAGTCTAGGGGTTTTAAGAATCCTGAACCACTGCTGGGCTTGACTTTCATCTCCAGACTCATTCGTTAGGTTTTATTAGCTCAATTACTTCTGTCATGATCTAGAACTCTCCTTTGCGATCAGTCATTCGTCCCTAAACACACTTAGCGGGGTACAGTGCGTTCTTTCCACAGTTTTGCTAACCCTAGGTACTTTTACGGTGTACAGCACTGTAACCATTTTCCACAGTCTCATATAATCTGAGATCAGTATACCGTGTACTCCAGCCGTCCCATAGTTAACTAACTCTAGGTACAACTACAGTGTACAGTGCATGAAGCATTTCCACGGCTTTTGTAACCAGAATTAATTTCACCATGTATAACTGCTATTCCACCAGCTTACCATTCTTAACTATAGATACGGTGTACTTTAGTTACTGTATTTCCACAGATTTTGTAACTAGAGGTACACCTACGGTGTACTTGGCATTTCCACAGCTCTATGATGCCTAGACCATATTCTAGGGTTTCTAGGTAGGGCACAATGTCGGTACCAACGGCTTTTCCTCAGGCTTCCACGGTTGTACTCCACCAGTGGTGTTTCCATCGCTATACCCAGTACTTTAGCTGAATTATAGTAACAAGCATGGATTCCTTATGATAACACAGATAACAAACTACCGTATCTAGAGGTGATCAATTTCTAAACCTAAGTAGCAGTCACGCGAAGGACTGGAAAGGGTGATCCGTAAACTAAGTCTAGATGCATGATAAGTTTGGACATAACAGAGTTTAATAATTCCCAATTACGTATTTGAATAAAGATTAATTTAACATCATCCCTACGTTTAATTATCTACATTTCAACAACCGCAATAATACACTACTCAGTAATCATGGCAATACACATAGCATACGTCATACAAATAAGCAGAAATAATTCGGACATAGTATAAAATATGAAAGGATAGATATCACCAGAAATATGAGCAGAGTAGTATTGAGAATTGTGTAGTCTTGCACCGGAGATGCTTTACACCGAGATTACAACAGCTAGCTTTCCTCTCTCTACCTCTAACTAACTAACTATCTTTATCTCTCTAGAGAGAGAAAACTCTAGAGACAGAAACCAAAACCTAAAGCTAAATACGAAAACGAAATAAAAATGAAGAGAGAATTGAAGTGAGAATGTTGAGTGAATGATGTATGTGTGAAATGAGGTGGTTTAACCCCATATATATAGTAGTCGCTCAGCCGTATCGTCCAGCCGTATTTGCACCTTCAAAAGTCCAGTCGTATCGCACAACCGTATCAAAATCTTATCTTGTACGGGGGAGGAGGACGATACGGGGGGGACCTCCCGTATTTCGGGTGGAAATGGCACGATACGAGCGAACACGGGACAGATACGGGAGAACGAGGCCGTATACGGGAGGACAGAGGCCGTATACGGCTGGAACATTGCCGTATACGGGCATGCCAGGCCATATACGGATTGTGCATGGCCTTATACGGTTGTGTTCAGCCGTATACGGCTTGTGCTCCCCCGTATCCTAGTCTTCGGTTGCCTTGATTCTTCGTTCGGGCGTAACTTCTTCACTGTAAGTCCGTTTTGAGCGATCTTTATATCCACGCGATCGTCTTTTCCTAACGAAGATAATGACATAAGTTAGAGGTCATAATTCAAGTGTAGCTCAAAAAGTGTTGAAACGCGTGAACTAAAGATTCGTTAATCATTTATGCTCAGTTTTTCACGTTTTTCGTGTCGTTTTCAATGGTTTTCAAAATATCATTTCCGTTTTGACTTAGTTAACAAAATATTATAATATTTGTCATTATTAGTGTGGTTTTGTCAACTTTGGGTCTAAAATGCGGGAAATAACGTACGTAAAAACATGACTTTTTACGTGTTATCAAATATCTCACACTTAGAACTTTGCTTGTCCTCAAGCAAACTTAAAAAAATCTCACTTGCTAAAAAGGTTTTGAAAATATGGTTTTAGGATTCCGACATAAAATACTTTGAGATTAATCATTTGTCGGTTATCAAATAAACTTTTTTAGAAAGTAGGCATCGTTAGGATTTTCACCCCTTAGATTTGAAATGTTAGCCCTGGCATACTTTCACAATTCTCGATGGATATTGTACATGACTAGGCGATCTCACTAGGTGGTCACTCAATTCACTCAGTGTGTATCGGGTTTCCTATCTTTCTAAATCAAAGAAATCGCTCATAAAGCCAGTCATGCATTTGCTTCTCGTCATAGGCTTGATCGAGAATTGGATCTCCACCACTTAAATGAGAACGGTGCTAATCATCCCAAGACATTTGTAAAGGTTTGTAATGGTGAGTGAGGGTTAAGGTGTATGGAAGGCAGTGTTTTTTAGGGTTTGAAGGGTTTTAACTTAAGCTCAGAAATCCTAAAGCTATGAAAAGGTTTATGTAGACATTCTTGAAACGAGACGAAAAACACGAAAGGAGGAGTTTATTTTCGGAAGATAGCTTTGCTATAAAACACACGCGAGTTTATAAGATTTTCTGATCAGGCATTTTTCTGCGAGATTTGGAGCGCTAAGCTTTATTCTATTTTTGTGGAACTTTTTGAGGGTATCTTTCTTTACAGACATATTTTTCTTTTCTTTTCGAGAGATTCCAGACAAGTTGTCTTTTGACAATTCATTTCTTCTGAGTTTTTCACAGGGGTGCCAATTTTTCGCACCGAGTATTGCTTCTAGAGATTTTGACCTTTTCAAACACACACAATATTTTCTGAGAGGAACGCAGAATAGATGAACGCTTCGAGACAAGAGTGACAAGGATGTCTAAATGACGCTTTTCATAACCTCAAAAGTTCTAGGCTAAAGTTTTGGAAGGATAAGGGAATTTTGAGTGGGTTTGGTTTAGTTGGGTTTTGAAAGAAACGAAAGGTTAAGGCGCAAAGGGGTTTTCTAGGCGGATCATCAACACTAACAATAAGTGTCGGAAGGGGTTTTGGGCTAAAAGAGATTTGTGAAAAATGGGTTTAATCCTAGGAAATGTCAAGGTCCTTTGATTGCACCTACACCGCGTGCGATGCTCATCGGTGTGGTCTCGAAACGTATACCAAGAGCAAGTTCTAATTCAAAGCAAAAGCATCGGCACACACATCAATCGAAAGTGAAGCATTAAAGATGAATGCTTATTGGGCTCAAGTTCCTCACTGCAAAAGGGTTGTATGTGCCTAGCCGTGCGATGCTCATGGATTAACATTTCATTTCTAAGGAATTCGTATCCTAACTTATCTTACTTTCCAAAGCAATTTATTTAATTTCTGACAAATGACCTTTCGCAAAAAATATTTTAAGTCAAAATTTTGAAAAATTTTAGCAAAAATGAGGTTTTGAAAAATTTTAGCTAAATGAATGGATGACAATTCATCGTCGAAGTTAAGCTTATGTTTTAAATATGTTTACTTTGGACAAGCAATCAAAGTCAAAATACGGTATATCATACCGTGTATCCCACATTTAGAGGAACATTGTCCCTAATGTTCACAAACTGGGTATAACATTCTTCTTTGGAGAAGAATCCCACACTTAGAGTTTGATTGCATTTTGGAACTTTGTTTTTAAGTCGATTTGATTTACGGGATTCGAAATCCCACACTTAAAGATTAAGCATAAAGGACAACGGTATAGACATATTATGATATTTAATGACCACTTAGAAAAAGAACGAAAAACTCCCTTAAGAAAGAATGAGACGGTTGTTTGATGAATTTGGGCGTGTCGACAGCATCGGCACACACATCAATCGAAAGTGAAGCATTAAAGATGAATGCTTATTGGGCTCAAGTTCCTCACTGCAAAAGGGTTGTATGTGCCTAGCCGTGCGATGCTCATGGATTCAATATTTCATTTCTAAGGAATTCGTATCCTAACTTATCTTACTTTCCAAAGCAATTTATTAAATTCCTGACAAATGACCTTTCGCAAAAATATTTTAAGTCAAAAATTTGAAAAATTTTAGCAAAAATTTAAGCTAACTGAATGGATGACAAATTCATCGTCGAAGTTAAGCTTATGTTTTAAATATGTTTTACTTTGGACAAGCAATCAAAGTCAAAATACGGTATATCATACCGTGTATCCCACACTTAGAGAAACATTGTCCCTAATGTTCACAAACTGAGTATAGTATTCTTCTTTGGAGAAGAATCCCACACTTAGAGTTTGATTGCATTTTGGAACTTTGTTTCTAAACCGATTTGATATATGGGATTTGAAATCCCACACTTAAAGATTAAGCATAAAGGACAACGGTATAGATATATTATGATATTTAATAACCACTAGAAAAAGAACGAAAAACTCCCCTAAGAAAGAATGAGACGGTTGTTTGATGAATTTGGGCATGTTGACAGCAGTTGGAGAGTCCAGCGTCATTCAGCCCGAATCTTGCATGATTTGCGCGTCGTTTTACTCATTCTCGGGGAACTCCAAATTCACTCACAACTCACTTATTTGGAAGCAAGAAAAACATAATATTAGTAAACGATAATAAACTAAGATGATAATACGATAAATGAAAGCAGATAAATCCAACCAAATCACATGGTTGGTCTAAAAATATCCGCACATCACAGTACTAATACAGTAATCCAAATATCAAGTGATAGTACAGTAATCCAACATAAGTAATAATAATAATAATAAGAAGTGATAGATAAGTGGAATCAAGGAAGAGGAGGGTCCTGATCTGCTGGTGACTCATGGAGAGTGGGAAGAGAGCTGCCTGCTGCCTGCTGGGTGATGGAGTGCTATCCACTCGACGCCATGCGTGATACTGACCCTGATGATGCGGCCTGCTGCTGCTCTGGATGTAGTGGATACAAATGGAAGTTCGAATCAAGACCCATATCGCCTATGTCAGCTGATCCGAGAGGGTAGTCACGTAGAACCTGTACCAAGTGAACCGGTGGCAAATCTGAGGATGGAACAGGGGTAGTGTCAAGTAATCCTGTCAATCCGGAAGATGTGGGTCCCGTAGGTAAAACTGGTACATAATCTATCGATATCTGCTCATGCATCTGATCCTCCTCAAGCTCCTGAACTGGCTCCATATGAGTATCCAAACCCTGCCCTAACTGTGGTGAGTCTGTCTCTGAAGATATGTCTGTATCTGATGTGGCAGACTCAGCTGGCTGAGGACGGGTCATAGTCCGTGAAGATGGCTGTCTGATAACATGTGGGTTTCGGCTCACGTGTGGTGGTGGTATGAACAGAGAATACTGGCTCAGGTATAGGTATACATGAAGATCGGTGAGCCTTGGTGATAGTCCCTAGTGTGGTGGTAATGGTGGTAGTGGGGTGAGGTGATGTGATGGTGGGTATGGTGGTGGTGAATGGAGTCATGGTGAATGTATGGAGTGGTGATGTGGTGAAGTCGGGTGGTAGTGGGCCGCAGAACCAAGTCGGTGGAGCTGGTGCAGGAAATCCAAACTCCTGAGCCATGTATGTGTCCATAGTGTGTCTCTGCTGTAGCATATGCAGCATACCATAAAAGAGCTCAGACGATGGTGGATCTCTCCAATTAAGCACTCTGGGCTGAGGAGTAGGTACACTCTGAGCCTCAATATCAGGAACTGAAGTCTCCCCTATCTCAGGCTCGTGATGAACCTCATTTCTTGGCTCCCTATGTACTGTACTATCATCAAAATCAATCCTAGCTCTCTTGAGTCTCGAAGGTCTCATAGAAACTCCTGGGATCAGCGGACCATCTTTCCAGCGGATGTCACCATTCAAGTCTTTTTCCAATAACCAAACTTTTATCATGTAGTTCATATCATATGGCTGTGACTCCTTTTCTTTCATCTCTGTCAACCGGCTAATCACATCACTAGTCAAAAGCCCCATCTTCCTAACAAGCTTTGTAATAATAGCACCCATGTAAACAGTCTCAACCTCAGAATAAGCAGACTCGGTGAGAAGACGATCAGCAACCAGGTAAGCAACATTCACATGTTCTGTCTCAATGATACTCTTGATGATCAACAAGTCTTTCTGCCCAACAGCTCCTTTTGTCTTCTTCTTTCCTCGAATACTACAAGCAAGAAGGTTATGAAGCACATTGTGATGTCTATCCTGAAAAACTCGAGCTTTGACATTTGAATGAAACCGTCCTGATGCATACTGAGACCAAATGGCAGTGTGATCTCTTTGTTTTGGACTGCACTTTGAGTCGAGGAAGAACTTGGTTGTCACTTGGTGTTCATTGTAAAGCTCTAAATGAACAACAAAAGTGGCTAATGACATGCTGTAACTCTTTCCCTAAAAGTTAAACTTAATCATCGAAGCATCGTCCAATTTAGATACCGATTTATCAAACTTCAAAGTAACCATGAATTCTGCCACAAGTTCCTGATAAACCTTCTCTTTTAAGTTAAACAAACTGGTCCATGCCCGAAGATGTCGTTTTCCCACTTTAAATTCAATCAACTCCTTAAATCCCGTTTCTAACCCGATCTTAGCCAAATCTTCCCATACTACATATCTGTTAACTCCTAACTCATGAGACAGCCATTTCCGATAAAGCTTCCTTTTCTCGTCATCCTTGATTGAGTTTGTAATGTACGAAGGAAGTGAAGTCTTGGCCATCTGAAATAAGAGAAAAACAAACATCATAGTGGATTATATTAAATCAATTACAAGTACATGGATTATATTAAACCCTAGAATTTTTGAAAAAAATTCGAAATGAGGGCTTTAAAAAGTGGATAATCTATAAACCTGTAATGACCGATAATAATCAAAATCTCACTTTTCAACCATCTAAATGAACTTTGATTTATGTAAGAAGCTATCACGAACTATTTGCAACAAATTCCCAAGTGGACTTTATTAGCTTTAAAGTGACTCGAGAATTTGAGACTAGTTCCAATTTTCAACCACATAAGTATTTAAGCATTAGATTTTCACAAGTTAATACATGTAATTTTTGTTCTAAGCTTACTAGTTACCTTAAAGTGGCGAAAGTAACATTTTACTTACATAATCTAGCAAACTAGCATGGCTTTTTAAAGTAAGCATTTATGATCATGCCGAGCAAGTAAGCAATCAAAGATCCAAGTTAACTTATTATTGCCATTTTATGATTTAAGAATGTTCTCTAAAGTAGATATGGCAATTTTGGTGTAAGCATCACTTTGGTCTAAAAGATTGGTCATTTAAAGTCGCGATGCATCGGAACAAAATAAACCAATTTCACTTCTAAGTTCAAACCCTTATCACAAACCAAATTGTTATAAATTAAAATGGTTACATGAATGTCGGAACAAATCATAACTTATAAGTTTCACTTGCTTTGTTTTACCTAAAGTAGCGCCACTTAGAAATCTTGATCCATTCGTTAATCCATTTTAAGGGCTTTCAAAAACCAAAGTAAGCTTAAAACATTCATTTAAATACAAGTATCATTTCTAAGTAAAGATTTTATTTCAAAAATGTGATACTTGGTATAAATCGATTTTCATGCCTACTTTAATTCTCAAATGTAACCAAAATCATGTTTGATCAAGAACAAAGCAAATGCACAAGTTACTTACATCATTCCAAGCATATAACAATCACTAGTAACTTCACACAAGCAATTTAATCATCACTTAACCAAATATGAACAATTAGGGCAAAATAACTAACTTTAAAAACTCAAACTCAAAATTCTCCATTTAATTCATGAAATGCAAGTCCCTACATCATCATATATCACTACTAAGCAAGAATCATCACTCAAATTCGCAACTTTAACTAGCAATAATCACCAAATAATTTGAAACCCTAGGTTTTTAAAGTTTAGAGAATTTTGAGAATTAGAGCTTGAATCTTACCTCAATCTTGATGCAAATGAGTTAGAAACTATATAATCACGAAATGGAGCAAGGTTTTGAGCTTGATTTGGTTAACAATGGTGAAAAATTGGGATGATGGTGTGTGGGTTGGGGACCGGCGACGAAGAGGGGGGGGGGGGGGGGGGGGGGGGGAAGAGGAGAAAAAGGTTTTGAATTTTGATTTTTGATTTAAACCTTAAACCCTAAAATTTTCTAAATACACCCTCTTTTCTTTTAATTATTATTTTAAATACTTATGCCTTAGATTATTTTGGAAAAATTTTAAAAACTTAAACTAAATAATTTTAGCAAAAGTTTTCAGAATTCTGCGTAGTACTGTGAGCGGTCAAAAAGTTATTTAAAATGCAAAAGATAATGCTTAAAGCAAAACAAAATTATTTTTGGTCTAAAAAATTTTGAATCTTTAAAACCTTAACAATTTTAAAACTTTAAAATTTAAAAAAAAAAATTTAATTTTAGAAACTGCGCGGATTTTGTAGAGACAAAGTTTTCAAGAGTTTTTGGAATTTTAAAAGGATACTAAATTTCAAAACTAAATAACTTGAACTAATTAATACTTAAACTAATTTATTAAGAAAGTTAAATTTTAAAATTGGGTTGCCTCCCAACAAGCGCTTGGTTTAAAGTCTTTAGCCCGACTTTCCAAAACAATTTTAATTTATCAAGAGCGAATGCTTATAAGCATTTGGTGTTCTTGGGTTTTGAAGAATATGGCGAGGAATGAAATTAACTATAAGGGTTTTAATGACAGAGTCGACTAGGTCTGCAGGATTTAGATGAAATTGTTCGAATTCGCTGAGAAACCTACGTTCCTTTTTGCCTAAGTCTAGAAGAATGTCAACAAACTTATAAAATTATTTCCTAACTCTCTTCGGACTTGAAATTCCTATTCGTGTTCCTTTGTCTATATGATTAAGGTCGTGGAGAAGTTTATCTAGAGTACTCTGAAATTTCCGTTCTTCCTCTGAATCAGGGTATCCGGTTGTAGTGTTGATAACACGTAAAAAGTCATGTTTTTACGTACGTTATTTCTCGCATTTTAGACCCGAAGTTGACACAACCACACTAATAATGACAAATATTATAATATTTTGTTAACTAAGTCAAAACGGAAATGATATTTTGAAAATCGTTGAAAACGACACGAAAAACGTGAAAAACTGAGCATAAATGATTAACGAATCTTTAGTTCACGTGTTTCGACACTTTTTGAGCAAAACTTAGAATTATGACGTCTAACTTATTTCATTATCTTCGTTAGGAAAATACGATCGCGTGGATATAAAGATCGCTCAAAACGGACTTACGGTGAAGAAGTTACACCCGAACGAAGAATCAAGGCAATCGAAGACCGAGATACGGGGGAGCACAAGCCGTATACGGCTGAACACAACCGTATACGGCCATGCACAAGCCGTATACGGCCTGGCATACCAGTATACGGCCATGTTCCAGCCGTATACGGCCTCTGTCCGCCCGTATACGGCCTCGTTCTCCCATATCTGACCCGTGTTCGCCCGTATCGTGCCATTTCCACCCGAAATACGGGAGGTCCCCCCGTATCGTCCTCCTCCCCTGTACAAGATGAGATTTTGATACGGCTGTGCGATACGGCTGGACTTTTGAAGGTGCAAATACGGCTGGACGATACGGCTTAGCGACTACTATATATATGGTGCTTTACCACCTCATTTCACACATTCATCATTCACTCAACATTCTTACTTCAATTCTCTCTTCATTTTTATTTCGTTTTCGTATTTAGCTTCAGGTTTTGGTTTCTCTCTCTAGAGTTTTCTCTCTCTAGAGAGATATAGATAGTTAGTTAGTTAGAGGTAGAGAGAGGAAAGCTAGCTGTTGTAATCTCGGTGTAAAGCATCTCCGGTGCAAGACTACGCAATTCTCAATACTACTCTGCTCGTATTTCTGGTGATATCTATCCTTTCATATTTTATACTATGTCCGAATTATTTCTGCCTGTTTGTATGATATATGCTATGTGTATTGCCATGATTACTGAGTAGTGTATTATTGTGGTTGTTGAAATGTAGATAATTAAATGTAGGGATGATGTTAAATTAATCTTTATTCAAATACGTGATTGGGAATTATTAAACTCTGTTATGTCCAAACTTATCATGCATCTAGACTTAGTTTACGGATCACCCTTTCCAGTCCTTCACGTGACTGCTACTTAGGTTTAGAAATTGATCACCTCTAGAAACGATAGTTTGTTATCTGTGTTATCGTAAGGAATCCATGCTTGTTACTGTAATTCGGCTAAAGTACTGGGTATAGCGATGGAAACACCACTGGTGGAGTACAACCGTGGAAGCCTAAGGAAAAGCCGTTGGTACCGACATTGTGCCCTACCTAGAAACCCTAGAATATGGTCTAGGCATCATAGAGCTGTGGAAATGCCAAGTACACCGTAAGTCTACCTCTGGTTACAAAATCTGTGGAAATACAGTAACTAAAGTACACCGTATCTATAGTTAAGAATGGTAAGCTGGTGGAACAGCAGTTATACATGGTGAAATTAATTCTGGTTACAAAAGCCGTGGAAATGCTTCAAGCACTGTACACTGTAGTTGTACCTAGAGTTAGTTAACTATGGGACGGCTGGAGTACACTGTATACTGATCTCAGATTATATGAGACTTTGGAAAATGGTTACAGTGCTGTACACCGTAAAAGTACCTAGGGTTAGCAAAACTGTGGAAAGAACGCACTGTACCCCGCTAAGTGTGTCTAGGGACGAATGACTAATCGCAAAGGAGAGTTCTGGATCATGACAGAAGTAATTGAGCTAATAAAACCTAAGGAATGAGTCTGGAGATGAAAGTCAAGCCCAGCAGTGGTTCAGGATTCTTAAAACCCCTAGACTCTACAAAACTGATAGTTTAGAATAACAGATTTATAATTAGAACATGATTAAATAAACAACAGTTGTATTTAGGCGTTAAGAACGGTCAGAATAACCTGAGGGCAGTCTGTTACCTTATTCCTGCACCCTTCATGGGTCACTTGTCATAACCAGGCAGTGGGGTGGGTCAAATAGCCTGTTCTGATCAGAATCACGATAACCTAGGTACTCAGTGACATACTTATTTAGGTTTAACCAAAACAAGTAGGGTCCTAGTGTTTACACCTGTAATTCAACTGTCGGTTAATTAATTAAAGTCCCCAATTACCTTTATAATGAACATCATCCCAACAATTGATTATTGAAGTTTCAACAACCGCATTCTCTATCTATCTACCTAATTACCGATTCTCATCTCTATTTTACTTTCTTGCACTTAGTTAATTAGTTCATTAGAAAATCAAACAAAACAAACCTACCTATCTACACAAACCCATCCTAAAAGTGAACTTTATCTTTGGCCTAAGCTTCGTTTCAATTCGCTCCGATTAAAGAACGACCTCGAGTTATACTTGCTGCTTACTCACCCAGTGTAGTAGGTAGTACCTATAAGTTGAGCCCCGCATATTACAAATTTTTAAAACCCACTGATCGCGGCGCCAGGAGGAAGGCCCGCAACGACGCGAGTTAAATCGCAACCGACCTCTCGGCGCGCATCAGGTTTTTGGCGCCGCTGCCGGGGATCGTAGAGCGTTACGATTTTGAAGCCGCCTTAGATAAATTAGCTGTTAGGAGATCCTTTTCGTTTAGGTTTACCCAAACTTATCCGAAAGTTACTTACCTGCCTTAGAATAATTTAGTTAAATAACATAAAATGCAAAATTCAAAAATATCTTTCTATGATTCGCCGCCTTTTTGCCCCGTTTCTCCAATCGCCCACAAGACGACCAAAGAAATGATGGCCATGGACGACGCTGAGTTCTTCGACTGCCTTGAATGAGAGTTTGAATCCGACTTCTACTATTCATCTTCAACTTCATCCGAAGAAATCTCTGCTAATCCAGACGACAATTCTAGAACCATAGGGCAATTCTTAGATCTTGACTTAGGATTCAATGAGTCTCAGCAGAAGATTTCAACTTCTGTCTCTAGCATTCTAAGCTATCAGGTCATACCTGAACCTGAGATCTCATTTCCCTTCGAAAATTTCTCGCAATTCCCTGATTTTGATGGTACCTCTGAAAATCTTCAAACCTTTCGTTTTCCACCCGCTAAAGAACGCATCCCCATAAGGAATGAAGACGCTCACAAATACCCTTCAAAATCACCAATTTTTATAAACCTCGTACCAGAACCTGCGTACACCATATACCGTGTTGTTGATAAAGATATACCAGAAGATGAAGAAATCCGCTATGTTGGTTACTCTTTTGATCCTGATAAAAGGTTAGTAGTATGTAAGGCATTTGTCAGACATCTTAAAATATCAGACTTTCCTTTTTCAGTTGAACAGAGAGAAGTCATCAGTAGGATTGATAATCAGATCAGTGTTCTTCACTGTCTTCCGACCCAAAAGGAAGATGGTATCTTCACACGATATAGAGAGGAAGAACGAAAGCTTATATCCATAATAGACCTACTAATGGACTTATTGGCCAGCACTAATTATCACTCGGTATCACAAACTCTGATTGATCGTTATGTTGCGGCTATGATATATGAGCTTGAGTTCTGGATCTCAAAAGATCCCACAATCTCTCTCAACATTTCTGGAAAAATTCCTTTCTTTGTTGATCCCGCCACCTATATGATTGAAACGTTGTTAGAGATATTTCCTGGAGCTGATAACGATAAGATAGAAGCCGCTTTCTTTACTGAAAGAAAGAACATCAACATTGAACTCACTTCCTTATTCGATCAGTCTAAATTTCCTTTCACTATATCTCAAAGATCTTTTATCATGGACGTCGCCGAAGCAGTTCACACTACAACCGGAGACCCTGATTCAGAAGAGGAACGGAAATTTCGGAATACTCTAGATAAACTTCTCCACGACCTTAATCATATAGACAAAGGAACACGAGTAGGAATTTCAAGTCCGAAGAGGGTTAGGAAAGAATTTTATAAGTTTGTTGACAGTCTTCTAGACTTAGGCAAAAAGGAACGTATGTTTCTCAGCAAATTCGAACAATTTCATCTAAATCCTGCAGACCTAGTCGATTTTGTCATTAAAACCCTTATAATTAATTTCATTCCTCGCCATATTCTTCGAAACCCAAGATCACCAAATGCTTTTAAGCATCTACTCTTGATAAATTAAAACTGTTTTGGAAAGTCGGGCTAAAGACTTTAAACCAAGCGCTTGTTGGGAGGCAACCCAATTTTAGAAATTAATAAGTTTTAATTAGTTTTAATTAGTTTTAATTAGTTTAAGTTAATTAGTATTAAATTTAGTTTCCTTTTAAAATTACAAAAACTCTTAAAAACTTTGTCTCCGCAAAATCTGCGCAGTTTCTAAAATTTAAAAATTTTATAAATTTTAAAGTTTTAAAGTTTTAAAATTGTTAAGGTTTTAAAGATTCAAAATTTTTAGACCAAAAATAATTTTGTTTTGCTTTAAGCATTATCTTTCGCATTTTAAATAAAGCTCTTTTTAACCACTCGCAGTACTACGTAGAATTCTGAAAACTTTTGCTAAAATTATTTAGTTTAAGTTTTTAAATTTTTTTTCCAAAATAACCAAGACATAAGTATTTTAAATAATAATTAAAAGAAAAAAAAAAGGAGAAGTATTTAGGGAATTTAGGATTTAAGAAATGTAAAAAATCACAAAATTCAAAAACTTTTTTTCTTCCCTTCCCCCTCTCTTCGCCGGCCTCACCCCAACCCACCACCATCCTCATTTTTTCACCATTGATGACCAAATCAAGCTTGAAATCTTCATCCACTACATGATTATGTAACTTATGCATCATTTGCATCTCCATTAAGGTAATTTTCAAGCTTAAATCTTCAAAATTCTCTAACTTTAAAAACCTAGGGTTTCAAATTATTTGGTGATTATTGCTAGTTAAAGTTGCGAATTTGAGTAATGATTCTTGCTTAGTAGTGATATGTGATGATGTAGGAACTTTCATTTCATGAATTAGATGGAGAATTTTGAGTTTGAGTTTTTAAAGTGAGCTAAATTTGCCCTAATTGTTCATATTTGATTAAGTAATGATTAAAATGCTTGTGTGAAGTTGCTAGTGATTGTTATATGCTTAGAATGATGTAAGTAACTTGTGCATTAGCTTTGTTCTTGATCAAACATGATTTTGGTTACATTTGAGAATTAAAGTAAGCATAAAAATCGATTTTTGCCAAGTATCACATTTTAAAATGAAAATCTTTACTTAGAAATGATACTTGTGTTTAAATGAATGTTTTAAACTCACTTTGATTCTTGAAAGCACTTAAAATGGATTAACGAATGGATTAAGATTTCTAAGTGACGTTACTTTGGTAAAACAAAGTTAGTGAAACTTATAAGTTATGATTTGTTCCGATATTCATTTCAATCTATACAATTTGATTTGTGGTTTGACTTTGAACTTAGAAGTGAATATGGTTTATTTTGTTCCAATGCATCGCGACTTTAAATGACCAATCTTTTAAACCAAAGTGATGCTTGCACCAAAATTGCCATATCTACTTTAAAGAACATTCTTGAATCATAAAATGGCAATAATAAGTTAACTTGGAACTTTGAATGCTTACTTGCTCGGTATGATTATAAATGCTTACTTTTAAAAGCCATGCTAGTTTGCAATTTATAAGTAGATATCACTTTCGCCACTTTAAGGTAACTAGTAAGCTTAGAACAAAATTACATGTATTAACTTGTGAAAATCTAATGCGTAAATGCTTATGTGGTTGAAAATTGGAACTAGTCTCAAATTCTCGAGTCACTTTAAAACTAATAAAGTCCACTTGGGAATTTGTTGCAAATTGTTCGTGATAGCTTCTTACATAAATCAAAGTTCGTTTAGATGGTTGCAAAGTGAGATTTTGATTATTATCGGTCATTACAGGATTATGGATTATCCACTTTTTAAAGCCCTCATTTCGAATTTTTTTCAAAAATTCTAGGGTTTAATATAATCCATGTACTTGTAATTGATTTAATATAATCCACTATGATGTTTGTTTTTCTCTTATTTCAGATGGCCAAGACTTCTCTTCCTTCGTACATTACAAACTCAATCAAGGATGACGAGAAAAGGAAGCTTTATCGGAAATGGCTGTCTCATGAGTTAGGAGTTAACAAATATGTAGTACGGGAAGATTTGGCTAAGATCGGGTTAGCAACGGGATTTAAGGAGTTGATTGAATTTAAAGTGGGTAAACGACATCTTCGGGCATGGACCAGTTTGTTTAACTTAAAAGAGAAAGTTTATCAGGAACTTGTGGCAGAATTCATGGTTACTTTGAAGTTTGATAAATCGGTATCTAAATTGGACAATGCTTCGATGATTAAGTTTAACTTTCAGGGAAAGATTTACAGCATGTCATTAGCCACTTTTGCTGTTCATTTAGAGCTTTACAGTGAACACCAAGTGACAACCAAGTTCTTCCTCGACTCAAAGTTCGATCCAAAACAGAGAGATCACACAGCCATTTGGTCTCAGTATGCATCAGGACGGTTTCATTCAAATGTCAAAGCTCGAGTTTTTCAGGATAGACATCACAATGTGCTTCATAACCTTCTTGCTTGTAGTATTCGAGGAAAGAAGAAGACAAAAGGAGCTGTTGGGCAGAAAGACTTGTTGATCATCAAGAGTATCATTGAGACAGAGCATATGAATGTTGCCTATCTAGTTGCTGATCGTCTTCTTACTGTGTCTGCTTATTCTGAGGATGAGACTGTTTACATGGGTGCTATTATTACAAAGCTTGTTAGGAAGATGGGGCTTTTGACTTGTGATGTGATTAGCCGGTTGACAGAGATGAAAGAAAAGGAGTCACAGCCATATGATATGAACTACATGATAAAAGTTTGGTTATTGGAAAAAGACTTGAATGGTGACATCCGCTGGAAAGATGGTCCGCTGATCCCAGGAGTTTCTATGAGACCTCTGAGACTCAAGAGAGCTAGGATTGATTTTGATGATAGTACAGTACATAGGGAGCCAAGAAATGAGGTTCATCACGAGCCTGAGACAGGGGAGACTTCAGTTTCTGATATTGAGGCTCAGAGTGTACCTACTCCTCAGCCCAGAGTGCTTAATTGGGGAGATCCACCATCGTCTGAGCTCTTTTATGGTATGCTGCATATGCTACAGCAGAGACACACTATGGACACATACCTGGCTCAGGAGTTTGGATTTCCTGCACCAGCTCCACCGACTTGGGTCTGCGGCCCACTACCACCCGACTTCACCACATCACCACTCCATACATTCACCATGACTCCATTCACCACCACCATACCCACCATCACATCACCTCACCCCACTACCACCATTACCACCACACTAGAGACTATCACCAGGGCTCGCCGATCTTCATGTATACCTATACCTGAGCCGGTATTCTCTGTTCATACTACCACCACACGTGAGCCGCATGACCCACAGGTTATCAGACAGCCATCTTCACGGACTGTGACCCGTCCTCAGCCAGCTGAGTCTGCCACATCAGATACAGACACATCTTCAGAGACAGACTCACCACAGTTAGGGCAGGGTTTAGATACTCATATGGAGCCAGTTCAGGAGCTTGAGGAGGATCAGATGCATGAGCAGATACAGGAGCAGATACCGACAGATTATGTACCAATTTTACCTACGGGACCCATATCTTCCGGATTGACAGGATTACTTGACACTACCCCTGTTCCATCCTCAGATTTGCCACCGGTTCACTTGGTACAGGTTCTGCGTGACTACCCTCTCGGATCAGCTGACATAGGTGATATGGGCCTTGATTCGAACTTCCATTTGTATCCACTACATCCAGAGCAGCAGCAGGCCGCATCATCGGGGTTAGTATCCCGCAAGGCGTCGAGTGGACAGCACTCCGTCACCCAGCAGGCAGCAGGCAGCTCTCTTCCCACTCTCCATGAGTCACCAGCGGATTAGGACCCTCCTCTTCCTTGATTCCACTTATCTATCACTTATTATTATTATTATTATTATTATTATTATTATTATTATTATTATTATTATTATTATTATTATTATTATTATTATTATTATTATTATTATTATTACTTATGTTGGATTACTGTACTATCACTTGATATTTTGGATTACTGTATTAGTACTGTGATGTGCGGATATTTTTGGACCAACCATACGATTTGGTTGGATTTATCTGCTTTTGTTTATCGTATTATCATCTTAGTTTATTATCATTTACTGATATTATGTTTTTCTTGCTTTCGAATAAGAGAATTATGAGTGAATTTGGAGTTCCCCAAGGATGAGTAAGACACCGCGCAAATTATGCAAGATTTGGGCTGAATGACGCTGGATTCTCCGATTGCTGTCGACACGCCCAAATTCATCAAACAACCGTCTCATTCTTTCTTAAGGGAGTTTTTCGTTCTTTTTCTAAGTGGTCATTAAATATCATAATATGTCTATACCGTTGTCCTTTATGCTTAATCTTTAAGTGTGGGATTTCGAATCCCGTAAATCAAATCGACTTAAAAACAAAGTTCCAAAATGCAATCAAACTCTAAGTGTGGGATTCTTCTCCAAAGAAGAATGTTATACCCAGTTTGTGAACATTAGGGACAATGTTCCTCTAAATGTGGGATACACGGTATGATATACCGTATTTTGACTTTGATTGCTTGTCCAAAGTAAACATATTTAAAACATAAGCTTAACTTCGACGATGAATTGTCATCCATTCATTTAGCTAAAATTTTTCAAAACCTCATTTTTGCTAAAATTTTTCAAATTTTTGACTTAAAATATTTTTTGCGAAAGGTCATTTGTCAGAAATTAAATAAATTGCTTTGGAAAGTAAGATAAGTTAGGATACGAATTCCTTAGAAATGAAATGTTAATCCATGAGCATCGCACGGCTAGGCACATACAACCCTTTTGCAGTGAGGAACTTGAGCCCAATAAGCATTCATCTTTAATGCTTCACTTTCGATTGATGTGTGTGCCGATGCTTTTGCTTTGAATTAGAACTTGCTCTTGGTATACGTTTCAAGACCACACCGATGAGCGTCGTACGCGGTGTTGGTGCAATCAGAGGACCTTGACATTTCTTAGGATTAAACCCATTTTTCACAAATCTCTTCTAGCCCAAAACCCTTCCGACACTTATTGTTAGTGTTGATGATCCACCTAGAAAACCCCTTTGCACCTTAACCTTTCGTTTCTTTCAACCCTAACCAACCAAACCCACTCAAAATTCCCTTATCCTTTCAAAACTTTAGCCTAGAACTTTTGAGGTTATGAAAAGCGTCATTTAGACATCCTTGTCACTCTTGTCTCGAAGCGTTCATCTATTTTGCGCTTCTCTCAGAAAATATTGCGTGTGTTTAAAAAGGTCAAAATCTCTAGAAGAAATACTCGGTGCGAAAAATTGGCACCCCTGTGAAAAACTCAGAAGAAATGAAATGTCAAAAGACAACGTGTTAAGAATCTTTCGAAAAGAAAAGAAAAATATGTCTGTGAAAGATACCCTCAAAAAGTTCCACAAAAATAGAATAAAGCTTAGCGCTCCAAATCTCGCAGAAAAATGCCTGATCAGAAAATCATATAAACTCGCGTATGTTTGATAGCAAAGCTATCTTCCGAAAATAAACTCTTCCTTTCGTGTTTTTCGTCTCGTTTCAAGAATGTCTAAATAATCCTTTTCATAGCTTTAGGATTTCTGAGCTTAAGTTAAAACCCCTCAAACCCTAAAAACACCACCTTCCATACCCCTTAACCCTCACTCACCATTACAACCCTTTAAAAATGTCTTGGGATGATTTGCACCGTTCTCATCGAAGTGGTGGAGATCCGATTCTCGATCAAGCCTATGACGAGAAGCAAATGCATGACTGGCTTTATGAGCGATTTCTTTGATTTAGAGAGATAGGAAACCCAATACACGCTGAGTGAATTGAGTGACCACCTAGTGAGATCGCCTAGTCATGTATAATATCCATCGAGAATTGTGAAAGTATGCCAGGGCTAACATTTCAAATCTAAGGGGTGAAAATCCTAACGATGCTTACTTTCTAGAAAGGTTTATTTAATAGCCGACAAATGATTAATCTCAAAGTATTTTATTTCGGAATTCTAAAACCATATTTTCAAAACCTTTTTAGCAAGTGAGAATTTTTAAGTTTGCTTGAGGACAAGCAAGGCTCTAAGTGTGGGATATTTGATAACACGTAAAAAGTCATGTTTTTACGAATCTTTAGTTCACGCGTTTCGACACTTTTTGAGCAAAACTTAGAATTATGACCTCTAACTTATGTCATTATCTTCATTAGGAAAATACGATCGCGTGGATATAAAGATCGCTCAAAACGGACTTATGGTGAAGAAGTTACGCCCGAACGAAGAATCAAGGCAATCGAAGACCGAGATACGGGGGAGCACAAGCCGTATACGGCTGAACACAACCGTATACGGCCATGCACAAGCCGTATACGGCCTCTGTCCGCCCGTATACGGCCTCGTTCTCCCGTATCTGACCCGTGTTCGCCCGTATCGTGCCATTTCCACCCGAAATACGGGAGGTCCCCCCGTATCGTCCTCCTCCCCCGTACAAGATGAGAATTTGATACGGTGTGTGATACGGCTGGACTTTTGAAGGTGCAAATACGGCTGGACGATACGGCTGAGCGACTACTATATATATGGGGCTTTACCACCTCATTTCACACATTCATCATTCACTCAACATTCTTACTTCAATTCTCTCTTCATTTTTATTTCGTTTTCGTATTTAGCTTTAGGTTTTGGTTTCTCTCTCTAGAGTTTTCTCTCTCTAGAGAGATATAGATAGTTAGTTAGTTAGAGGTAGAGAGAGGAAAGCTAGCTGTTGTAATCTCGGTGTAAAGCATCTCCGGTGCAAGACTACGCAATTCTCAATACTACTCTGCTCATATTTCGGGTGATATCTATCCTTTCATATTTTATACTATGTCCGAATTATTTCTGCCTATTTGTATGATGTATGCTATGTGTATTGCCATGATTACTGAGCAGTGTATTATTGCGGTTGTTGAAATGTAGATAATTAAACGTAGGGATGATGTTAAATTAATCTTTATTCAAATACGTAATTGGGAATTATTAAACTCTGTTATGTCCAAACTTATCATGCATCTAGACTTAGTTTACGGATCACCCTTTCCAGTCCTTCGCGTGACTGCTACTTAGGTTTAGAAATTGATCACCTCTAGATACGGTAGTTTGTTATCTGTGTTATCGTAAGGAATCCATGCTTGTTACTGTAATTCGGCTAAAGTACTGGGTATAGCGATGGAAACACCACTGGTGGAGTACAACCGTGGAAGCCTGAGGAAAAGCCGTTGGTACCGACATTGTGCCCTACCTAGAAACCCTAGAATATGGTCTAGGCATCATAGAGCTGTGGAAATGCTAAGTACACCGTAGGTCTACCTCTGGTTACAAAAATCTGTGGAAACACAGTAACTAAAGTACACCGTATCGATAGTTAAGTTTGGTAGGCTGATGGAACAGCAGTTATACATGGTGTAATTAAATCTGGTTACAAACGCCGTGGAAATGCTTCAAGCACTGTACACTGTAGTTGTACCTAGAGTTAGTTAACTGTGAGACGGCTGGAGTACACTGTATACTGATCTCAGATTATATGAGACTGTGGAAAATGGTTATAGTATTATACACCGTAAAGGTACCTAGGTTAGCAAAACTGTGGAAAGAACGCACTGTACCCCGCTAAGCATGCCTAGGGACGAATGACTGATCGCAAAGGAGAGTTCTAGATCATGACAGAAGTAATTAAGCTAATAAAACCTAAGGAATGAGTCTGGTGATGAAAGTCAAGCCCAGAAGTGGTTCAAGATTCTTAAAACCCCTAGACTCTACAAAACTTATAGTTTAGAATAACAGGTTTATAATTAGAACATGATTAAATAAACAGCAGTTGTATTTAGGCGTTAAGAACGGTCAGAATAACCTGAGGGCAGTCTGTTACCTTATTCCTGCACCCTTCATGGGTCACTTGTCATAACCAGGCAGTGTGGTGGGTCAAATAGCCTGTTCTGATCAGAATCACGATAACCTAGGTACTCAGTGACATACTTATTTAGGTTTAACCAAAACAAGTAGGGTCCTAGTGTTTACACCTGTAATTCAGCTGTCGGTTAAGTAATTAAAGTCCCCAATTACCTTTATAATGAACATCATCCCAACAATTGATTATTGAAGTTTCAACAACCGCATTCTCTATCTATCTACCTAATTACCGATTCTCAATTCTATTTTACTTTCTTGCACTAAGTTAATTTGTTCATTAGAAAATCAAACAAAACAAACCTACATATCTACACAAACCCATCCTAAAAGTGAACTTTATCTTTGGCCTAAGCTTCGTTTCAATTCGCTCCGATTAAAGAACGACCTCGAGTATAGCTGCTTACTCACCCAGTGTAGTAGGTAGTACCTATAAGTTGAGCCCCGCATATTACAAATTTTTAAAACCCACTGATCGCGGCGCCAGGAGGAAGGCCCGCAATGACGCGAGTCAAATCGCAACCGACCTCTCGGCTCGCATCAAGTGTGAACTGCTTCGGCGACGTCCATGATTAAAGATCTTTGAGATATAGTGAAAGGAAATTTAGACTGATCGAATAAGGAAGTGAGTTCAATGTTGATGTTCTTTCTTTCAGCAAAGAAAGCGGCTTCTATCTTATCGTTATCAGCTCCCGGAAATATCTCTAACAACGTTTTAATCATATGGGTGGCTGGATCAACAAAGAAAGGAATTTTTCCATAAATGTTGAGAGGTATTGCGGGGTCTTTTGAGATCCAGAACTCAAGCTCATATATCATAGCCGCAACATAACGATCAATCAGGGTTTGTGACACTGAATGATAATTAGTGCTGGCAAATAGGTCCATTAGTAGGTCTATTATGGATATAAGCTTTTGTTCTTCCTCTCTATATCGTGTGAAGATACCATCTTCCTTTTGGGTCGGAAGACAGTGAAGAATACTGATCTGATTATCAATCCTACTGATGACTTCTCTCTGTTCTACTGAAAAAGGAAAGTCTAATATTTTAAGATGTCTGACAAATGCCTTACATACAACTAACCTCTTATCAGGATCAAAAGAGTAACCAACATAGCGGATTTCTTCATCTTCTGGTATATCCTTATCAACAACACGGTATATGGTGTACGCAGGTTCTGGTACGAGGTTTATAAAAATTGGTGATTTTGAAGGGTATTTGTGAGCATCTTCATTCCTTATGGGGATGCGTTCTTTAGCGGGTGGAAAACGAAAGGTTTGAAGATTTTCAGAGGTACCATCAAAATCAAGGAATTGCGAGAAATTTTCGAAGGGAAATGAGATCTCAGGTTCAGGTATGACCTGATAGCTTGGAATGCTAGAGACAGAAGTTGAAATCTTCTGCTGAGACTCATTGGATCCTAAGTCAAGATCTAAGAATTGCCCTATGGTTCTAGAATCGTAGTCTGGATTAGCAGAGATTTCTTCGGATGAAGTTGAAGATAAAGAGTAGAAGTTGGATTCAAACTTTCGTTTAAGGCAGTCGAAGAACGCAGCGTCGTCCATGGCCATCATTTCTTCGCTCGTCTTGTGGGCGATTGGAGAAAGGGGGCAACAAAGCGGCGAATCTTAGAAAGATATTTTTGAATTTTCCATTTTATATTTTTTAACTAAATAATTCTAAAGCAGGTAAGTAACTTTCGGATAAGTTTGGGTAAACCTAAACGAAAAGGATCTCCTAACAGCTAATTTATCTAAGGCGGCTTCAAAATCGTAACGCTCTACGATCCCCGGCAGCGGCGCCAAAAACCTGATGCGCGCCGAGAGGTCGGTTGCGATTTGACTCGCGTCGTTGCGGGCCTTCCTCCTGGCGCGGAGATCAGTGGGTTTTAAAATTTGTAATATGCGGGGCTCAACTTATAGGTACTACCTAATACACTGGGTGAGTAAGCATCAAGTATAACTCGAGGTCGTTCTTTAATCAGAGCGAATTGAAACGAAGTTTAGGCCAAAGATAAGGTTCACTATTAGGATGGGTTTGTGTAGATAGGTAGGTTTGGTTTGTTTGGTTTTCTAATAAACTAATTATCTAAATGCAGAAAAGTAAACTAGAGAGGAGAATCGGTAATTAGGTAGATAGATAGAGAATGCGGTTGTTGAAACTTCAATAATCAATTGTTGGGATGATGTTCATTATAAAGGTAATTGGGGACTTAATTAATTAACTGACAGCTGAATTACAGGTGTAAACACTAGGACCCTACTTTTTTAAACCTAAATAAGTATGTCACTGAGTACCTAGGTTATCGTGATTCTGATTAGAACAGGCTATTCGACCCACCACACTAGTCTTTGTAGAGACAGCGACCCATGAAGGGTGCAGGAATAAGGTAACAGACTGCCCTCAGGTAATTCTGACCGTTCTTAACACCTAAATACAACTGTTGTTATTTAATCATGTTCTAATTATAAATCTGTTATTCTAAACTATCAGTTTTGTAGAGTCTAGGGGTTTTAAGAATCCTGAACCACTGCTGGGCTTGACTTTCATCTCCAGACTCATTCCTTAGGTTTTATTAGCTCAATTACTTCTGTCACGATCTAGAACTCTCCTTTGCGATCAGTCATTCGTCCCTAGACACACTGAGCGGGGTACAGTGCGTTCTTTCCATAGTTTTGCTAACCCTAGGTACTTTTACGGTGTACAGTACTGTAACCATTTTCCACAGTCTCATATAATCTGAGATCAGTATACCGTGTACTCCAGCCATCCCACAGTTAACTAACTCTAGGTACAACTACAATGTACAGTGCTTGAAGCATTTCCAAGGCTTTTGTAACCAGAATTAATTTCACCATGTATAACTGCTGTTCCACCAGCTTACCATTCTTAACTATAGATACGGTGTACTTTAGTTACTGTAATTCCACATATTTTGTAACCAGAGGTAGACCTACGGTGTACTTGGCATTACCACAGCTCTATGATGCCTAGACCATATTCTAGGGTTTCTAGGTAGGGCACAATGTCGGTACCAACGGCTTTTCCTCAGGCTTCCACGGTTGTACTCCACCAGTGGTGTTTCCATCGCTATACCCAGTACTTTAGCCGAATTACAGTAACAAGCATGGATTCCTTACGATAACACAGATAACAAACTACCGTATCTAGAGGTGATCAATTTCTAAACCTAAGTAGCAGTCACGCGAAGGACTGGAAAGGGTGATCCGTAAACTAAGTCTAGATGCATGATAAGTTTGGACATAACAGAGTTTAATAATTCCCAATTACGTATTTGAATAAAGATTAATTTAACATCATCCCTACGTTTAATTATCTACATTTCAACAACCGCAATAATACACTGCTCAGTAATCATGGCAATACACATAGCATACATCATACAAATAGGCAGAAATAATTCGGACATAGTATAAAATATGAAAGGATAGATATCACCCGAAATATGAGCAGAGTAGTATTGAGAATTGCGTAGTCTTGCACCGGAGATGCTTTACACCGAGATTACAACAGCTAGCTTTCCTCTCTCTACCTCTAACTAACTAACTATCTATATCTCTCTAGAGAGAGAAAACTCTTGAGAAAGAAACCAAAACCTGAAGCTAAATACGAAAACGAAATAAAAATGAAGAGAGAATTGAAGTGAGAATGTTGAGTGAATGATGAATGTGTGAAATGAGGTGGTTTAACCCCATATATATAGTAGTCGCTCAGCCGTATCGTCCAGCCGTATTTGCACCTTCAAAAGTCCAGCCGTATCGCACAGCTGTATCAAAATCTCATCTTGTACGGGGGAGGAGGACGATACGGGGGGGGACCTCCCGTATTTCGGGTGGAAATGGCACGATACGAGCGAACATGGGATAGATATGGGAGAACGAGGCCGTATACGGGAGGACAGAGGCCGTATACGGCTGGAACATGGCCGTATACGGGCATGCCAGGCCGTATACGGCTTATGCATGGCAGTATACGGTTGTGTTCAGCCGTATACGGCTTGTGCTCCCCCGTATCCTAGTCTTCGGTTGCCTTGATTCTTCGTTCGGGCGTAACTTCTTCACCGTAAGTCCGTTTTGAACGATCTATATATCCACGCGACCGTCTTTTCCTAACGAAGATAATGACATAAGTTAGAGGTTATAATTCTAAGTGTAGCTCAAAAAGTGTTGAAACGCGTGAACTAAAGATTCGTTAATCATTTATGCTCAGTTTTTCACGTTTTTCGTGTCGTTTTCAATGGTTTTCAAAATATCATTGCCGTTTTGACTTAGTTAACAAAATATTATAATATTTGTCATTATTAGTGTGGTTTTGTCAACTTTGGGTCTAAAATGCGGGAAATAACGTACGTAAAAACATGACTTTTTACGTGTTATCACCAACCTTGCTTTATAAGTTTGTACCTTACCATCGATGTCAGTTTTCTTCTTGAAAACCGACTTACACCCAACAGCTTTACCACCGGGTGGAAGTTCAACAAGTTCCCAAACTTGATTGTCATACATGGATTGCATCTCAGCCTTCATGGCTTCTTGCCATTTATCAGATTCCGAACTAGACATTGCTTCATTATAAGAAGTTGGTTCTTGCAAACCATCATCTTCAATGACATAGACATACCTACTAGGTGCGCCACGCATCCGGTCGGATCTTCGAAGACTAGGTGTCTCAGTAGTCTCAACATTGCCATGTTGATCATCAACATCTTCATGTTGATCATCAACATCATCATGTTGAATAGGTACCATTGTTTCATGTTGTATTTGTTCATCCTCTACTTCTTCAAGGAGGTGATTATTTCTATCAGTTTTCTTGTCAAGGAAATCCTCTTCAATAAAATATCCATAACGAGCTACGAACACTTTGTTCTCACTTGGATTATAGAAATAATAGCCCCTAGTTTCCTTGGGGTATCCAACAAATATACATTTATCAGTTTTAGACTCAAGTTTGTCGGTTACAGGTCTTTTAACATGTACCCTACAACCCCAAATCTTCATGTATGATAAATTTGGAGATCTACCATACCACAACTCATACGGAGTTGTTACAACTGATTTAGATGGTACACGGTTTAGTGTATATGCCACTGTTTCGAGTGCGTGTCCCCAAAAGGATAAAGGCAAATCCGTTTGACTCATCATAGATCGTACCATGTCCAATGATGGTGTGCCCATATTAATTTGGGCTCCCACTTTACTTGGCCCATGGTTTCCTCAACTTGGCCCAGCCCATCAATCTATTAAAAGGGTCAAACCCTAAGTCATTCACAGACATTGTCATGATCAGATGATAACACTTGAAGGAGAATAACATCAGGAGAGAACAAAAGGGTAGCAGCCCCATGCTCCTTCTCCCTACCATCTTCTTCATCAAGATGAGCAAAGCTCATCACCATACCGGATCTTACCACCCTTCACCGCTTGATCACCGGTCCCTAGGGTTAACCACGTGATTCACGGAGTGTAACGATTCGGACCAACCCAAACCCGCACTCAAGCTACCCGATGCTTGATCAAATGGCGCCATCCGTGGGACGCGCAACAAAGATCTCGTGTTCTCACCGTCAAACAGAATTACGGGTCAGACCTGACTCGATATGTGAGTTTCTTTTTAATTTCTTCAAACAGCAATTAATATACTCGGAACCGTTAAAAAGCACATGTACATGCGAAAAGATCGATTGTGTGTTATTATGTATGAATTTGTTGCAGTTTTACAAAAAAAAAAAAATTAAAGATAATTTGCTCCTGTACGTTGGAGAGCCCAAAAATTTTATGAAAAATACAGTTCATAAATTCAGTCTATTATTTATGAAGAACTAATAAATTGGTTTTGTCTGCATCTAATTCAACCCGATGACTAGACAACAAATTCACACAAACATTTCATTCATGCGCATATGAAGCTTGTACCGTACAACCTGGTGCATTATCAACCACCAACCAAGCTATCTTTATTTTAATGTATAAAACTATACCAAGCTTCACCTGCCGTGTATTTATTTGAAACATGGAAATTTAAATTTGTCATTTACTTTATGACATTTTTTGGAACCAAGAGACTGCGTTCGGCTTGGAATGCTTAATTCTATTTTTAGAATTACTTGATAAAACCTTTGAATGAAGCTTGATAACTCTATTGTATGTCATTAACGAGTGATTCCTTGTTGCTTGGCTATCTTACAAAAAAAAAGATGGATATTTCATTTATAAAAGTTGCTCAAATTCGGTGAAAATTTTTGTGCACAACAAGTGTTTGAGAAAATACCTCAACCAATTGTACAAGTTTATATGCATATTGTACAATCCCTTTCTTATTGGGATTATTCTATCTTTATTATTGGAAAATAGATCTGGTAATTTCATACTATAAAAAAATGTACAAATATCATAGCCTTTGGTACAACTTAAATGTTTACAACTTGTTTGTTTTACAAAAACAAAATTAGGTACAAGTACCCAAAGCACAAGTACAATCAAAGTACTAGAAAATATATTCAAGTACAATCAAAGTACTAGAAAATATATAAAAGTACAAAAGTTATCAAATTCATTTTTATCCAAAAGTCAAAAGTCAAAAGTTAAAAAGTTAAAAAGAGATGTACTTTATCATCCCTGACATGTGATTGTTCAAAGATATGCTACCAGAGAATATATTGAAATGCGGGATTGCCGTCCATCCCGCAGCCTATCGCGACGATCCCTAGCCGCGGCCCATATTGGCAATCCTTGGCCAATGCCTATCACGGCAATCCCTGGCCGTAGCCTATCGCGGCGATCCCTAGACGCAGCCTATATTGGCAATCCTTGGCCAATGCCTATCGCGGCAATCCCTGGCCGTAGCCTATCGCGGCGATCCCTAGCCGTAGCCTATATTGGCAATCCTTGGCCGATGCCTATCGCGGCAATCCCTAGCCGCAACCCATATGGGCAACCCCCTGGCAGTAGCCTATTACGGCAATCCCTAGCCGCAGCCTATATCGGCAATCCCTGGCAGGCAGACCCTTGCCCAAGTCGTAGCCATTATCGAAAAGCTTTTGACATTACTGTCCGAATTTAAATTTTTGACCATTGATCTCTCCAGCTTTGAGCTCGATTTCAATGCCACTAAATAATTTCGTAACATTGAAATGGGGGCTATAATGGTACAATGATGATGTCATTCGCACGCCTCCACCCATCTAATTCGGGTTAATGCTCCATTGATGTTGCCTACCCCCTGGCCTGATCCGGCTAGCTCGTTGGCATGAACTAATTCATTTAAAAGTGGCACCCTTGATATGTGGACCCGGCTACAAGTAGTCCGTGATCCCACTCCGGTATCGGATGAATTCTCACAAGGCATACCGAAAATGCCAACTAGGACATGCGTGAACTCTTCACCATTAAGCTCTAAATTGAGCCCCAACTATGCCATCCAGCTTTGAGTTACCCATCATCGTTTTCAAGCATTGAGCTATTCATCATTTTGCTCTACGGCTCTGCCTTGTAGGGTGTGATCACCCCCAGGTATTCCATCCAGACCCCAGAGGGTGGGTCCATAATAGCATAATGTCCAAATGTGCACAGGTGTTCCGTTCAGATCTTTTATGACATAACGGCCAAATACGGTGATCCTCAAGGGATTTCCCTATAGCAAGTTCGCCAGGGTACTTGATAAAACTACCATCCCGAACTTGGGGGAGTGGTACTGTAGTATTACTCGACCCATATAAATTGTTGTGCAAATTCTAATGTTCTTGCAAGATAATGGCATTGCAACCATGAGGATATCCCTAGGGGCATGCTTCCTATGGCTCAAGTTCCTCGCGCCGACACACCCGATATTACTACACTAAGGATACCCCTACGGCCAAGCCTGCTAAAGGGCAATGCCCAAGTGCGCTAACGCTCTAGGCATTACCACCATAAGGATACCCCTAGGGATGGACCCTCCTTAGTGCAACGTACGAGCATGCCGACCTGCCAGAGATTTTCCCTGTATTGAACTAACAAGATATGTTAGAATTATACACACATATATATAAATCCATTTTGGTGCAAATAAACAAAAGTGCTTCCTGCAAATAAGGATCAAGGGTAAACCTCGGCCACGTACATGGCATGTTACAAACCCTAACAAATATTATGCCCAGGGATAACCTGTATCGAGGGTACACCTCTGCCACGTAGATGGCATGTTACAAACCCTAAGAAATATTATGCTCGGGGATAACCTGTATCGAGGGTGTGCCTCTGCCATATATTAGGCATGTTCAAAGCCTCCAACAATAAAGTGCTAAAATGAAAATCATCGACAACCGGGCTACCTCCAGTTTGGGCCTGATCCGCCCCTGGAGCTCGTACTTGCACTCTGCTTTACTACCCATGAATAAAAATGAAAAATGTTGAAATCGTCCATATCGAATACTTGTGCAAAATCCTAACGGCGGGATAAACACGACCTGTACTGGTCAAACCATCTTATCCTGCGGCAATCGCCCAAGGCTTGCCAGAACAGATTGATGAGATGGTCCTACCCTCGCGGGAGGTGCCTTCTAGCCCGACCCCTGGTAGAGATCCCCCACGGTTTTTAAGCTGATAGGGGTTGATCAGAAAAGTTGCCCCGTGCCTAGTGTAGATCATGAGATCCACTATTTGGCAAGATGTCAACCATTTTTAGGCAATCTAGACTTGCCCGTCATGACAAACAAACATACAAAGCGTAAATAATATTTACGCATATCGAAAAGGCAAAACAGCTGAAATAAACAAACCTCCAGGGGTCACCAGCTGAAATAAGCAAACCCTTAGGGGTCACCAGCTGAAATAAGCAAACTCTTAGGGGTCACCAACTGAGATAAGCAAACCCTTAGGGGTCACCAGCTGGAATAAGCGAACCCTCAGGGGTCAAAAGCTAAAATAAAGGAACCCTCAGAGGTCAGCAGCTGAAACAAAGGAACCTCCAGGGGTCACCAGCTGAAATAAGTGAACCCTTAAGGGACACCAGCCGAATTAAACGAACCTCCAGGGGTCACCAGCTGAAATAAGCGAACTCTTAGGGGTCACCAGCTAGATTAAATGAACCCCAAGGGGTCAAAAGCTGAAATAAAGGAACCCTCAGGGGTCAACAGCTGAAATAAAGGAACCCTCAGGGGTCAGCAGCTGAAATAAGTGAACCCTCAGGGATCTACAGCTAAAATAAAGGAACCCTCAGGGGTCAACGGCTGAAACAGAGGAACCCTCAGAGGCCGACAACTAAAATCAACGAACCCTCAAGGGCCAACAACTAAGGTCTCGTCAACTGTGAGACCTACATCACTTACTATCTTTGCGGAAGCTTAACAAGCTAACCCTCAAGGATCGGTCATCAAGATATTGTTAGCTTAGTGACCCATAATAAGTTCAACATGGAAATTGAAAAAGTTGCCATCCTGAACTTGGGGGAGTGATAGTGTATTATTAATTAAGTGTGTCTGATAGACCATCATGCAGGTCAATTGTGTTACCACCGTCAGGGTATCCTTGGGGTGAGGCCTTCCATGGTGCATTATTCAAATTTGTTGACCTGTCAGGATATCCTTAAGGTCAAGCTTATTGTAGCGCAATGTTCAAATACGCTGACCCTTCAAGTATTACCATCATCCAGGATATCCCTAAGGGGGATGGTGTCACCACCATCCGGACATCCCTAGGGTCAGGCCTTTCATAGCGCAACCTTCAAGCGCGCTGACTATTCAAAATAGTAGGGCAAAGCTATGACACCCTGCAGCTACGCCATACGCCCAAGGTCAGACAGAGCAGATTGGTAAAATAGTCCTACCCTGGCGGGATTTGCCATCTATCCCTGGGGATGGAAGAGATCTCCCTCAGAGTTATGTCTCACAAGAGCTGATCAGAGAGGTTGCCTCATGCATAGTGTAGGTCGAGATACACACTATGATCGGGACATTAACCTAACAAAAAGGCTTTATATAGGCCAAAGCTATGACACCCTGCATCTGCGCCACATGTCTAGGGTCAGACAGAGCAGATTGGTGAAATAATCCTACCCTAGCTGGATGTGCCATCTATCCCTAGGGATGGAAGAGATCACCCTCAGAGTTATGTCTCACAGAGGATGACCAGAAAGATTGCCCCATACATAGTGTAGGTCAAGATACCCACTATCATCGAGACGTCAACCCAACAAAAAGGCAATCTAGACTCGCCAAGTCGTGAAAATAAAATAAAGTGAAAACGAGCATGCAAACACCATTAATATGGAAACATCAAAGGTTTCTATCCCCAAGGATAACTCCGCTATGCGAACAACAAACATTCTATCCCTAGGGATATACCTCTGAGCATAACCCGGGGACCAGATCATCCATGGGATGATAGTTATATTGGATCTTCCCACCCAACTTGACTAAGTTAGGGTTATAACAACGATTGTAGAGTAATTATCCGATACTTTTCTCATTTAGGAATGGTGTAACCACCCCCAGGATACTCCACATGTGAGCTACCCTTCAGGATGCACCTCGTAGGCTACCCCCAAGGATAAACTCCGAATAGTATCAGGGGTAAGCCAAACTTATCAACCTTATTGCCTATCGGATAAAGGCCTCCTCGTCCAACATAATTCCCCATGAGAATATGGTCGTTGGGCGGGAAAATGAAAAAGGCTACCCCTGGAGGTATAAAAGCCTAGGGGTAAGCCAAACGCATTGTTCACCTCTGGAGCAAGAAAGACCTTATCTTCTCCGAGAATACATAACCAAATCTGATCTTCACCACCTGGTTTACACAACTCGGGTTAAAACAGCAATTGTAGCGTGAAGATCCGATTCACCCCCAAACTTAATTAATCCTTGAGCACTCGAGTAATCTATTACTTGATCAGGTTGTATGACCAAAATCCCTCACACTGTGAGACCCATGATAAGTTAAACATGGTACTTGACGAAGTTACCACCCTGAACTTGGGGGAGTGATAAGGTACTATTACCTAACATTAATAAGTTGTCATGCAAAGATCAATTATTGCAAAAGTGATTGGCTAATTATCGGTACGATTAATGGTGTTACCATCATCGGGATATCCCTGGGACAAGCCTCCCGCGACGCTCAGATGCGCCAACATTAAATGTATTATCACCATCGGGATATCCCTAAGGCGAGGTGCTACACGGCACAACACTCAACTGTGCTGACCTGCCCCAGATCTTTTCAGCATCAGGATATCCCTAGGGTCAGTCTCGCAACACAACATTCAAGTGTGCTGACCTCCCGGGGACCTCCCGACATTCCACGGGAAGAGTGCACCTCCAAACAAATGATGATCAACACCAAGGTACCAAAGTCCTCCCATTCTTATTGGCCATTCCTTAGACGGACCCCAACTTCAGAATCTGGGCATGCTATCCCGCTTGCAGGTTCGCTATTGCTTTGGGTGCCTATATCTGTCATTTAGTCGCCATTATCACATTATTAGTTCAATACGACACTTATAAAACGTGTCGGCACCGAACTAGGGGGACTTGATGGTGTGCCTATATTAATTTGGGCTCCCACTTCACTTGGCCCATGGTTTCCTCAACTTGGCCCAGCCCATCAATCTATTAAAAGGGTCAAACCCTAAGTCATTCACAGACATTGTCATGATCAGATGATAACACTTGAAGGAGAATAACATCAGGAGAGAACAAAAGGGTAGCAGCCCCCTGCTCCTTCTCCCTACCATCTTCTTCATCAAGATGAGCAAAGCTCATCACCATACCCGATCTTACCACCCTTCACCGCTTGATCACCGGTCCCTAGGGTTAACCACGTGATTCACGGAGTGTAACGATTCGGACCAACCCAAACCCGCACTCAAGCTACCCGATGCTTGATCATCCAACAAAGTACGATTCCGACGTTCGGATACTCCATTCCATTGTGGTGTATATGGAGGAGTTAATTGTGAGACAATTCCACAATCTCTCAAATGACGCTCAAACTCTTCGCTTAGATATTCTCCACCTCGGTCGGACCGAAGCTTCTTTATCTTCTTTCTTAATTGATTCTCAACTTCATTTTGAAAGTCTTTGAATTTACCAAAACTTTCAGATTTACGTTTCATTAAGTAAACATATCCATATCTACTTAAATCATCAGTAAATGTAATGAAGTAACGGTATCCACCTCTAGCTTCATGACTAAAAGGTCCACACACATCAGTATGTATGATTTCCAATAAGTCGTTGGCCCTTTCATTTGTTCCTTTAAAAGGTGCCTTTGTCATTTTACCAAAAATGAAAGATTCGCACTTATCAAATGATTTAAAATCAAAAGTGTCCAAGAGTCCATTTTTATGGAGCTCTTCAATGCGCTTCTCATTTATATGGCCTAAACGACAATGCCAAAGGTATGCTTTGTTAATATCAACATTAGCATTAATATGAAGAATTGTACTAGAAGGGGAATGTAATTCTAAAGTATACAAACCACGTTGGGAGATAGCTTTAAAATAAAAAACATTATTGCGATAAACCAAAAATGTTTTTCCTTTAGATATAATATCAAAACCATTATCCACTAACAAGTCATACGAAATTAGATTCTTAATAATTCTAGGAACATAGTAACAATTATTAAGTTCTAAAATTAATCCCGTAGGGAGGGCAAGTTTGTAAGTTCCCACGGCTTCGGCACCAACATTTGTTCCGTCACCGACGCGCAAACTTAACTCGCCTTGTCCCAATTTCCTACTTCTTTCAAAACCCTGCAAGTTATTGCAGATGTGATTACCACATGCGGTATCTAATACCCAAGAATCAAAAGAAGTTATAAGACAATCAATCACCAGAATCAAAATTATCATCCATTTCAATATCCTCAAAATCAAGCACACAATCGCATAAATCTTCATTCCCACATGTGGGGCAGGGAATGCTAGGCAAGTCATCAAAATCATCATCTTCAAAGTTCAAGCCTTTGAATACCATGTTTAACTCATTTTGCGTCTCATAAGCAAACAAATCCTTATAGAATTTTGATATAGTTGATTCGTCATTAATGTCATACATCAAGCAAAAGGATTTAAAGTCCTCACTTAATGACTCAAGCAACTGTAGCAAAATGCAATCCGTATGGATTTCATAGTGAAGCTCATTTAAACGATCCAAGACAACTTCAACGTTCGTCCAATAATCGTTCACCGACTGCCCTTTCTCCATCCTAAGCACCTTGAGATTACAATATGCATTGTAATGCTCATGACGACTACCAGGGAGAAGTATCATTTGTTTTGTGTTGTTAATTGCCATCTACAGAAAATAAAACAAATTCATAATTCAGTATTGATTATTTCTAATAAATCAAACAACCCTAAATTTGATTTATTAGCCTAGGACCCGATATTCCACTATTGTATGCCCTCAACGAAGGCTGCAATGACATAGCAATAGCTTTTAGGTAGATGACGCGTTCATCAATTGTATTTCTACAACTCCTAGACTTTATGAGGTTCCGGTTGAGCCGGGCATGTTTAACCTCATCACGCGTCTTGGGCGAAGTTCTCAACTCGAATCACCAATAAACCGTACCATATCGAAACTGTGGAGATCCGTCCATCTTCTCAAGTGGATATCGCGGTTCTCACACTTCACCCTAACCCAAGTGTAACCATACCCACCCGCGGAGGCGGCAAAGGATATGGAGTTGGGGTCGGTATGAATGTCTCTTTATGAAGGACGTTTTAGGTTTAATTTTATAGGGTTCTTTCACGTTTCAATTAAATCGTGTTCCTAATAATTTCTAGTTTTAAATAACCAATTTTTAAAACATATCTTTTACCTTTCAAAAATATATATACACGCTTTATATACAAATCATATTGATTTATAATACGTCTTTATTTTAAAACATTTAAAACATTATCAAATAACCATTTTAAAATTTATGCTTTAACAATATTAAAACAATGGTTTTATGTTCATGTCATTTGTTTAAAATTTAAACATACCATAACCATGCATTTATATAATAAATTAAACATAAAACCGGTAACATAGCCAACCATATCTAATTGTTTTATTCGTTAGCCAATACGAATTAAACGGTCCTTTCCTATGGGACAAACATGTCACAAGTGCAAGATCCTAACTTTTGGCAATTATAGGAATCGGTTTGCATATAACATGCAAATAAATGCAAACTCATTCCCATACAAAAATTAAAACAAGTGCGCCAAAAGGTTTGATCTTTATATAAACTTTAACAACTTTAACTTTCAAAAAAAATACATGACTTTGTTTTGATCCATCTAATTAATTAAAACAACAGTTGTATATAATTAATTGCAACCAATAATTATTGTAATCACAAGTTTTGAGACTATACTCTAAAACCTTCTTAACGAATCAACAACTGAAATCCCAATAAGGGTTGGGTTGGATTCGGCCAAGGTGAGTATCACCAAAACCTTAAACCCAATCGACTTAACTAGGGTTCACAAAACCCTATCAATCAAGATTATGTTTATTACAACATAATCAATTACAATAATAAAAGTTACTAACAAAAATCGAAATTCACATATATACATATATAAATCGATTTTACTAAACCAAATAATTAAAATTCTCATAATTTTATACGGATCAAAATTAAAAAAATCATGTATCTTTGATGATTTAAACAAGTATAAGCGGCTCTGATACCACTGATGGGTTTTTACGGTTACTTTTTAATTAAACATTAAACAATAATATGCGGAAAATAATTAAAACAACAAACCCATTACCGCGGATCCAAATACTTGTAAAAAATCAATCAACTAATTGTACGAGACGAAAGAAACAACTTACAGCGATTTGCTCGGTATGAACTATCTTTTGCTTCTTTGTTGGAGGTGCCAACGCGTTCGTACTAATACTAGTCATCTTTATGGATATAACCGCTAGTCGTTTATCTCTTGATTATACGTTATCTTTACTACAACTTAGTAACAACGCACAAACCGAACCATGAATTAAACACACGTGTGTGTGTGTATGTCGACTAACCCAAAACCGAATTTCGGTTTTGGGATTTGTGTGGAATTCGGCCGGACCAAGAGAGGGAGAGGGAGAAAGAGATTTGTAGGGTTTTTATGTGTTGATTAACAAACTATTGAATCCCTAGACTTATATTTATAGTCTAGCTAAACTTGTTCACCAAGTTTAGTCAATAGTTACATTCTAAACCCTCAACTAACAATTAGTTTAATGTAATCACCAATTATATATTTCTCTACATAATTAACCTATAATTAATTATCCTCATTCATATCCGTCGATGATGCATTAGTATGACCCATTGGTGTCTTAATTATCGGATTAAATAATTTAAATATAATTATCGAGCACATAATTCTTTCAACTACCTCATTGGCTTCTAGCCTTCTAACTAATAATTAAGAGCATACGGAGTGGACTAATTTTAAGCCGTTGCCATCGCCGTTTTTGCTCCAGAACGCTATTGAGCAGCGTTCTCCTACTCCCCGGCGCCGTTCTGGATGTCGTTCTCAATGACGTTTCCGAACGGCGTCCGGGTTGGGACGCTGTCCCAACTTGTTTTCCTTTTTTTTTCAAACAAAACCAACGGCCACTTTACAAAAAAATTAATAATAAATAATTTTCAAAAGCTAGCCGTTTATGGCTGTTTTTTTCCAGAATATTTTTTTTAAACCCTAACATTTGTCTATAAAAACATACACCTATATCACAATTTAACACACCAATTTACTATTCTTTTCTCAATCCCTTCTCATATTTACTACCACAAAATTTCTACACAATTTACCAACAATGTCTCAAAACCCAAACAACCCAAACTATCCATACAATCTTCAATCTCAATGGAATCCGTTTACCAACGCTTCACCTTCTTCAAACCCATCAACACCTACCTCATCAAACGCTCGATTGCCGGATTTTGGTCAACATTACCAAATGTCACAAACTCATGTCCCATAAACACAATACTCGCAATCATCCTACTATGCACAACAAAACACTCCACCACAATTCTATCAATCGCAATCATCTTATCAAGATCCCGCTTTGTACAATGAGTTTCTTTTATGGCTTCAAAAACACTCCACCCACCAACCCGACACCCCCATTCAATATCCGAAACCAACTCGATACCCGAAACCTCCAAAAAAACTAAAGGTAGAAAAGGAAAAAAAAAAAAAGTAGCCACCCAACCCGACCAACCAAAACCCAAAAAAACTTATCCAAACCGCAACCTTTGGAAACCGTAGGACGAGCTCCGTTTGGTACAAAGTTGGATTGCGGTTTCTAAAGATTCAAACAGAGGGAATGCGCAAAGCGGTGAATCGTTTTGGTATCTTGTCATGGTGAGTATACAATGGCCGAAACCCACCATTTACTCGAGGCAAGGATGTGTTGTCTTCAAATTGACATGAACTCAATGGCGATTGCCATAAATATGGTGGAATTGTCACACGTTTAGCAAACCAACCAAAAATCGGTGAAGATCCGAAAGACTTTCGAATTCGGTGTGACTTGCAATATTTGGCGGAAAACGATAATAAAACTTTCAAAAGTTATTTATCGTGGGACTTTTTGAAGGGTAAAAACAAGTGGAAGAATCTGGATCCGATTGTCGTGGGTAGGCGCAACGTTCCAAAACGTCGCGATACAATTATCTTGGAAGATTTGGAAGACTTGGAAGATGAGCCGGAGAATCAAGAAAATCAAGAAGACGATGAAAATCCGAATGCCTCCTTATTTGCAGATTTTCCAATCCTTTTGCAGATTTTCCAATCCCTTGGCCAAAAGGAAAATCAAGAAAACCAAAATCTCAAAAAAGGATTCCGGTTGCATTGCTTCAACTCGGGCTTCCTTTGAAGACACATGAACCAATACCACTGAAGGTATCCGCAAAATCAGAAAAGGATACTACGCAAATAAAAGTCTTGAAACTCAACTACGTATTTTGGTCATGCCTACGGATCACTTGAATCAACAACTCCGCAACATCATGAAAATGCAAAAGATGGAGATTTGTACGAATAACGGGTGGGTGTACAACCCGGGATCAGGTTCGGGAGATAATTGATTTCTACGTTTAACGCTTTCTTAATATTTTAGGACTTTAAATTGTTGTCTTTCAATTATGTACTTTTTTTAGGACTCGTAATTTTCTTATTTATTTTTAATGAATGTTCTATGTTTTATTTAATTTATTTTGTTATTTATTCAATTTATTCAATTATTTGTATTAATAAGGTATAAAAAAACAAAAAACAAAAACTCCATAACACTTTTCGGAACACTGTTTCCCACTCCTTCACTTTTTCAGCACAGTGTTGTGAATAGTATTCTCCCAGAACAATGTCACCACTCCTAATGCTCTAAGTAGCGAACTTTTTCTTAGTTTCGTATACTTAAATTTGAGTTAGGAAAACTACTCATCAATCATCAATAACAATATATAACGAAGGACTAAAAATTAGTCACTGTGATTATTTTATTGAAATTTGATGACTACTTTAATAGATAAATAATATAATATGAAATGAATATTAGTCGTTACGTCAATTTTATTTAAAGTTGATAATTACTTTGGTGGGTTAATATGAGAATGATACATCAAGTGAGAAGTTAGGAATAAATGTAGACCACTCATTTCACTCCCCAGAAGCTGCCTCCGTTCCGCTTCTTTATGGTTCCGGTCACCGCATCTGAAATTTCTCTCGATCAAGCTTCAATTCACCTTTTCACCTCTGTTTTTTTTTCCCAGAAACCGTCACAATTGTCGATAGTAAATTTACTTGTACGAATCGTGTGTTTTCCAGCCTTTCTTGCTATTGATGATGATGCGCAACTAAAAACAAAAAGAATTGAAGTGCTTAACGTGCAAATGCGTTTACTTTTTGGGGTTCCAACATGTCTGCAAATTCATTTTATTTGGTTGTCTTTAAACTAATGAATAAGAAACTAGTTGTGATTTATAATCACATGTTAAGGCTAAATAATCACATGGAGTAATTATTTTGTAATTGTTAAGTTATTTCAAGTGATTAGCATCCAAATGATTATATGATAAACTAAATAATCAATTATATATGTGATTATTCTAATATGTTACGTGATTATCATAAAAAAAAACATCACTTTTAACTATTTTATGTGATTACTGTGGATGATGTGATAATAAAAGATGAAAATAATGAAATCAAACTTGGTAATCATATTTTATACTCTGTAACTAGTTAATCACATACATCTTTGTGATTATTATACTATATTTTGTGATTATTCATGTGGATAATGATGGACGGAAATTTTAAAATAATATAATCACATTTTACAACTATTTAATCACGTGATTTTTTGTGATTATCGGATTATGTTATGTGATTATGATGGATGATTATATTTATTTTTAGAGTAAAGATAACTTTCTATATAGATCACATTTCACACTATAATAATAGATTACGTCACAGAAAAGACACACGGGACATCTTCCCGTCATTTTGGTGAGCCTCCATTTACGATTCTACCCCCGCTTTTTTAATTTGTATGTTCCGTATTTGTTCTTACCTTCTCACAAGATATATCATTCTAATTTTAACCCACCTTTATTGCTTTAACATAAATAAAACTAATAATAACGTAAAAAGTAAAACTGGAAATCAAATCAAATAAAACGATTAATTTTGGAATAAAACATCAATAGTGAAACATATCATGTGGGTCTTTTTATAGCTTATCCATTTTGAGATAAATACAATGTCTAATCTCATTCCATTTATTTGACTTTTTTAAAATAAAAACTAAAGAAAAACACCAACTTTATAACGTGAAGTACTTCCATCGCCTGTGATTAGTAAAATTGAGTGTCTAAGATATCTTTAAATCATTAGAATGTAAAAATAATAATAATAATAAGTAGAATAGTGCTCTTTAGCATCTACTCGATCCGTAATTGGAGGTTCGAAACTGAATATCCGAGATTTCAGGATACCTGAAGTTCGATAATCTGGATAATGGGTTTCAAAATCGAAATTCGTTTTACACATTTTCACTATCATGATGTCCGATTATAAAGAAATATGTAGTTTTTGTTTCAAAGGTTTGAACTTTTAATTAATAATGCATTTATAGCTTTTTATTTACTAAATTCAAAATAAAGATATAAAAATTAACGTATCTATTAACATATCTCAATTTAGTTACTTGAAAAAGTTATGTTTATCTTAAATAAACCATAGTTTATTACTTTATTTTTAACATATTAATTAGGGTTGTGCATTAAATGGGAAGAACCGAAAATACCCGAAAAGGAACTGGACCGTAACCGAAAAACCCGAGGATATATGGTACGGTCCATGATCCATAGGTTTTTAGATATTTAGGACTCGGTCCGGTCCTGGACCAAACCCGTGAAAAATGGGAAATGGACCGAACCGAATATCAGTATACATTCATTAAATATAGCATATAACTTCATATAATAAATCTATATTTTAGTCCCGTTCGAGACATTTTAGTCCGGTTCTCAACCATGCATACCCCTGATAATAATAATCTATATTAATACTTTATCATTTTACTCATGACTTAATTTTTTCACAAAATTGATACGTTGAAAATTAGACATACAATATGGATAAGATTGTCATTTATCGTTTATCGTTTTTGTATATCTAATTGTGGTACTTATTATGAGACGGAGGAATTGATTCATATCTTATATATATAAGATCAAGCAATTCATTTCTAAGCTTCCACATAAGATCAACTCAATAAGATATAAGATAACTTCATATCTTATATATATAAGATATAAAAGTTAACGTATCTATTAACATATCTCAATAAGGGTTGTGCATTAAATGGAAAGAACCGAAAATACCCGAAGAGGAACTGGACCGTAACCGAAATATCCGAGGATATATGGTACGTTTCATGATCCATAGGTTTTTAGATATTTAGGACTCGGTCCGGTCCTGGACCAAACCCGTGAAAAATGGGAAATGGACCGAACCGAATATCAGTATACATTCATTAAATATAGCATATAACTTCATATAATAATAATCTATATTTTAGTCCCGTTCGAGACATTTTAGTCCGGTTCTGAACCATGCATACCCCTGATAATAATAATCTATATTAATACTTTATCATTTTACTCATGACATTATGAGACGGAGGAATTGATTCATATACTTTACATAAAACTCGATGTAGTTTTGAAAAAAAAAAAAAAAAAAAAAAGGGAGGAGATGTTTCAAGAAACGCGTCAATATAGTATATATATGATGATGGGGCCAGTTGGATAAACATAAAGAAAAAATCTAGTAAAAGTAGTGTCGTAGGAAATAAGCCAATAAGGTGGGGATTCTAAAAACCAGAGTGGTTTTATCGTAAACGTTGTCAAATTCTTATTGGTTGATTGCCAAAGACCCCCTGAAGTTGTCGGTGCATAGGGGACCACTTGGTTATCGTGCCAGCTAATGTGTGGATTGTTCATTTGAGGAATTGAGGTTGTTGTTGGTCCAACTACGGAGTATAATTTAACCTTACTGTCGAGAGTCAAGATTGACCCGGTTCAAGTTCATCCGATCCCATATATACATTGCACATTGCTTATTTTGCTTATTTTGAACGTTAAAAGTTACTTCCTCCGTCCCAAAATGATTATCACCGGACAAGGACCACACAGTTTAAGAAAAATGCATTTTATTAATTATATTATCTTATTTATAAACGTAAAATAATATAATTAATAAAACTATTTATATTACCATAAAAATTATATATATGTATGTCGTAGGAATATCTATGAAAGGCCTCATATGAGACTTCTTAAACCAGAAGCGGAGATAGGGCGGGGGCAGCGTAGGCAGTCGCCCCCAAAAGAATTTTTAAATTACGTAAAAAGGAAATTTTATTAAGGTAATAATGACATTTTAAAATTTTCGCCCCCACTAAACTATAAAAGGAATAAAAAAAATTATTTCACCCCCTCTACTTGGATTTCCTGACTCCGCCCCTGACTTAAACTATATATTCACATGGAGAAGTTACATGTAACTAAAGTTGCGTTTGGTTCGTAAAATTCGATATAATTTGATAGAATTGGAATCCTAATTTCATTCCACAAACATGTTTGAATCACAAATGAATTGAGTTGTAAGTTATCAAATTCCCTTATTTAAAGGAATCCATATTCTATGAAATTACAATTCCTTGATGAATTACAATTCAATAAAAATATTTCGCTAGTCAAACGCAACGTAAAAGTGAGTTACCTAGGGAAAAAAAATTAGAGAGCTAGTGTAATATTTTAATAGACTCTTTCTAGGAATTAGTTTGTACCTCTTTTGGACTCAAATTTTTATAAGAACAAAATGATTCACCTTTTACTTCACAAAACAAGCCCAATTAACTAGTTTTGGAATAGTGTTTGGTGATTACTCACCTTTGAATTGTTGTTAATTGTGAATTTTTTTTTCAGTTGCGATGTTACACGGAGTACTTCGTACTTGTTAACATTACAAGCTGATCTAGAAAATATATAGTAAAAAAGCATACAAAAATATATAATACTATGAAAATATATAATCACACACGTAACAAAGAATAACAAAGAAAAAATTACTTAAAAAGCAACGCCAACAAAATCAACCATACAATAAAGATGGTTTTAATTTCTCCTTAAGGATCTAGCTACTTAAAAAGCAACGCCAACAAAATCAACCATACAATAAATATGGTTTTAATTTCTCCTTAAGGATCTAGCATTAGCGGAGAGCTTTGATATTTGGTTGAACCGTTGAAGCTAGCTTTAAAAAAAAGGGTGAAAAAAGATGGTAAATAAGCAATTCTATATTTTATGGTGATTCAAATTCAATTTAAATATATCATTTTTTTTTAGTATTAATATGGATCGTCGAAAGAATACTATTAATTAGTATATTTTATTTTAATTAATATATTTTCATGGATCGATAAATCTACTTCACCGCTAAAGGAGTAATTGGATCGAGAACCCAAACCTAAAATCATAATTCAATATTATAAATTTAAAGGGTTTTATTTTTAAAATTATATTAAATTGAGGGACTTAGACTAATTGAAAATTTTGATTTGATGACATCATTAACGGTTTTCCTATCTATACTATCTATAAAGCATTTCAATCATAATCTTAAAATTAATCTCAACACAAGTAAATGTCTATATTGTCCTTGACTTATTTATAACATTTCCATTAATAAAAATTATTCCCTTTTTATAATTTATTACTTTACTGTATATAAGTAGACAATATATCTTTGATTAATATTAATATATTAAATAAAATAAAATAATACTTCAGACAAAAACATACGATATTATTTAGTTTTTCATTAGTACCACCATCGCCACCAAACCACGAACTTCTACCGTCGCATTGCGCGGGTACTATTCTAGTATATATATTTATATTTATATATTTATATAAGATAGTTTTACTTTTGATATATAAGAATACATCAATTATAACCTACCATTATGTAAAATGATTTGGTTAAAACTTGTCATTCAAAGTCATTTTTTATGATAGACAATTCAAGCACACATCATTTTCATGGCATCAATGTCGTCCTTGACTAACTTTATATATACTAATAATTTATACTCACCAAAGAAATTAAAGAAATATATCATTTTTCTATTATTTTTTTTTTTTCCTATTAGACAATAAAATCATCCCTCCTGCTTTTAGCGAGTCAAAGAAGCCACATTTTAAGAGACATAAGAAAATAGTAAGAGTTATTTTAATTAAAATTTAAAATATGAATATGGAAATACTTCTTTAAACCCTTTTCACAATTTCAAACTTTTAGATTTCCAGCATGCAAGCTATATTTAATATGTGTGTTCTTTTATGTCAGTTTGTGTTCGCTTAGCACATTAGAGACTGTTTAATTTAACCGTTTATTGGCTTATTTTTATCTAATAAGCTCCTTTATTTGTGTTTTGATAAGGGTTTAACTCACGGATCGCCAACGTAACCTTCTTTTTGTTCCGAGATCACCAATCAACCGGTTTTATTACCAGGATTACCAACATACTTAAAAAAATGAATTTCTTTGTAAATTTTGTTGGCGATCTTAACCCCGTACTAACAAGTATGTTGGCAATCTCAAACCCGTATGTAAAAGTACATTGGTGACCTCAACACGAAATTAACAAGTACGTTAGTGATCCTAGTATTAAAACCGGTTGATTGGTGATCTCGGAACAAAAATGAGGTTTCGTTGGCGATCCGTGAGTTAAACCCTTCTGATAAAGACTATTTCATGTTGCTTTTTTTTTTAGTGAGCTCAATTTTTTTTTCCAAGTTTTCAACTTATTTGGTTATAAGCGATAAGCTTGAAAAATATGGACACCCAAATACCCCGCTCCTAAACGTTACATTAATTAAATGAAATAGTCGCCGTTCAAAAATTAAAAATAAGAAATAAATGAACATTAACTAAGAGGTATGATCTAGTTTTCTTACTAAACAAACGTCAACATGATCGATTTTTTTTTTTTTTTGAAAGGCTAACAGAAATCGCCTAGGTACTCCGTACGGGGAGACCCAATGGCTAAGTCTCCATATACTGGCCCAATCCAGCCGTACGGAGCCCTTAAGCGCCCCAAATTACTCCAAATCCGGAAAAAACCCACTAATCCGTCCGCCTGAAGGCACGACAATGAATTAATGGTAAAACCCGCTGGCCTCAAGGATCGAACCTGGGTTTCCCAGGTCTCCTATCATTGACCCCCAAACCTCTGACCAGTTGAGCTGGACATCATCGAACCTGGGTTTCTCAGGTCTCCTATCATTGACCCAATGATCGATTTTATTTGATTAGCTTTTCATTAAACCGTTCACTAATGCAATGGACGTTAAACGAACAGACATGAACAAAGCTCGTTAGTCGATTTGGAGGTCTAGATACTTGTGAGGAACAACTAATAAGTAATAAAACTCGGTTTAATATATACGGAACTTTGTTAAAATTGAAACAAGTATGAGAACATATAATATTTATGTATGTGGATATATTTTTTCATCCGAGTAGTGGACTTATGTGGCGTGCAACCAGCCCAATTGACATGCTCATGCTCTGCTTTTAAGTTTCCTTATTCCTAAAGATATATTTGTTTTTGTATGTTTTGTTCATTTATGATGTACACAAACTAATTACTATATTTATTTTCAACGTGTGGTATACACTTTATTTACTTTTGTCTTTGGTACCAATCGGGCATAGCTGAAATGGTATCGTCACCTCAAACGTACGGGCTTCATATGTGTGATTGATATGTCAGGGGTTTGATTTCGTATCTCAGCACATGTTAGCGATTTGTGGACATGTGATTTATCCGGCGTTGATGCTTCTTACAGGTTTAGTGGACACGTATCATTAAAATATGGTACGGGGTTCAAGGATACCCTATGAAATATAAATTACCCTTTTACTTTTGTCTTTGGTTGGTTTAGTTCCGACCATCACTATCAACTTAGAATCCTTTATAAGATAACTATCATGTGATGGTCATTCTATAGTAAATTGTAAGAGTATATTAATTTATAGGAGAAAAATGTTGTATGCGTTTAAAATTGTATGTTTAAATATTTGATTGGTATATGTGGTAGATGACCGTTAAAAAGTAAAAGAGTAATATTAAGTGTGATCCGGAGTGTATGGATCCACATAGACTTATATAGACTTTATAAGATTACTAACATATTATACGCGCAATGCAGCGTGACAACTAATTATTTATCTTTATCACGTACGATCGTATGTTGTCAAAATAACATGTCATCCTTGAATGGTAATATAATTTATAATGTGAAATTTTGTAATTATCATGTAAGAAGATAACCAAATATTTTGTGAGAATTTAACTTTTGTCATCCTTTTAATTAAACATTAAGATGTACATATATTTAATTTAAAATATTATATACGGTTAGAAATTGAGTGTTCGATTTTATATCTATATGCGGAATGAATTTGAAAACACATTGATAGACAAAGTCAAGGCATCAATTTGATTATGAACATCACAAATAACATATCAAACTACATGTGATCAGTGTATATCGAATTACGGGTGTTTGGGAATACTTAAATAAGTGCTCTAGGAAATCGACCATTATGTCCACCATCAAAGACAGTCATGCAACGAGTAATATATATACTATTAATATTATATAAAAACATCAATCTTTGCAAATTATACATGGTAATTTTGAAAGTTTTTCAATGCAGGATTGGCATTAAAGATTAATTTAGCTTGATGATTCATAATTAAAATTAAAATAAGAAATCCTTGGTATAACAAGAGCATTGGCGTCTCCCGAGTCACGTCACTACTATACAGAAGGTCTTGTTAACGTTGAGTCGTATGATTGAGATTGAGATCCGACATTTCATTGTCACCAAGTGCTCCATAACTTGGTGTGCCCCACTATCGGTACATGCTAATTAAATCTTTTAAATTTTTCTTTTCATTTTTGGTATTTCCCCTACATCATTACTAGTCAAACGAATAATATTAATTAATTTTAGGTACATATATATATACACTTCTAAATGTTTATAAATTGGAAATGAAATACTCGTAAACATGTAATTACATGAACAATTATACGTGAATTTTATTATTTTATTATTTTTAGGAAGAAGAATAATAATTAACAACATAAAAATTAGAAAACCAATAAAATATATTTTGACTTATTTGTCGATCATATGTATATTGTTATGCAAATCCAAATTTTAAAATTTACAAAACCTCTTAAAATGCCGCACCCTAATTAATCTCCAACTTTTTCTTATTTGCTAAATTAAATAAAAACAAACAAATATAATTAGAGATGATAATTTTTACTCCATCATTTAATTGAATTCTACGTCATTATTAATATATCACCCTTTCATATATGTCAATTGCAATATAATGTTCTGTGGGTGATATACAGATGTCGGTATAAAATCGTGAATGCTTCGTTGGAGGTAATCTAGCAAAAGGTTTAGATTGGCGGGGAAACCCTAGCCCCGTGTACCCTTTAGGTAACAACTGGCATCACGCCTCTACTAGCCCTAGGCAATGAGTCCGAAGTCCCCTAAGATGAAGATAATTTATATATCTTAAAGTTATCTTAAAGTTTAATGGCAAATTCACTGAAATTGTTATTATAATTTATATATCTTCTCATATTTATGACTATTTTATTGTATGTGCCAATAAGTACGTTACATGCATGCTTATATTCAGAACCATACTTTGTACAGCGGTTTATTGAGTGTTTAAACGTGATTTACTTTTTATCTTCTCTAGGGAAGGAATAACTGAAATCATCATATCATGATTCAAGCATCCATATGTTCAAGATACAACAACTTAACACAAAATAACACACATGAAAACGGTTAATCAACAAATTCAGAAGTACATTATAGATATGATGAAACAAATTAAAAGGTTGCATGTTAAACAAGAATGATTATCATAAATCCAGACTGCATAAAATCTTATACAAATTAAGTACATGCATGCCAAGAAATCCAATCAACTCGGTCTTCAAATCAAAGTCATGATCGTTGTCCTCTCAACGACTTATGAAGCCTTAAGTCTCTTCGAAAAATAATTACAAGTTGCATAAACACACATAATTAATACGAAACACCCAAAAAAATAAAATGTTACAAGTGTCATTCTAGTACAAGAAGATGGCTTATTTTTACCCTTGAGAAACTTAGGGTTATGCGCACATTTCGTGGACTAGAGCATCCAACCCGGAAACATTCCATTAGAATTGTTCTCGTTCACACCACCATCGTTCATCTCATCAGAGCCGATAGGATTGTATCTCAATCCACTGAAGCTGGAAGCGCGATATAGGAAACGCAATCAATATAAGTCAAAGTGTTTTAACATGAAATGATGAAGAAATAATTTAAAGAACCTGTTGTGCATGGTGGTGTTCAATCCTAGAGGCTGGAAAAACTCATCGGAATGTGTAGGAAGAGGATTATAGGGGATAGTTTGTGCACTGCCATCCCACATTTGTCTTGGAAATTCATGTGGGCTTTCTTCCAACTGCAAACAAGAATTGTTTTGTAAGCTTCACTTCTTTAATCATGTTTCAAACTATGTATGATAAAGGTTATGTTAAGAACACACTGCAAGCTATGTTTGTCATATAAAATTAATAAAACTTCAGATCGAAAAACAGTTGTTGTTTTTTTTGAGCTTCTAAGAGAAAACTCGCTAGATTAAGTGTAAGAAAAGAATACAACTAGGATAGGGTACCAGGATATACTTGAAGTCTTGAACAGGCGGAAAATGAAAATATTCATGAATTGAAGTACTAATCAACAATAGTGGATAACGACGTTAAGTTTGGCTTACTTTGGCGATTGGCACCCTGACCCCCACCTAAAAACTTAAGACAATGGTGGTGCCCAGGTTCAAGAAACATAAATGATCTATGGTCCATGTTTATTATAAAGATTAATGAAAAATTAAGAAAGTACAAGGCTTGAAGTTTCATAATTAAATATAGACTTTGATTTTGGGATAACTGGAGTATTAATTTTAGGGTGTGTTGAAAGTATACAGTACTACCTTTTTCCTTAAGGCTTTGTTTGTTTCAGCAAGAACTTGCTCCTGCATATATAATAATCAGTCATATAATACTAGATAATAACCCAAAACAAAATTAAAGAGTGATTAGTTTATTATTCTCAAGCTTAATTATAGATAATTTTAAGAAGACATACACATACCTTTCTTTGGAGTTCAGAAAGCTGATCCAACATGCACTGAGTCTGAAAATGCAAGAGCAAATTGATCAAAACTAAAAAACAATAAAAAGACATATCATCTTCAATTCCCTAGTTATTTTTAAGACATTATATTAGTTGTCGTGTATGAACCTTAAAAGATACAATGATGGTTTTTGAAATTCTAGTGGGCTCAAGTTTTTACCTTTGTTGATCTGATTTTCCTTAACGACATCTCCAACTGGTGCTCCAGTTGCTCCAGCTCCTTGGTGTTTAGTGGGGCCAAATCTTCTCCAAGAAGGTTTCTGCATTTGTCATTTCATGTTAACGTTATTGATGATCATGTAACAACAAATTGTATCCTTCGGTATCAACGGACTCAAAACGTTTATTTGATTTATAATCCATGATGAATTCTACATTCGTGAGCTTTGATATTGCTGTTTTAATACCTTTGTGACCGTTGCAAAACCTCCACTCTTGCCTTTAGCCTCAGATATTCGTGGTAATTGTACTGCGCGCTCAAACATTTAGTTATGTTATCATTCATGAAACTCAAGAGTACCAATTAATAATGCTAACATCATATGAGTTCAAATTAAATCAATTTCTGTCATATGTCAGTTGTGAACTCAGCTCCTCTAATTGTCAAATGGTTTTGAGATAGATTTAAGTCCAAAGGATTCTTCATGGTACCCTAATTATTTGTCTCAATGTGTTAAATTGGTGATAATTGTGCATCTATGCACCTAAATCACACTAGAGCTCAAGCAAAAAAGTGATTTTTGATGCATGATTCTTTTGTTCATATTCAGACTTTATGTTGGGTTGATTAGTAACAAACCTGGCTCTCATTTTCTGGTTGGCTGGCTTTCAATGATCCATAACTACAGCTGTGGTACTTCTCAAGTGTCTTCACCATGCTAAAAATTGAAAATCCATGAATAAAAATTAGTTTGCCAAGAAAAAATGCCTATAAATACTCCCAACTTGAATTAACATGAAGCAAGCACATGCCCTTAATATTTTATGTTGACCAAACTCAAATTTGCAAATGCCCAAAGTAGTATGCCACAAACAGGATGCTATATCACTAAAATGTTTTTAACAAAAACTACCCGTATGCACAATTATTAAATGTCAAAAGGGTGAAACAAGCTAGATGACAAAAATATAACATGAAGGATTCAAGGGTATAATTATATATTAAAAATCTCTGATCCTTTCTTGCTAACTTATGGCATATATGCTTCGAAAATCATGAACACAACTTAAGCCCCCGTTTGTGCTTAATCTTTCAAAATTCAGAATATAAGCCGTGTTCATATAAACACTAATCGATATACTCTTAAAATTGGGGTTAATGTGAGGCTCCAAGCAATTTTATCATTTATAATTCTTGAAGTTGATTATGCATGATGTTAGACTAAAGGAGATAACGTAAAGAGTTTGGATCTGCGATCCAATGAAACGTAAATTAAAACAGAAAATGCTAAGGTTTTCTTTTTCTTTTGATACTTAGCGTGTGTTCGTCACATAAACTTCGAAAAACAAAGATCAACCGCATACGTTTAGTTTAAAAGCTTCATCACTTGATGAGAAAAGTGAGAGAGGAAGAAAGTTTTAAACTTTTCTGTATATATATGTTAAAACCATTAGCAATTAATCTGAAAAATGAAAAATTATAACCAAATCGAAATAATGATAAATTGTTTTTGTAAGGCAACTAGGGTTCAAAATCTTGAATCTGATTTGAACAATAGTAGGGTTTCATATGATTTGGACTTTTGCAGCTTTTCCTGATCTCTTCTCAGATAGAACATCAAATCTATCTGGATATAAAACTAAATCTTAACAGTGATTCTTAAATTCTGCTCTCACCTTCAAAGGTTTAGAGTAAAAAAATGGATTAATAATCTGGCCTTTACAAAAAAATATATATATATATAAAATCAAGGTGTGCTTGTAAAATCCAGGATAATAAATCCAATTAGTACCTAAAAATGTGACGATTAATTATATTAATAAAGTATATATTTTTTCAAGAAAAAGACAACCAAGAAAACAACAGATCCTTGAAAAACACTTGATATTTCACTTGACCATGATGAATCTCCTTAAACACTTCACAGGTTTTACAAGATCATCAATAAATGACCCATCTTTGTTTTTCCAAGATTTTAGAAAAAGAAGGAGATAGATCCCATGTAAATCTTCAACAAATTATAAGATCTCATAGGTTTTTGTGTATAAATTCACAGAAAACATTGTACAAAATAACCACAAATAAAAAAAGTTACAGTTTTTCCTGTGTAAAATTGTAGAAATTATATATATGCGAAAACATACAAACACAAAACTCTAGAGCAAATCAAAAGCTTTTATAGGTTAAATTTTGTCCAAAATTCAAGAAATTACATATGATTAAACACACAACAAGAAGGGTTAAAAAGATTTGTACTAAAAAGTTAATTAACAATACCTAGAGCTGCTACAGAATTCATAAAGTTTGCCACGATTTGAGAAGATGATAAGAGCAACTTCAGCATCACAAAGAACTGAGAGTTCATAAGCTTTCTTGAGAAGACCATTTCTTCTCTTAGCAAAAGTGACTTGCCTGTTAATTTTGTTTTCTATTCTCTTGAGTTCAACTCTCCCTCTTCCCATGATAATTACTTGTTAAAAAAAGGAAATCCTTTTATATTATTATTTCAAACAAAAAAATAAAATTAAAAAACAATATATTTTCCTTTCTCCAACAATTCTACTCTTGGTTAAGAGAGCACCCACTTTTAGAAGTGGCTTTTAATTCATGAAACTTGGTGGTTTTGTATTTAGATAAAATAGGAGAGGAGAGAGAGAAAGTGAGTTCTGAAAAGAGAAATGTGTGAAGAAAATGGAAACCCTGGGGTGATCTATCTTTGGGCAACCTTCATCTACCATTGGTCTCATCTATACATCACTGCCACTTTTAAACAATACTACTCCCTATTCTACGTACTCTTATAAATGCTCTCTACTATACTATATCTTCTTTCTACTATATGTATTTCTCTAAAATACATATATACTCTAGTATATATAAAATCCAACTAGTATATATAAAATCCAATTTGTTATGTTGTCGTTAAATACGATTAGTATTACTAGTACCAATTCGTTTATATGGTGTGAAGAAAACAAAGATATATGAAACTATAGCGTAATGAAAAGAAATGCTACATGAAAACAGAAAATAACGTATACTTATAGGGACTCAGCCAGATAGTGTTGAGCGAGGTAGTAGACCTCATTTAGGAAGAAAATTCTTGAATTCTAGTGCGATTTTGCAACACGATCTAGGTATAATTTTGCTTATGAGATACAATTTTTATATACGAATGCCATTGATTTTTAGTTTTGAATTTGACCGAAAATTGTCTTATGAGTTGGACAAATGGTTAATATGAGGAATTTCAAGTTTCCAAATCCACTTAGCGCAAATTTCTTCTATTGGTCACGTCATTTTTCTTAAGGGGAGCTTTGCTTGAATCAAGTCTGTGTGGCGCGCAATGAATTACGTCTCCATTGAATATAGAGTTTATTGTTTCGTTATGTATTAAACTTTACATTGTGTACTATTGTATGAGTCGAACTTTGAAAACTTCTATTGTATGTATTGAACTTGTAAATATGGTGTATTGTATGTAAAAAAAAATTTTTTGGTAAGGTCCAAATAGGAAAGTTTTCATTTTTGGCCTTACCCAAAAAGGAAAAAATACATACGATAGACCATATTTAAAAGTTCACTACATACAATAGAGCAAATGAAAGTACGTCGCATACAATAATAAAAAGTGTAAAGTTTAATAAATAACGAAACAATAAACCCTTGAATATAATGGTAGCCCAATGAGCTAGGTTGAAAGTTGAAACCATCCACGACAAATAAAAAGAAATTCTAGTTTCGTTTATATATACTTGTAATTACACTCCATTTGTGATCCAAGAAAACTTACTAATTAAATCTAATTCTGGAATTGTTCTATCTGCGAGATGAACCTTTAATTTGCTCAATTAGCCAGACTCAATATTGTACTATTTTGGGTTGTCCCAAATAAGTGTTCAATTTTATGTTTCAACCAATCGAAAGAGACTTAAGTGAGTAGATATGTTATGTGATTGGTGAAAATTGTAGTTAGTGCGTGGAGAATCCTAAAACTATGTGCAAAGTTAAAGTGGACACTTTGACTGGGACAGAGGGAGTATTATTATTATTTTTTTTCGTATATTGAAAGGAGAATTCTGTGACTTGAAGTAGAATGTATAAGTATTTGTAGTAGGTTGAGGGCCATTAAAGTTTCAGGTGATATATATACCTTCATAGATACTTGAAGCAGGCGAACACATAATAAGAGCTCCATCTCCTTTCCTGTCGGTGGACATGGCTCGATCAATTTGATCAACTAACTATATATATGTGAATTCACCAAGTGCTTTTATTAAATTTCCTATTATCATTTCATGTCTTGCATACCAATTTTTTTTAATAATTAAACACTGGATTATACGCATATATACGGTACGGTTATTGAGAGGGACAAAACTCTTAAACGGGTTCATTATAAACTTTTAAAAAAATATTATCTTTTCCATAAAATTATATTTTTTAAGGGGGGCAGTAGCCCTATGCCCCCTTATAGATCCGCCGCTAGCTACTCGTAAACATGATCACAACAGCTTACGATCAAACAATATACATGCAAATGATTATAAGAAAGGTGTATAATCTATCTCACATACATATACAGCTGAATATATATATATATATATATATATATATATATATATATATATATATATATATAAATTGTCTTCCATTTTAAACTTCAACACATAAACTTTTGACTGAAGGTTTTAGTCACCTACCGCTAGACCAAATGCCCATATGCGTTGTGAGAGCAGCATACGAATATTTATCGCCAATATATAGTTTTATTTAAATACAATGAGCTAGAATTAATGTAGAAAAGAAGAAGTGTACATTTGATGAATACAAGTAGATGCAACATTTCATATCATGTGTTGTCATCTTTGTGTTACATACATATGTTTTGAATTTAATTTGTATCATCTTATTATGGTAGTGGTACGAAATGGACTTGAGGACTTACTAAAATGGGAATCCAATTCTTCTAGTACCCATAACTCATTAATTAACGATGTACGTTTCGTTTATATAGTCGATTCATCGATATATCTTTTGTGTCAAATTTATGAGTCATTATTATGGAATTAGAAAACGACGTGACCAAATTTTATGCAAACTTAACATGAACTTTATTTTATTTTATTTTTCATTTCTACTACGTCAAACACAATTTGCATTCACCCATTTATAATTGGTACAAGCGCAAACGGACACACGCGATAGCAACAAATATCTAGCTAGCTAGCACTCGATCTGCATTCTTCGAGCTTAATTGAACCGGCCACATCATATCCCTTGAAAGTTCCACATAGCTTCAAGCTGACCCATATCACCTGAAACTTAATGTTCAACGTAACTTCATCTTCAATTTATTAAATACTAATATTTTGTCGATTTCAATGGTGATCACATAGTATTTACTTGAAAGCTGAGTAGCTGACATATGGGAATTCGCAAGTTAACTGGACAAAAAAAATAGATTTCACATAAAAAAACCTACATTCTCTTAGTCCTCGACATGGGTAATTAACCCATACCGCTGTGTTTTCTATGTAATACGATTCTAAGTTATATATGTCATTTGACTCAGTTCAGGTTGTGCTCGTAGTCATCATCATAAGTATTTTTATCATCAAATCAGCTTTTGGGGGATCTTAACTCAACTACTCAACCAGTAAGAAGGAGCTCATGAATTATACGGACATTTTCAAGAAAAATGGTAAATTTAGAGGTTACTCGTACTTCATTTCGGAAAAATAATAACTCGAAGCATTAGTAGCTCACTAGAAACCCATAGGCCGGCTATACAAACTTACTAGCTTTCAATATACGAAAAACGCAAACTAGAAATATAGTTTTAATTTCTTAATGAGCACCAACATTCCGTAGAAGATTACTAAAATAGTAGTCTAGCTTGGGATTAAATGTTCACCTTATAATGCCAAATTCTTTCATGAAATTTATTGTTCTTGGCACATAAAATAGGCTAAAAGGGGTAAAATGCTGCTCCTTGCATCGCGTTCTCTCAGAATAGAAAGGAGAACAATGTGCATATATGGATCGATCTCAATAACATAGAAATACAGTCATGTAGACTCAACATCCACGAACATATCTATTTTAGTATTTAGTTCTACTTTGAAAACTACTTGACATAGAAGATTAATAAAGCACACTACAATCTTTTTCCTCTTTGATGAAAATGTCGAATTGTCTCTCCGATAGGAATATTTCTTTATAAGGCTAACGACGTATCAAAAAATTCTTCTTATTATAAAAAGTCATAAACAGATTCTAACGTCTAACTCGCATAAGGAAATTCTAATAGTCATAAATTTCAACAACCTATACGCGAACGATTTCTTTATACTAGCTCATCGTATATATTCTTTCTTTTTTCCATTTCAAAAAACAAAAGAAATAATCAAAAAGAAATAAATAACCTTGATATATATGTACTACGTACAAACTCGTATAATTAAAATATAATGTTTTTTCTATTTACAAGAAAGACATTTACATGATCAAGTTTCATTAAATTGGAAACTTTACAAAATTTAAAACTTGGTATTCCTTCTCCACATATTTGCAACAAAATTAGCGAGACATGAAAGATGCTGGTAGTACATCTACTATGTTACAGGTTGTCTATCTACAGCAAAAGTAATATATTTTAATGAATTTTTCCACGTGTCATTTGCTGATTGGTATGTGGTGTTTCCTCTCCTTAACTTTTCCTACATTGGTTGGAATCCAGAATTATAGTACAACAAAATGACACGGATCAGTTCCTTATTGAAACGGACGGTTCATCTAATTGCAAAACTTCTTGTGCCCAATTGCAAATTCTTTCAAAAACGTTGGTAACCAGCTTGGCTGATTACTTCACACGCCTCGTCTCAAAAACAATATGTAAAAGGAATTGATGAGTATACGCTTCAAACTGACGCAATGACCCGCTCCAATGGCAAATTTTCATGGTCCAACACTCTCTCTAACATTTAAAGACTCTTGTTTGATCCATACTTAAGACAGTGTTATAAAATAGATTAAATCCATCTACCAAAGAATAAAAAAAGAAAAAAAAAAAAAAAAGGAAAAAAAAGCTGTATAATTTTGATTTAAAAGTATAGGTCTTGCATGGACGAAGGTAGGAAAAAATTATAAATGGGGCAAAAAAATAAATATTATTGTTATTTTTTCATTTTTGAAGAGACAAAATGCATAAAGTATTATTAATATCCTTATTTTTATTACATAATAACAAGAGTATTATGAAAATTGACAAATTTAATGAAAATATATATTAAGCCAAGATAATATAGTAGTGGTGCTTGAGTCGTGAGCACCACTTATTGACTCATTAGCGTCACTCATAACTCACATGTACAAAAATAATTATAAATATGAAATATGACTTACCTACCACTAACTAACTACTTTCAATTTTCTTTTTATTATATCAGTGTTATGTTATGTTATAGACACAAAAATGACAACAAAAAAATTGCATCATGGGCGTGTCCACAATGATACAACCAATTCGTCATCCACCACACAACTATAGTAGTGTTGTCAAGTGGTGTGGTGCATAATGGGAGCACCACATGCCAACTACTTGGTACAACTCGCATTTCACGTAATTTTATACAAATTTGTTTGTAAATGCTTTGTAAATCAAGCATTCCCTTTAATAAATTATGCCCATCTTGTCTTAACAAAAAAGAATGCCAAGTGATGGGAACACTAAAAAGAACAGGTGACCAAAGACTCCATTGTAAAACAAGATCATCCCTATTCATCAAAAGTACTAATAATGTACATAGTCTTAAAGAAGATGGTTTGCCCATCATAAAAATACATGCTTATTTATTTCAATTGATGATACTTACCGATCCAAAAGGATCTTTCAACATTGCAGATAAAGCTAATCAAATACGACGAAATTGCAAATAACTATATGAAATCAACAATGTTAAAAAAACAACTTCAACGAATCCTGGATTTATCATTTTACAATTACAATTACAATATACTCTGTATTTAGTTGTGATCGGGTTATGGAAAAGAAGTATCCTTATCTCAAGTGGAGTATTTATCAAATAATGATTCAATTTGTACACATTCCTTTCTATATGTAAGAACATCTGTTATCGTTTTTTAAGTAAGTTACCAAACCAATCTACATAAGTTCTTCAATTCATGGGATTTTTACCTAAAAAACATAAAATTGAAGATATAAGACCATAGAAGAAGAACAGTTTTTTGGTGAATTACTTCATTTAGCTTACACTTTACAGTAATTTCCTAAACGACCCATGCATGCTTCACAATATCCATTTTGCAGAAATTTTACTTTCTTATAATAGCCGATAAGGATAAGGATAAGGATATTCATTCATATATATAGCAACCTATAAAATTCGGAAAATCATGTAAAGTGCAACTCCTATCTATCAGTTTGGTATACCAAACAAATGTTTTGTTTTTAGCATGGACAAAATATTTCAACTTTGATTATTTGCTAAGCAAATCAGGTTTTTATTGAACCTTTTTGTATCTTACGGGTGTTTGGTTGGAGGGTATGAGAAGGAGGGAATGTGCACTGTATAATACTATGATTCGTTTTGTAGGTGTTTTGGTTAGTTTGTGTGGGCCTCAATGAAATCCACAAAATTAGCTTTGTGTCAAACCCACCAAATCAAATATGATCCGTATAGAAAACCCATACCAATACCAATATACTTAATTTGATACCAATTTCCAGTGATTCCTAATTATTATTAACCCCAACTCCATAAAAGTACGTTTAAACTTGCCTTTCATTTAATTATACATATGACTATCAGTTTCAAAATTGTGAGAGCTGGTAACTCAGAGGAAAAGTTTTTATCCTTCTACAGGTGTATTAAAAAGCTTTCCAGGGATGATCTTGATGATATGTGGGGGATTGCCATGAGAAAATATCAGAATGCTCATAAATACAGTGATGAACAGATTGTCTATAACTTTCTTTCAATCCTGTATGAAATGGATGCTGAAAATGATTTCTACAAGGATAAAACACGTGCAAAAGTATGGCTCTGCCACTCTCACAATGGAGTTCATGTGGTGCAGCTTCAGAGTAGTGTATGGGCATATTTCTTCATTGGCACAGAATATCCATGGAATCTAGGTCAATTAGACTCTATGCTCAAACTGAATATCAAATGTGATGATCTAGATACAACTACTTCTTTGGTTCATGAAGTTCAGAACTATTATAAGAAGGCTCTTGAAAAGTATGCTATTGAAAGTGAAGAAATCAGAAAGAAAAGAGCTGAAGAAATCAGAAGGAGCTTCAAGAAGAATCTGAATAAGAAAACTTGATTCTATTCATGGAAAGATCAAGTTTAGGGGGAGATTGTTGGGTCAGAATGACCACTGATGCAGAATTGGAAATTAATCTAAGTATAGTTAATACTGCTGGTGTTCTTTGTTAATATTGCTAGCTTTGGTTTACACTGTTGGTTGAAGTTTACGCTGCTGCAGTTGTTACAACTGGTGGACTATTCTAAGTTTCCACCGTCAAGTCATCTGAAGTTAATACCGCTAGTCTAGTTTACATGGTTTCCACTGCTAGCACAGATAGCGGTGGAAACAATGCCTAGTGGATCTGTCATGTAACATCCTCGAAATGGACCTAGTTATTTGTATAGTATTATTTCTGGATTTAAATATGTATTTAAATGTGTTTGGAAATAATATTGTTTGAAATAGTTGAAATAATTGGAATAGGATCCGAATATTCCAATGTGTTAAGTGAAATATTAATTGTTGTGAATTAATATAGCTGACGGTGCAATAAAATGTTTGGACTCGCAAGTGGTTTTCGGGTTCCAGACAATAGATTGAGATGGGGTATTAAATTATACCCGTATAATAGAAGGTCGGTTGAGGAACCGACTTAAGTTTCTATTTATATAACTTTCCTTTTTAGGAAGTTATTCATTTTTATTCCAAAACTCACAGAAACTCTCTGAAAACCTCTAAATCAATCCAGAAATCAGATCAGGAAGTTGTGATCCTCGTGAAACTTCCTAATCATCAGATTACCATCGTTAGATTCTTCAATCAGTAAGTATTCTTGAGTATTTAAGAATTTGATTTTGATTTAAATTTGGGTAAATTGATGATTTGAGAGAATTGGATGTTAGAAACATGTTATAAGTGTTGTATGCGGATTATATGATGTTTCTAGTGATTTATAACTGTTTGAAATCGTGTTTTGGGTGTTTTTGATATAAAATCCGCGAGTGAGGGTTTGAGCAGATCGCAGATGGCTGGGACGAAGGAGGAAGCCGGCGGCTTCTTATTCAAGCCGGCGGCTTGTAGTTAGTCGGTGGAAGCCGGCGGCTTCATAGCCAAAGCCGGCGGCTTGTGTGGTGTAGTATGAAACCGGCGGGTATAAACCCGACCCGGCGGGTGGTGTAGGCTTTAAAACTCGTTTTTGTTCTGTTACCACATTTGGTAAAATACCCGGCGGCTAAGTAGTGTGACCCGGCGGGTGTTGAGGTGAAGCCGGCGGCTTCTAAGGGGAATCCGGCGGCTTGGTTGGCTGTTATAGCAATTCTTGTTTGATTTTTAATAATAAAGGGATTGCTATTTGATATATGTTAATAGATGATAATGATTATATTGTAAATCATTAGGGTATAATTAGGAACTAGTAATCTTGATGTGGATTATGTTAAGTTCTTAATGCTAAAGATTGATATAAGTTTAGTATTGATGACCTGATTACTAACTTATATTTGATTTGTTGATTCTCAGATGTGGAGAAGGCTCAGTGATATTAGACTACTGAGTGGAGGCCTGAGGTAGTCGGTGAGTGGATCTGTAACCTCAGTGTGATTTAGTTGTAATGATTTGATTTACAATAAGTAAGTTATAGTATTACTTTGATATGATGCATCTGTTGAGATAACTTGCCATGTTAGTTAGGTGGTATGCTTACTTGGCTGTTTGAGCTAGTATGTAAGATTCTGAGGTCAACTTGACTTGACAGTTGGACTTGGTTGTTATTGTAGACGACAGGAGATCTTGAAACTTGACATGTTGGTTTGGAGATCTAGGTCGTGTGTGATTAACAACTGGTTACCGGTAATTCTGTATAGGCCAATACAGATGATTGATAAGGGTTCCCTGAGTACCAAACCTGTATTAGGGTATCTCAGGAGCCACCGGTCCTCATGACGATTGATAATGTTTGATGTGAGTAGCTTGACATTGATTGGATGTCGAGTGATTGATTGATTTTCTGTTTATTGTTAATTGATGTAAACAGATTGTTATGCTAGGTTGTACTGTTGTTATAGTTTCATTCACTTAGCGTTGTGCTAACCCACCCACAGTTCTTCCTGCAGGTTGAATATTAGGGGACATATTGGGCAGGAGATTGTTGGACTGGATGGAATGTTTGACAGGCTGATACTCTGATGTAATTTTGATAATCATAGAAGTGTTTTAATAACACCCAGTTGTTTAAAATGTCTTGTACTTTGATTTGAAAAAGTTTATTGATATTTTGGGTAATATGTAACATTGGTTGTAATGTTTTGAAATATAAGCTTCCGCGTCGTCATTATAATATTGATTGTTTATATTTAAACGAGGGGTGTTATAAGTTGGTATCAGAGCAATAGTTTGGGCGAATTGAGCATGATAGAATGTTCAATCCTAAACTTTGATGGAGTTGAGTCAAACATTCCAGAAGGTGTGGGCTTAGTTGATTAGTGAATGTGTGAGAAAGTAGTTAGTTGAATATGTACTAACCTTTAACAAGTTGTGAAGTGTTGTTTGATTTCAGAGACGGAGGAACATGAGTATCTGATTAGTATATTTCATGTTTCCTCAACGCTTGTGGGCTTAAGATTGTCAGGTAATCTTCGATAAGCCTGTGTTAATTTAAATTAACTTGAATTGTTTACTCTGTTATGTTGAGTAAGTCTTGTTATGAAGTTAATTGAGTCAGACTGATATGATTTCCCAGTTTTGAGTCAACTATTGATTGCTATATGTTGACATGAGAATAGAGGTATTAAATGAGTTGTTCATTGTTGTGATTATTTCTGATTGAATTGTAAATGCAGAAATATGTTTAAGTAGACAGAGAGTTGATTAAGGTTTTAGCAAGATTGATGTTAGAACCTAAGGAGTGTCTTTATTGGTGAGACGAGATAATTGATAGTATTATGTTAATGGATTAATCACAAGGTGTGATCTAAATCCTTGCTAAGGAAGGTCGTGTCATTGAATTGATAATGACTGCTATTTGAGAAAATATGTGTTTATGTGACTATATGATATGTGTTGACTATAGTTAAACACTTGATATAAACCATGACTGATAGGTTTAAGAGAAATGTAGAGTGTAATAATGTGAAATTGATTGGGAAGTGATAGATCTTTCTGGTCAATTGTGAAACTAATAAATGAAATGTTTTTATAGTAACATGATTGAGTAGGTTTGTTGTGACAGTGATGCTTGATATGATAGCATATGTCAAAGTGATGATAATTAAGTAAGATGTGTCCTGAATTTTGAGGAAAATAGGGACATTGATTAATGTTAAGTGTTGAAACTATGATGATAAGTTATCATATGTTTGAGGTTTCAGATAAGTGATATACTGAGTAATTCAGTTGCTGAAAATTAGAACATTGTATGTATGTGAGATGACTTGTATATGTAAGGTTGAATATGTAAAGTAGTAAGCTGATTTTGAGTATGTATCAGCTGTTAGAAACTATTAAATAGATGTTGATTGATTTGAAATCATAAAGTATTTAATATACCAAATGAGAGTAGATCACATTGATAATTATAAAGTGGAGTGGCCTGAGAATGGATTGTGGAGAACATAATCTTGCAACGCCTGATCACCGTTGTTATATTATGTCGTGCCACATGAACTTGTTGAGGCTACTTTGTATAAAATAAATGTAATGTGATTTGGAATAACTGAGCATGAGAGTATGCTAAGTGGTTTAATAGTTGTTTTGATAAGAAAACAATTGGTTGATAGAACTGTAACATCTAGAATGTAAATGTGAGAGTGTAAATAATGTTTGTCATTGATAGTTGTTTTGTTGATGAACATAAATGACAAATTGGTTTCTGTTAAATAGGTAATTGTGATTGATAATGATAGATTACCTGTAGGTGGATTTGTATAGTGTTTAAATGAATCACTATGTTGTAGCTGGCTTGTATGAAGCCAAAGTTAAGATAGGTTGATATTGTCTTGCTTGAGGAATTTCTAGTATTATTGAATGTAATAATGTGAGGTCTATGTTTGAAAGTAAACATACAATATGAAATAGCTTGTATGGAGCCAAGATTGATGTAGGTTGACCTTGTCCTTGTGAAGGATTGATAAGATTATTGAATGTAATAATTTGAAATATATGTTTAAAAGTGAACATATAAGATGAAATGGTTTGTTGTGAGTTAATATTGATAGTATGTTAACTTTGAAAGTCAAACCATGAATAGTGAGTTGTGTATAAAATTAATTGCTTGTGATTGGTTTGAGATTGGGTCAAACTAGAGAAAAGCAATTAGAGAATTTTATTGATTGATTGATTGAAACCAAAGTTGACAAATAGTCAGCTATTTGTGTTGAAATAGTTTAACATTGATTGAAATGTTATGACTGTATGGAATGTGATTGAATTTTTAGATTTGTCACATTATGTGGAAACGGGTCATGTAAGATCCAAAAGAAATAGATGAATTGTTTAAGTTTGTGAAACTTGATTTAATTACTTAAGGATAGTATTAAGTAATTGAAATAGTGCTAAGTATGATTGAGTATTCAGTTGGGCGATGTTAGATATTTAAACTGAATACATGTTAAGAAATTATACAGATATGAAGTCATTAAATGATATGATAGTTATAAATTTTTGAATGATGTAAGTTAAATCACATTGATTAGGATTGTGATAAGAAAGTCTTACCAGTGTATGAGGCTTGTGATGATAACTTTGATTGGGTAAGACTGTGAGATGATGAATAATTGAAGGTTATTATTATTAATTGCTTAGGTTGATTAGTACCTCATGGTGAGTTACTTAGATATTGAAAGAATTGAATGAATTCTTTAGTTATTTGTTGATTGTATGCAAATAAAGTAAGTGATGAAGTGGTAAATTGAGATTAGATCCAACTAAGGTATGATATGAAAGTATATCTGGAGTTGGACAGTGTTAAAGGTCTAGTTTGACCTTGGTTGATAAATTGAGGTATATGAATTGGAAAGTTGTTCATATTTTAAGAAATTGTAAGTGTTAGAAAGTAAGAGAAACCTTGAGATTGATAGGTGATGATTGTATTCACCAAACTTTTCTTGAAAGTTTAGAATGAAATGTTTAAGTTATATACTAGTTGATAAGTATATAAGTGAAACATAGAGTTATTGACTGTTCCATGTCCTGTGGTATGGATATCTGATGAATAGTAATATTGAGAAGGCTTGATAAAGACTTTAACAGTCTGAATGGCCTAGTGTATAGAATGAAATGGAATTGTTGTGTATGTGTCCATTTTAGAGAATATCTGAAATTGTGTAAGTATATATGTGTAGTATACATGATAATAAATGGCATGATAAGTTTTAATAGATTGAATTAAAATGTGCCATAATATATGTGGAGGTTAGTTAATTGTAATTAACTTGATGTAGATTTTATTAGAAATGTGTTGGAAAGTAGCACATTGTGATATTGTAATACTTGAATTGTAGTATCATAATGTTGATTAGGATTGACTTAGTTGCTAGATTGATGGAATTTGGTACTAAGTGATTATGTGATTAAAGTTGTATAAATTCTAATTGCTTGTGATTAGTAATTTAAGATTGTAAAGTTGAATTGAAATAACTGGTTGCTAAGAGAATATTATTGATGTCTTACCAGTTTAAGTAATAAATAAATTCTAACTTGATGGTTAGTTAGACTTTGGAAATAAATAGTAAGTATTGATAGATGTACTGTAGAATATAATCACAGGTGTTGTGATTATCGTTTAAGCAGTAGTTGTTGCCGACTTGGTTGTTGTTGACAATTGATAGGTTGTAATGAAAGGAGTTACAAATAGAACTAAGTCAATGTAGAGGTGGGTTGATTGTAGGTAAGATTGATTGTAGTACTTTTGTTGATTGAGCAAAGTACTTGTTGATTGTGGTTTTACCTACTGAGTTGACCTCTGTTGTACTTATTAAGGTGATATGAATCTGGATTACTTTTAAGTAAAGGATTTCATATGATTGAAATGATATGTGAATATGATAGGGTATTCAAAAGAGTATAGGTATGAAACTTTTGGATGAAAAGTTGACCTAGATTTGAATTTCAGATCTTTGATGGTAGAGATTTAAGATTGTGATCTGTATATTAGATTGATTGTTAGTCGTGAGCTGAATTATATTTCAATGTTGCTAGGTACATTGTGGTTTAATAACCACTGTTGTGATAATGTGATTGCTGTTTTATTGTTAACAGAGATGAACAGTGAGAATAGGTTAAAGATTTTAGCACATTGCTAATTTCTGGTTGTATAGACCTATTAAGAAATGTGAAGTTTTACTTGTTGATTAAGTGATTGTAGATTTCACTTGTTGAAGTAAGTATTTGTCAATAAGAGATATCTGGTTGATGATATTGATTAAATGCACTGTATGTGTGCGTAGGAAAAGATAGTAGCATGTATATTTGGATATGTGCATGTGGAAAGAATTCAAACAGTCTAAGTATAGTTGTAAGTTGCTATTGAGGACAAATGTATGTTAAGATATATGTGATTATATCACATTAGTTAGATTGATTGAGGTTAGATTTCGGGGACGAAATCTCTTTAAGGGGGGGAGAGTTGTAACATCCTCGAAATGGACCTAGTTATTTGTATAGTATTATTTCTGGATTTAAATATGTATTTAAATGTGTTTGGAAATAATATTGTTTGAAATAGTTGAAATAATTGGAATAGGATCCGAATATTCCAATGTGTTAAGTGAAATATTAATTGTTGTGAATTAATATAGCTGACGGTGCAATAAAATGTTTGGACTCGCAAGTGGTTTTCGGGTTCCAGACAATAGATTGAGATGGGGTATTAAATTATACCCGTATAATAGAAGGTCGGTTGAGGAACCGACTTAAGTTTCTATTTATATAACTTTCCTTTTTAGGAAGTTATTCATTTTTATTCCAAAACTCACAGAAACTCTCTGAAAACCTCTAAATCAATCCAGAAATCAGATCAGGAAGTTGTGATCCTCGTGAAACTTCCTAATCATCAGATTACCATCGTTAGATTCTTCAATCAGTAAGTATTCTTGAGTATTTAAGAATTTGATTTTGATTTAAATTTGGGTAAATTGATGATTTGAGAGAATTGGATGTTAGAAACATGTTATAAGTGTTGTATGCGGATTATATGATGTTTCTAGTGATTTATAACTGTTTGAAATCGTGTTTTGGGTGTTTTTGATATAAAATCCGCGAGTGAGGGTTTGAGCAGATCGCAGATGGCTGGGACGAAGGAGGAAGCCGGCGGCTTCTTATTCAAGCCGGCGGCTTGTAGTTAGTCGGTGGAAGCCGGCGGCTTCATAGCCAAAGCCGGCGGCTTGTGTGGTGTAGTATGAAACCGGCGGGTATAAACCCGACCCGGCGGGTGGTGTAGGCTTTAAAACTCGTTTTTGTTCTGTTACCACATTTGGTAAAATACCCGGCGGCTAAGTAGTGTGACCCGGCGGGTGTTGAGGTGAAGCCGGCGGCTTCTAAGGGGAATCCGGCGGCTTGGTTGGCTGTTATAGCAATTCTTGTTTGATTTTTAATAATAAAGGGATTGCTATTTGATATATGTTAATAGATGATAATGATTATATTGTAAATCATTAGGGTATAATTAGGAACTAGTAATCTTGATGTGGATTATGTTAAGTTCTTAATGCTAAAGATTGATATAAGTTTAGTATTGATGACCTGATTACTAACTTATATTTGATTTGTTGATTCTCAGATGTGGAGAAGGCTCAGTGATATTAGACTACTGAGTGGAGGCCTGAGGTAGTCGGTGAGTGGATCTGTAACCTCAGTGTGATTTAGTTGTAATGATTTGATTTACAATAAGTAAGTTATAGTATTACTTTGATATGATGCATCTGTTGAGATAACTTGCCATGTTAGTTAGGTGGTATGCTTACTTGGCTGTTTGAGCTAGTATGTAAGATTCTGAGGTCAACTTGACTTGACAGTTGGACTTGGTTGTTATTGTAGACGACAGGAGATCTTGAAACTTGACATGTTGGTTTGGAGATCTAGGTCGTGTGTGATTAACAACTGGTTACCGGTAATTCTGTATAGGCCAATACAGATGATTGATAAGGGTTCCCTGAGTACCAAACCGGTATTAGGGTATCTCAGGAGCCACCGGTCCTCATGACGATTGATAATGTTTGATGTGAGTAGCTTGACATTGATTGGATGTCGAGTGATTGATTGATTTTCTGTTTATTGTTAATTGATGTAAACAGATTGTTATGCTAGGTTGTACTGTTGTTATAGTTTCATTCACTTAGCGTTGTGCTAACCCACCCACAGTTCTTCCTGCAGGTTGAATATTAGGGGACATATTGGGCAGGAGATTGTTGGACTGGATGGAATGTTTGACAGGCTGATACTCTGATGTAATTTTGATAATCATAGAAGTGTTTTAATAACACCCAGTTGTTTAAAATGTCTTGTACTTTGATTTGAAAAAGTTTATTGATATTTTGGGTAATATGTAACATTGGTTGTAATGTTTTGAAATATAAGCTTCCGCGTCGTCATTATAATATTGATTGTTTATATTTAAACGAGGGGTGTTATATGTCAGGCTTGCACGTGCAGTGAACAGTAATTACAGACCATGCTTAGCAGAAATACAGATACATAGTTAGATTAGTTTCCAAACTTTAATGAGGATAATTTGTAAAAGAAAACTCTAATAATATAATAGAGTTTTCTTATTTTCAAAGGCATGGCATGCAATATTAGTTGGTGTACTTGTTTGACTATATGAATGGCTCATCATCTTCATTTGTAAGAAGAGTAGCTTCAAGGTTTCTCTCTTTAAACCCTGATACAAGTTGTAGTGTATCCGTATTATTATCATCAATAATAATATTGAAGCTTTGGTTATTAAATTACTTCTTGTTGTTCACTTTGCTCATATGATTAAACCTTCCTTGTTAACAAGTGTTATTCCGCAAACTTCTTGTTAATACTTCAAAGCTTTTATTAGTTAAATCTTGATATTGTTCAAGTCTGAGATTCACACGTACCGCTAGATCAAATGCCATATGCGTTGTGAGAGTAGCATACGAATATTTATCGCCAATATATAGTTTTATTTAAATACAATGAGCTAGAATTAATATTAATGTAGAAAAGAAGAAGTGTATATTTGATGAATACAAGTAGATGCAACTTTTCATATCATGTGTTGTCATCTTTGTGTTACATATGTTTTGAATTTCATTTGTATCTTATTATTATGGTAGTGGTACCAAATGGACTTGAGGACTTACTAAAATGGGAATCCAATTCCTCTAGTACCCATAACTCATTAATTGACGATGTACGTTTCGTTTATATAGTCGATTCATCGATACATCTTTTGTGTCAAATTTATGAGTCATTATTATGGAATTTAGAAAACGACGTGACCAAATTTTATGCAAACTTAACATGAACTTTATTTTATTTTATTTTCATTTCTTCTACGTCAAACACAATGTGCAGTCACCCATTTATCATTGGTACAAGTGCAAACGGACACACGCGATAGCAACAAATATCTAGCTAGCACTCGATCTGCATTCTTCGAGCTGAATTGAACCGGCCACATCATATCCCTTGAAAGTTCCACATAGCTTCAAGCTGACCCATATCACCTGAAACTTAATGTTCAACGTAACTTCATCTTCAATTTATTTAATACTAATATTTTGTCAATTTCAATGGTGATCACATAGTATTTACTTGAAAGCTGAGTAGCTGACAAATAGGAATTCTCAAGTCAACTTGACAAAAAAAAAACAGAGTTCACATAAAAAAAAACTTCATTCTCTTAGTCCTCGACGTGGGTAATTAACCCATACCGCTGCGTTTTCTGTGTAATACGATTCTAAGTTATATATGTCATTTGACTCAGTACAGGTTGTGCTCGTAGTCATCATCATAAGTATTTTTATCATCAAATCAGCTTTTGGGGGATCTTAACTCAACTATACGGACATTTTCAAGAAAAAATGGTAAATTTAGAGGTTACTCGTACTTCATTTCGGAAAAATAATAACTCGAAGCATTAGTAGCTCACTAGAAACCCATAGACCGGCTATACAAACTTTCTTTCAACATACGAATTGAAAAACGCAACGCTAGAAATATAGTTTTAATTGCTTAATGAGCCCCAACATTTCCCTACAAGATTACTAGGACAAGAAGCCAAGTTGGGAATTATATTTATTTCTTACTATAATAGTAGTCTTGCGATCGATTAAATGTTCACCTTATAATGCCAAATTCTTTCATGAAATTTATTGTTCTTGGCACATAAAATAGGCTAAAAGGGGTAAAATGCTGCTCTTTGCATCGCGTTCTCTCAGAATAGAAAGGAGAACAATGTGCATATATGGATCGATCTCAATAACATAGAAATTTAGTCATGTACACTCAACATCCACGAACATATCTATTTTAGTATTTATTTAGTTTGAAAACTACTTGACATAGAAGATTAATAAAGCACACTACAATCTTTTTCCTCTTTGATGAAAATGTCCAATTGTCTCTCCGATAGGAATATTTCTTTTTAAGGCTAACGGCTTATCCAGAAATTCTTCTTATCACAAAAAGTCGTAAACAGATTCCAACGTCTAACTCGCAGAAGGAAATTCTAATAATCATAAATTTCAACAATCTATACGCAAACGATTTCTTTATACTAGCTCATCGTATATATTCTTTCTTTTTTCCATTTAAAAAACAAAAGAAATAATCAAAAGGAAATAAATAATCTTGATATATATGTACTACAAACTCGTATTATTAAAATATAATGTTTTTTCTATTTACAAGAAAGACATTTACATGATCAAATTTCATTAAATTGGAAACTTTACAAAATTTAAAACTTGGTATTCCTTCTCCACATATTTGCAACAAAATTAGCAAGACATGAAAGATGCTGGTAGTACATCTACTATGTTACAGGTTGTCTATCTATCTACAGCAAAAGTAATATTTTAATGAATTTTTACACGTGTCATTTGCTGATTGGTATATGGTGTTTCCTCTCCTTAACTTTTCCTACATTGGTTGGAATCCAGAATTGTAGTACAACAAAATGACACGGATCAGTTCCTTATTAAAATGGACGGTTCATCTAATTGCAAAACTTCTTGTGCCCAATTGCAAATTCTTTCAAAAAAACGTTGGTAACCGGCTTGGCTGATCACTTCACACGCCTCGTCTCAAAAACTATATGTAAAAGGAAATGATGAGTATACGCTTCAAACTGACGCAATGCAATGACCCGCTAATAAGAGTGCAACTCCAATGGCAAATTTTCATGGTCCAATACACTCTCTAACATTTAAAGACTCTTGTTTGATCCATACTTAAGACAGTATTATAAAATAGATTAAATCCACCTACTAGAAGAAAAAAAAAGTGTTATAATTTTGATTTAAAAGTATAGTCTTGCCGGGGATAAAGCTAGGAAAAAACAATAAATTGGGCAAAAAATTAAATATTATTGTTATTTTTTTCATTTCTGAAGGGACAAAATGCATAAAGTATTATTAATATCCTTTTTCTTTTACATAAATTCAAATTCAAATTGTTTGGGGGGAACTGCCCTCCTTCTAAATCAGCCCCTGAGTCTAACAACTAACAAGAGTATTATGAAAATTGAGATTTTTAATGAAAATATATATTAAGCCAAGTGAATATACATTTTATAAAGAAAGAGAATGATCACGAAGAGAAAAATGACAGTTAGTACTCTTGTAATGGTGCTTGATTCGTGAGCACCACTTATTGACTCATGAGCGTCACTTATAACTCACATGTACAAAAACAGTTATAAATATGACTTACCTACCACTTACTAACTACTTTAATTCAATTTTCTTTTTATTATATTAGTGTTATGTTATGTTATAGACACAAAAATGACAACGAAAAAAATTACATCATGGGCATGTCCACCACACAACTTTAGTAGTGTTGTCCAGTGGTGTGGTGCATAAAGGGAGCACCACATGCCTAGTACAACTCACATTTCACATAATTTTATACAAATTTGTTTGTAAATGCTTTGTAAATCAAGCATTCCTTTTAATAAATTATGCCCATTTGGTCTTACCAAAAAAGAATGCCAAGTGATGGGAACACTAAAACAACAGGTGACCAAAGACTCCATTGTAAAACAAGATCATTTCTATGCATCAATCAAAATTACTAATAATGTACATAGTCTTAAAGAAGATGGTTTGCCCATCATAAAAATACATGCTTATTTATTGATGATACTTACCAATCCAAAAGGATCTTTCAACATTACAGATTTATAACTGAAAGCTAATCAAACACTATTTCATCAATATACGACGAAATCGCAAATAAGGTAGTATATGAAATCAACAATGTTAAAAAAACAACTTCAACGAATCCTGGTATATCATTTTACAATTACAATTACAATTACAATTACAATATACTCTGTATTTAGTTGTGATCGGGTTATGGAAAAGAAGTATCCTTATCTCCAGTGGAGTATTTATCAATTAATGATTCAATTTGTACACATTCCTTTCTATATGTAAGAACATCTGCTATCGTTTTTTAAGTATGTTACCAAACCAATCTACATAAGTTCTTCAATTCATGGGATCTTTACCTAAAAAACATAAAATTGAAGATATAAGACCATAGAAGAAGAACACTTTTTTGGTGAATTACTTCATTTAGCTTACACTTTACAGTAATTTCCTAAACGACCCATGCATGCTTCACTATATCCATTTTGCAGAAATTTTACTTTCTTATAATAGCCGATAAGGATAAGGATAAGGATATTCATTCATATATATAGCAACCTATAAAATTCGGAAAATCATGTAAAGTGCAACTCCTATCTATCAGTTTGGTATACCAAACAAATGTTTTGTTTTTAGCATGGACAAAATATTTCAACTTTGATTATTTGCTAAGCAAATCAGGTTTAATTGAACCTTTTTGTATCTTACGGGTGTTTGGTTGGAGGGTATGAGAATGAGGGAATGTGCACTGTATGATACTATGATTCGTTTTGTAGGTGTTTTGGACTTTTGGTTAGTTAGTGTGGGCCTCAATGAAATCCACAAAATTAGCTTTGTGTCAAACCCACCAAATCAAATATGATCCGTATAGAAAACCCATACCAATACCAATATACTTTAATTTGATACCAATTTCCAGTGATTCCTAATTATTAACCCCCAACTCCATAAAAGTACGTTTAAACTTACCTTTCAATTCTCTTAATCATATATATATATATATATATATATATATATATATATATATATATATATATATATATATATATATATATGTATATATATATATATATGTATATATACATATATATATATATGTATATATACATATATATATATATATATATATATATACATATATATATATATATATGAATATCAGTTTTTTACATTGAAATTAAAAGCATATATATTATACGAATTTGAATTTGAATATAAATATGTAGCTACACCCAATTCGTATATGATCCGTCTGACATTCCTAGATGAATAAGAGTTGGTGAACTCCTCCATGGATTGTTATGAAGAAAAGAAATGGGTTGGATTTTTCATACGTATCGATCTTCTTAATCTGCGACGACGAATTGAAATACATTTAATTTCTTATATCTACTTTCCTTGACGATATTAATTACCTTCTCGTATAAAATAGGTAAGCAAGAATGCACTCCAGAAATTAAATAAAGTGTCTAAAACGTACATGTTCTTAGAATTGCCAAAATATGATTCTTATTAATGATTAAATAGTTAGTTATAGAAAGCATGCATCATAGATTATATTTATAAAGTATGATATTTTGAATCAGATTATAATCACTTAAATTAATTAATTATGTACATGTATATTTTGTATTATAAATCTATGGAAAATGTGGATGACAGTGACTACACAATTAATTAATTAATTGCTATATCTAACCAAACCATATGGAAATGGACTGATATTACAATACAATTAGCAATTTTAATGGCCAATCACCTTCACAAATGGAGTATTCATTTGACATCACCTATTTTAATTTACTACCTTCCATTTCATCTTTATGCATTTTACACTCATGAACAAAACTATAGATGAAAATAAATGTAGAAGATTTTAGGATCAATACTGTTATAGAGCATTGTTTCTGTCAAATGATTTAAGTATTAGTTATCGGTACTTTATATACTATGCTTAGGTCGTATTATCATTACTCTTGGTCTATGCATACATTCGTATGTGAGACCAGATCTAATTCGATATAAAAAAAAGTATCTAATCATTCCATGATTTCGGTTAATTATATGTCGACAATGAATAGAATCTGTCCTTGAGAATGTTAATCCGGTGGTTTAAATTGATACTCGGTAGTAATTGAGTTTTGATGTATTTAATTTGATCGATCTTTCAATTATCATGCAACTACTCTCATATATAAGAAGACCCATCTTTTATATTTTTTATTAGGTTACGCTATGTACTTTGACAATATCACATATTTAAAACCAAAGTGAAAAGAAAAGACTAGGCTAAAATAAAATATCTAAGGATTTCTAATGAATAATTGAGAGTTGATGTAGATTAGATATTAAATTCTTATAAGGTACAATTATTATTATGGGGCTATATTTTATGGTATGTTTCATTAATGAAATCATGTTATCAAAGTGTAGTCAAATATGTCACTCAAGATGAGACATTTCAAGGTTACATGATCTTTTCGTATAAACCAATATCCTTACCAAAATGGTATGTATTTGGGATTAAAAATGATTAAATGCACCGAAAGTTAAAAAAACAAAGTTGATAACCACACTAAAGTGGGAATCTACTCATAAACCATGGTAAAACTTTCACCATAAGTCGTATGTAGAAATATTTCTCAAGTATAGATACTAAACTAAATTTTATCAAAATATTGAAATACCTAACGTAATGTTAACAAAACATAACCGAAAGAAAGAAACGGGAACACAAGTATCTTAATATTTTTCAGGGTACGACGGCTTAAAACAGCATACAAATAGAATATTCACTTCGATTCCCAGAAAATGCAACAAAGTAAACATGTGTGTAAATCAGATTTGCAGCAGTGGTAAGTACAATGATGAAAGTGATTGTCGATGTATATTCAACAAATGTTTAACTGAATCATCTATTATTATTAATAAATAATGATTAAGTACATTAAACAAATGATGATGTAGCATCGCTTATTATGTTGGTTCATTTTAGCTTATGAATGGTAATTGATTGGATATGGATTAGACATGGATCGAATGATCTCATATCCACCGTCCGCTTTCTATATCCATTTAATTTTCATCATCCACATTTAAATTCATATCCGTTAAGTTTAATATTGGTTCATCCATTCATATCCGTTGGATAAAACGGATTAATGGATATCCATGAAATATTTAGAAAGCTATTAAAGTATTTCCCGTTGTTATATGAAACAAAAAGAAAATATATATATATATATATAAATGACGTAAAATAAGAAAATCTAATCACGAAAACGTATAGTCAATGGAGCATAATTCGTTACAATCATAAGTAAACATAGGTTTTGACAAATGTAAATATGCAATCTCTAGGTTTTGGCAAGTAAGCACACATGTTTTGATTGTTATTTATCATCAATTGTAACTTCACTGTATAGTTAGCAAAATTTGGATTGGCGTAATGGATGCATGCCATTCAATTTGCTATAAACAATAATACAAAAACTCAAATATACATTACAAATTTAAGGTATACGAATTTATAAATAATCACATAATTATATCTTCCACAACCCTTATTTTCGATAATACTTTAACAGTTTACAGTATGTGTATATATGGACATGTAAATGTATATGAATACATTTGTAGTATATGTATAAGTGTATCTGTATATATTTCAAGTGATAATGAATAAATTCATGGATGATAAATTTATCATTCATATCCGATCAACTAATCATTAACATCCATATCCATATCCGTAATTCACTTATTTAGATTCTCCATATCCACCATTAGTGGATCGATCCAGTGGATATATACTGAATCGGGTAATCATTGTCATCCCTACTATTCTGATGTAACTGAGTGGATATCTACTGTTCGAGTCAAAAAGTTGTGGGTTGCATAAAAAATCAGCGTACACGAGCCCTTGGTTTTTCATAGCCATGTCTGACTGTCTGCTATGGTCCTGAAAACTTGTCTGGTTCTACAAGAACTCTAGGTTTGTGTCCAAACAATTCCTTCAAAGTGCTCCCGCTTCTCTATTAGTACACATTCTTTTAAAGTTTATTGCTTTACTTTAAATTGTTCTCACTAAAGCCACATGAATAGATTAGGAAGTTTATACCCCCTCCCCTAGTGACATCCCTTATTTATACAATTAGGTTGTTCTATTAATCCTACATTTTCAATTGCGCATTGCCCAAGTGTTACCGTCACAGCAAATGTCCAGACTCTACATGTGTGACCTATAGGTTAGTGGTATCCTTCAAATTACCATTTTTTTTTATTGATCCTACCTTGTGGGATTTCTAGTCAACCATGTTAGATTTTTTTCGTGAAACTCATTTATTCAAGGATTTTAGTCTCATTCCTTCGACGTCTAAACAGTATAAACTATCGCTCTGCTCAAGCCCTTTTGTAAGTGGATCCGTGATAATATAAGTTGACTTAATTGTAGATGTCATCATTACATAGGTCATATATATGTTGTCGAGGACCACTCTAACACTTCGAGATGTGATTATAGCAATGTGTGATAACGAGAAAATGAATGGGACTAGTAGTTTCTCGAGTGGGGAGCAAGTATTAGACAGAGGATTGCGATTTGAGGAAGAAGTTTTCAACCCTGGTAGTCCAAGAAGGCGTTCAAGGTCTTGAGTGATCTAAGCGGAGACATGAGTGATGTAGATTGTTACTATTACGGGGAGAAATGTGTAATTAACTAAACTTCCTATATTACCTCTACTTTATGTATATTTCATATAAACGTAAGTAAAAAGTAAAAATAAATTTGTCATAATACACAAAAATACAATTTAATAATTATATTTTATTAAACTACGTATTTTTTTATGTGCGTGAAAAATAAATTTAGAACAAATGGATTATAATTTAGACATAAATTATAATGTTACGATTATTAGTCATGCTCTCGTACCATTGCCTGTCCTCAATTCATCATAAATCATAATCGGGTAGTGAAAGGAAAGCAGGTGAGCATAGAAAGACGTCATTCGTACGTGATTTAATGGCTTCCAATCGCATCTAACCTTGAAAGACAGCTGTAACTGTACACGTGTCAGATGGAGATCACCTTATAGACCTACGGTCAAAAAGTTTATACTCCTATTACCTATCAGCGGTAAGTATAGGTATTCTTCATTCGGTCATTTTGACGTCTCCTTTTAAAGGCCAAACTATGAGATCTTTGGTTGGATTCCCATATCCAATCATCATAATTCATTTCATTATACTTTATATAATGAATATTTTTCTTATTGCTATGGTGAAGAGACAAAATTGTAATTCTTCCTTTTGATGATAATCGTCCACAGTTAGATTATACAAAGTTTAAGAAAAAGTATAATCAGTATATTGTGCGATAGAAAAATAAGAGTATTATCTTTACTTTCTGCACAGTCTTCTAGAAAACAATTTTGAAAAAACAAATTATAGGTAAATTGGTAAAGTTGGTATGTCACTTTTGAAAATAGACATCTATTTTGAGACAACTTAAAATGGAAATTGTGAACACTTATTTTGAGATGGAAGGAGTACTCTGTATGTGCAAAATGCTTTTAACCAACTCGGCATTATAGTTCATTTGGTAATGAATTTATGCTATTACATCCGCTTCAAAATAAACATAACATAAAAACAGCACAATGTTATAGACACACACGAAATTAATGTATGATTAAACATAATAACATAGAAATAGTACGTGTATCAGCGTCTATTAAGAAATGGTACGTACATCTAAAGATAGTATAATTCAAAATTGTGCATCAACGGATATCAAAGATTCAAAAATTTTATAATTGTCCTTTTTACCCTTTAAAGACATTAAATACTCATTAATTTTCCTTTTGTAACTTGAAATAACAGAAATAATAACTACTGTATGTGTTTTATTAATTCGAATTTCTTCAACATGTTAGAGGATTACTATGGAATGTTTTTAACTCCATCATCTTACTTAAAATTTGTTTTCTTTCTCTTTTCAAGCAGGCCCATTATATTATATTTTGTAAGATTAAGTCCCTTAAGATTATTTAACTATTGAAATTATCCGTAAATTGCACAAATCGTAACGTGCAACAAGATATAAACGAAGATATACTTCGTGTATATTGAAAAGTTTATAGAGTCAACTTGAATGATTTTATTTAGCTCTAAATCTTGGTTGCACTAATCATATATGTTGTTAGCAACATAAATGATATGCTCATTAACTATTTCGTAACGTTTACTAGTTTATAGGAACGTGTGTTAACAACAGCCTGCTCAAATTCTAATTTTACGAAACTGTAGATCATTGTATAGAGATGTAGTACTAAAGATGGTATAATTCACAAAAACCCAACAGAATGTCAAAGTTTTTACATGAAGTTAAAACTGATGGCAATAGGTGCATATGTTAGAAGTGTGTAAAAACTGCTACTACGTAAAACAGTAGCTAAATCAGTAAGTAGAATCCATCAAAATCTCAATCTGACTAACAAAGGGGTCCAATTAGAAGTACTACATGGGACCTGAGTCAATAAGGGAACTCTGTGGGCCTTAGGCCCGAGCTTTTAGTGGACTGACCAATTACTCAAGTGGGCCTAAAATGATAAGAAAAACTCAGACATTTGTTTTCCTTCTTCATTTTAACCGAATCAAATTCAATTATTAGGACCATCGTCCTTATGACATTTGTGATACAACTACGACTACCAATCCATCGTAGCTCAAGTAGTACCGTCACCGCAAATGCTCAGCCTCTACATGTGTGACATGTATGTCAGGGGTTCGAATCTGTTCCACGGCACATGTGGTTGATTTGTGGACAGTTGATTTGTCCGGCGTTGATGCTTCTTGCGGATGGGGCGGATGAGTACCATTGAAATATGACCCTCCAAATTACCCTTTTTATACAGTTAGGACTTTAAATGAACCAAACGAATACAAAAGAACTATTTGTGTGTGTTCATTAAAGTTTAATCGGACAAACGAACGAACACAAACAGATAAACGTGTTCATATTTGTTTACCAAGAAAATTTGTTTGTTCACAAACATACACGAAAGCAAACGAACAAGTATATAATTTAATACATTCGTTCGTTAATACGTTAAATGAACCTAAAGAATACAAACGAACCTAAACAAATGTAAACAAAGAAGTGGAGGTGGGTGGGATGTGGTGGGAAAATGTGAGAATAAGCGTGAAAGATAATATTAGTATCTTTTAAATGATCATGAAAATATCTAAATGTTTAATATTATTACTAGCAAATGACCCGCGCGATGCAGCGGGAAAAAAATATATCTCTTTTATATCCGTTTTGTTCCTAATTTACTGTTTAAGTAGATGAGCTCTATTAAATTGATCGACATCGACCATTACTACCTTCTACATAGGATTTCATTATGAGTTCAATATTAGCAAACAACTATATTTGTAAAAGCGTGAAAGAACCCCATTTCAACCGCTCATTTTGTTTTCCGTGGTTCGTTGACTTCGTTCTTTAAATCTAAAACTCCGTACGTAAGCTCATCACAAATTTCATAAAAAGATAGTTGTAGGAACAATAAATAAGTGTGCCATATATGACATTATATAACATATACAAATGGTCCTAATAGTGGTAATGGTAATCTTCAATAAATTAATACTACTCCGTATATGTTTGCTTACTTACTTTTAATAGGAGTATACTTTCTATACATATGAGCCGTATTACCATGTATGGAATAAACTATACGTTTATAATACCGTAAATTATATGTTAGAAAATGGAATGTATTGGAGCTAATAATTGTTGTTAGTTGACTTTGATTCAAAGGGCATGTTGGGGTTTTCCCATCTTCCTTTAGCTAAGTTTTAAGGCAAAAATGGCAAATGTTTAATAAGGGATTAAGATAAGATAAGATATTTAAAATTTAGGTAAGATTAAAATATGGTGCAAAAAAATATATGTTAATCTAATTAAATTAATTAGTAAAAAAAACATAAAAATGAATATAAACAAACATTAACGAACGTTGATGAACATGTTATCAAACGTTCAGGGACGTAAATGAACGAACGAGACATATGTTTATGTTCGTTCTTATAATAAAACAAACATAGATATTTGTTCATGTTCATTCGTACGACGAAATGAACGAACATAAACAAACTTTCCACCGAACAATTCTAATGTTTGTTTTTCATCAGAAGGTATTATTATGCTATTTTTATTTTTCATCAGAAAAGTTTAATTAAATAGTAGGTTGGTTTAGTTGCATTTTTGTAGAATTGTAGTTACACATGTCTATTTCGACTTTCTTGCACTCAAGACTGATTATGTCCGATTTGAAAACGCATTAATCAGTTTGCACAAGTGATCCCAAACATTCACTGTATAGTAAAAGCTGACAAACCAAATATGTTATAAAAGATTCGTTAGACTATTATTAATATTCAATACAATCATTGACTACTAACGGACGACTATGTGATTTCAGCTTCGAGTTTGCAACCAAAAGAGTATTCGTCTCTTGAAAATGGAAATGATTGACAATTTAACGTGATGGACTTACAAACAGGGTAAATCCTAATCCGTAAACATACATCGCTTATATACCCGGTTCAACATTCTTGGAAAACAATCGAATCGAGGGTCCGGAGGAGAATTGGCCATTCAATCTTGAATGTTTCTATCTTAAAGAAAGCAAAAAAGACGGTATCTTTTTTAGTCTTGCAATTTGTTCATGATACTCGTTTTATGAATTTTACTAGATGATTTTGTTCATGATACTCGTTTGCAAGTCATGAAATCCTGTTCGTTTGTACATTACACAATATGCTTGATACAAGAAATTGTTGTGCTACCAAGATCAAGACCTTTATGTAATATGGACGACAACCGACAAAAAAGCTACAACGAATAATATTAAGATTACATCATGACTGATGCTGTAGGTATGATTGTTAATTTAGTAATGGTTAACCCTTATTTATATCATTAATATCCAGCCCAATCAATCAGACCAACCTTTATCATGCACTTTCGATTTTGTACTTTTAACTTTCATATTGTATTTCAAGGATATGATATCTTATCATTTTTCAAGGTCTTTTCTTGAATCTGTCTTGTTATCAAATTCTTCTGAATAGTGTTCGTAGAAGGTAAGACGATCATGGTTACTAATATTACGACTAGACCAAATGATATAATTTATGTGTAATAGTTAATTAAAAAGTTAAATTGTTAGATTTCTAGGTTTGAAATCTTGAAATAGTTTATGGTATTTTGGTATCGTTTTTTTCCGTGTTTCAAATTTGCGTCGTATTTTCAATAACTAATTTTTTTTTTTGTTTCACCGAAGTTACATACATGGGGATAACTGAAACCCGCGAATAAATATGAAAAACCGATGGGTAATACTAATTGGGTACCCAACGGGTATTAAGTCGGGTATCAGTGCGAATATTCTAAACGGGTATGTGTACAGATACACTAAAATTCACCGGAAACAGACCCGTTGGCATCCATAATCCAAGCATTGTAAATTATTAATTGATAAAAGAATTCAAAAAAAGGCGGTGGTATGGGTACAAATACACTTAAATCCGCCGGAACCCGACCCGTTGACATCCATGATCCAAGAATTGTAAATTAAAAATTGATAAAATGATTCAAAATAGTTGGTCGTATAAGAATTTAAATCACTGGGCGATGGAATGAAGTTATGAATTTTTTGGAATTAAAAAAAACTTAATGGGGTTTTTTGCAGAAAAATAAAATAAGTAAGATTGTAGGAAGAGTTTGAATTATAAAAGAAATAAAAATTTATTTATTAAATTAAAATTTTCATAAATATTTGGAGGATTATATAAATTAAAGGAAAAACAGAGGATTTATATTGTAAATATTGAAGGGTGTATATCGTAAATATAGAAGGGTATATTAGTCACATAAAAATGAGATTAATGATGTCATAAAATAAACTAAGGGTTAGATCTTAACTGCTCTATTTAATTGTGCTTATTCTCTCAAGATTTTTCTTTTAATAGATAAAATAAATAGAAGATTAGATAAACTAAAAATCATTATATATAGAAGGGTATACTCTTTCAGGACTGAACTTTCGGATTTTTCAGGCATATTTGGGCTTCGGGCAATGAACCTAACTGGACTTCGGATTGAAATGGGTTTTTGGTCTCAACCGGGCCAGGCCATTTCATGGTTTTTGTCTTTTTGATATCCAGACCACCGGGCTCCACCTCTGGCCCGTTCACCTCTTAGAGGCACTAGGCATATAATATCTTCAATCCAACTGTGAACATAAGTACATAACCATTACATAGGATGTTGTTTCCTGAACTCTGAATGGCAATTTTAACCCATTTTCTTATGAATGAGTGTATTTAGACTACATATCATCCCTGACAGGTCAAACAGGATAATTAGGAAAAAAAAAATTGGAAGGGAAACCGGCCAAATGGATCGAACGGGTTGAAAACCACTCGAAGTGTATATTTAATGCTTAAGGCCTTTTTAATTATAGATATAGATAACTAAAAATTATTATAATATAGGACTCTTTCAGGACTGGACTTTCGGATTTTCGGGCCTATTTGGGCTTCGGGGCGTGAACCTAACTGGTCTTCGCATTGAAATGGGTTGTCGGTCTCAACCGGGCCAGGCCTTTTCTTGGTTTTTAATATCTAGACCGGGCTCCACCTCAGGCACGTTAATTCACCTCTCAGAGGCACTAGACAGTGGTTATGGGTGAAAAGTTAGATCAGTTTAGATTAATGGGAGAAAATGACTTTCCATCACTCTGAACTCAATACAAGTGCAACTTTACTGTCACACATTTGCTTGATATTTCAGCAACCTGCAAACTCATCAACTAATCAAAGAAAGCATGCAACCACCATTAGGTAAGCTATCTTCATGCCTTCATATTCTGCACCTTAGTTTTCCCCTTATTAAGGCAGCAACGAGTTTCTTTAGCTGCTACTTTCGAAGAAGCATTGCTTTTAATCATGGCGTTGAAGTACAGCTTATGGGCTGGTCTTCTTTGCCTGTTTTTCCAGAACTCAAGTATGGTAAATTAATTACCTTCTTTATGCAATCGTATACTAGCTAGATAAAGTCAAATTCATTATTTCATATTGTTATTTCAGTTGCATTTGATCCACTGGATCCATTCGGGAATATAACAATCAAATGGGATGTGATCTCTTGGACGGCCGATGGTTATGTGGTGAGCTTCTTGTACCTATTATTCAGCTTGGCAAAATGTACAGGTCAGCGGGATTGGGTAACACAACAATGTGGGTTTGGGTCAGAATGGTTAACTTTATGATGCAGGTCGGGCTGACTGGCTTGGGTGGACCCTGACACGCGTTTTGTATCAAATTGATATACTGTTATCACATAATAAGTGTGTCAAATATAATCACAAAAATATAACTTTATGAGTAAAATGATTTAGGAGGTTTTGTGTATAAAAAGTATATTTCGGACTACTTCCGACGTGTTTGACCCATTTGACCCGTTCCCTTTTAAAATATTTTTAAATAATAAGTAGCAGATAAAACTGTACAATATCAACCAGTTGATTATTGATAGGTCCGAAAGAGACGCATGTAGACAGCATTGTAACAAATTAACTATCTTGCAGGCGCTGGTTACAATGAACAATTTCCAAATGTACAGGCAGATCATGAATCCTGGGTGGACCCTGGGATGGAATTGGGCTAAAAAAGAAGTGATTTGGTCAATGGTGGGAGCCCAAACTACTGAACAGGGAGATTGTTCCAAGTTCAAAGGAGGAAACGTTCCACATTGTTGCAAGCGAAACCCGGTGGTTGTTGATTTGCTTCCTGGAGTCCCTTATAACCAACAGATCGCTAATTGCTGTAAAGGCGGTATCGTGTCTGCGTGGGGCCAAGATCCCGCGACTGCTGTTTCAGCTTTTCAAGTGAGTGTAGGACTTTCTGGGACTACAAATAAAACTGTAAAACTCCCGAAGAACTTCAGTTTGCTTGCCCCTGGCCCGGGTTACACTTGTGGCCCAGCCAAGATTGTGCCATCTACTGTGTATCTTACCCCTGATCGTAGACGAAAGACTCAAGCTTTAAGTAAATCTCTATCCTTCTCTTAGAAAGTATACAAAAAAAAAAAAAAAAACTATATAACTCTAGGATGGGTAGTTCGTTAACGTGTCAAAACGGGTTGGCTTAAAAACGTGAGTTTTATTACTGGGCTTGCGGCCTGAATAAAGTCAGATTAACATCTAGAAGGGCTTTAAACCCAATATGAACATGGGCTTATCCGGTATTCACAGTTTGGGCTCACAATGTGGATCTACACCTATGAAATATAAATGACCTACAAAATTTATACGACTACAAAGTCAACAATTTTAAACTGTACGATGTAAACGTTTATCAGATTAAAAAATAATTAAAATGAGAATTAAATGATTAATTATTTGTTGAGAACACTTGTTGTCGTCAACAAGTTTAAACTGTACGATGTAAACGTTTATCAGATTAAAAAATAATGAAAATGAGAATTAAATGATTAATTATTTGTTGAGAACACTTGTTGTCCATTCCTAAAAACTTTTTAAAACTATGTAATGTGCTACTTATGATTGCAACAATATTATTACAATGAAGATTTAAATCTTTGTATAAACTGATTTAAGAGGTTGTATGCAGGTCATGAATTTGGGCTACTAGACACATTCATTTGACCCATTTCCTTTTAACTAAAAACTTTAATTGGCCCTGCTGAAACATTACACAACCTAAATTGACCGAAGTATGTGGGTCGAGATTGCCAATCTCAATCAATTTGAGATAGGCACATCCGCACATAGTATGAGCGGGACCCAAACTATTTATGAGCACTTTTTTTACACTTATTCTTTAGGCCTAAGGTGGTTAATTATTGTGATGCAGTGACATGGAATGTGACTTGCACATACTCACAGTTTTTGGTATCTAAACATCCAAGCTGTTGTGTATCCTTTTCGTCCTTTTACAATCAAACAATAACTCCTTGCCCATCGTGTTCCTGTGGTTGCCGCAACAAAGACAAATGTGTCAAGTAAGAGTTTGTGATTATTTTATTAGCTAAAAAGCTTTGAAACTATCTAATCTTTGAAATGATGATTAATGTAATCTGTAAATTATGGGTTTCAAATGCAGGGCTGATTCAAAAAAGCTGAGCACACATGGAATAAATACTCCAAGAAAAGATAACGAGCCGCTGCTACAATGCACTCATCATATGTGCCCCATACGAGTGCACTGGCACGTGAAGCAGAATTATAAAGATTATTGGCGTGTAAAGATGGCTGTCACTAACTTCAATTACAGACTCAATTATACACAATGGACTCTTGTGGCACAACACCCAAATCTCAACAATGTTACACAAGTTTTTAGCTTTGATTACAAGCCTCTAGTTCCATACCAATCTATAAGTAAGTTTAAAGTATCATCTACAATGTTTTTCATGTTTAGCTTAAGAACAAATTCTCTAGAGATGAAGGATGTACTTCATGTGGTTTCGGTTAAAAAGGGTTGAAAGGGGCTTGGCTTGAAATGCACGGTACTACGAGCCTGGTTGGCTTGGGTTCATTAACAAACTTATTCATGTTTAGATAAAAACAGAATATTTATTAATGATTTAGATATAAATAATGAAAAACATAGTTTTACAATAATATAAGCTAAATCTCGTTTCGGATAAAATAGATTATTTGATGACTCCCAGCCATTCTATCATTTGACCTGTTTGGAATAACACACAAGCCAAATCGACCAATTTATTACAAATGGGTTGAAACTGCAACGTCTAACACTAGCTAGAGTTTTGCTGAAGCTTTGAACTATTTTCCTGCTATGCAGATGACACTGCCATGTTTTATGGAATGAAGTTCTATAATGATTTGTTAATGGAAGCTGGACCGTATGGAAATGTGCAATCTGAAGTGCTGATGCAGAAGGATAAGAACACGTTTACTTTTAAGCAGGGATGGGCTTTTCCTCGAAAAGTCTACTTCAATGGGGAAGAATGCATGCTTCCTCCTCCTGAAGATTACCCTCAATTACCAAACAATGCCAACACTAAATCAATCATGATTTCCACCATGGCGGCATCTGCATTTTGGTTTGTATTGTTTTTCATTTGGTGACCAATGTGTGAATTCTGTTAACAGTTTTTTATTTTTGGTCTAGTTCAGGAAAAGATTTTGATATACATGTATGTGTGCTTCTATATAGAATGGAATGAGAGTTCACTACTAAAGTTTTGTGATACTGATAATTTTACATGTTCACTTAAATTCACTAAATTTATTAGCAATATTGAGTAATATAACTTATATAATTGCTGATTTCATTAAAATTGTTCCAGTAAAAATAAAGTTATTCACTTCCACAAGCAATGCAACAATCGTTTAACTGATTTGACAATTAAAGACATGTAAGCTTGTAAGTCCCGTTGCAGAAGAGCTTTTTTCCACCAAAATCCTTTCTTCTTCTTTGTGTCTGTGTGGTTTCGACCACCTTTAATGGGCCACTATTCCACGGTAATTTTACACCGAAATCTCCTTCCTGTTTATTTAGAACGAAAATAAACAAGCAAACAGAAGTTACATGAAAATTTTGAACTTTTTACTTATTAAAGAGCACTCCGTTTAAGCATCTTTGAGGCTTTTGCCTATGGTAAGTCATGACTTACCATTGTATTAGTATAGTTAAATTGTGGGATTTAAGTATATATATATGCTTTCACCTAGTCACATCCATGACAATAACAAGAATACGAAAATAGAATAAATTTTATGTATATTAGATCAAAGGATGCATATGAAAACATATGTAGATAAATCTCAAAGCCAAAATTCTTAGACATTTAGTTACTCATAGTAATAATATCAAGAAAACCAATAGAACTTTATTCGATCAAAATCAAACCCTTGCGACAGCCTTGCACATCAACGGCTTCTTCATCTCCAAAGAAAGCTTCAAACACTCAGACAAATCAACTGCACCAGAATCACTTGCAACCCATTTGAACTTCTGCAGCAACTGAGCCAACCAAAGCTCAACGGTAGCCAAACCCATTGCTTTCCCTGGACAAACTCTTCTTCCAGCACCAAACGGAGCCAACCTTAAATCAGAACCCATAATCGCAACATCCTCATCCAAGAACCTCTCTGGCTTAAACATTTCTGGTTCAGTCCACACTTTTTCATCATGGGTTATGGCCCACATGTTCACCATGGCTGTAGTACCAGCAGGAACCATGTGTAAGCCAACATGAGTGTCGTGTATTGCCAGACGAGCCCATGAAAGAAGAGGACCAGGTGGGTGAACACGCAGTGTTTCCTTCACAATTGCTTGGACATAAGGCAGACTAGGCAAATCGTCATCAGAAACAGATCGTGAGTGACCAACAACATTGTCGATTTCAGCTTGTGCTTTGGCTTGAATATCAGGATGTAACACCATTCTTGCAAGAATCCACTCCAACAAAATCGCCACTGTATCCGTTCCCCTAAATATCATTTCCTGCTTACATAAAAAAATTACTTAATACATATATTGCAAGTAATTACATTATTACATTATATATATATGTATATATATATATATATATATTATAATATAGTACAATAAACAAGAACATAATCTATATCTATGAAAAATTTAGTTTATGTACGTACCCAAAGAACGGCAATCATGTCTGCATCACTGAACTTGTTTTCTGATTCTAGATCAAGCAAAACATCAACAAAATCACCATCAGATTCTGCAACTTTACCAACATTCTCAGACCTTTTTTCCCTATGTTCTTGAATGATCTTTTGAACAAAAACATTTACTTTCGACACCAAATCCCTACACCTTTTTCTAACCCCTTGAAAATCAAACCAACTTACAATAGGAAAATGGTCACTCCAATTAAAGATTCCAAGAAGCTCATACCCTTCACTCACTAGCTTCTCAAGCTCATACCCATCACCAAAAGCTAACTCGTCGTAACATTTCCCAAACACAGACATCATAACGTTATTTAACGATGCAAAATGAAGAATTTTTTTCACCTCCACAATCTCATTTTGTTCCATGGTACACGAAACTTGTTCCACTATTTTTAACCCAATTTGTTTCCTAAAGACTCCAAATCCAGACACCCTTTTCGGGCTAAACAAATAGGTCGCAGAGATTCTCCTCAAATTCCTCCAATATTCACCATATGGAGCAAACCCCATAGCACGATGAAACAACAACTCATACGCTGACTCTTTCACTGGACGATCAGCAAAAGCGGAACTTGAAAGTATTTCTTTTGCGGTTTCAGGGTGACTCGATATGATAAAACGAGTGAACCCCACAGAGAATGCCATGAGAGGTTTTGCATTAAAAGCAGTTGAAAGCTTAGCTAATGTTCTATGAGTTAAAGACGACGTAAAGACAAACACAAGACCCAAAATGGGGAACCCTGTGGGCCCAGGAATGGCCATTTTCGATCGAGGCTTTGATAGAAACCATGCTACACCACCAGGAGCAAGAAAGAAAGCAAAAACTGAAACAAAACTAATAACACAAAAAAAGAGCTCAATGTTGAGCACAGAAGAAGTTGAAGGCAAAAAACTATGAACTCCTGGTGGTGAAGACATGATTTTGATAAAAATAAAAAATAGTTATAAAAAAAAAAACGTAATAATAGTAAGAGAATTCGTGGAATGATGAAGAGAAATGAAACCGGTGTTGTATCATATATATATTTTGTTTTAGTTAAAGAGGGATGTGAATTGAATGTACGCTTACATATTAGAAACTAAATAATTCATGATTATAATATATTCACATATTCAATTCAATATATATATTTAAAAATGTTAGAAGCAAATCGTTTGAGAGATTTTTCGTTACATTCAATGGAAAGAAATTGAATGAGTCGATCTGTCCATAAAATGAGCATTAAAACTGTTACCCTGCAAGCAGAATTATTGTTTTTTTTTTCATTATTGACAAATACAGCGGCGGAGATAGGGCGGGGGCAGCATAGTTAGCCGCCCCCACTAGAACTTTCAAATTACGTAAAAAAAAATTTTTTCTAAGGTATTAATGACATTTTAAAATTTTCGCCCCCACTAAACTATAAAAGATGTAATAAAAAATTTATTTCGCCCCCCACTAAACTACAAAATAAATAAAAAAAATTTATTTCGCCTCCTCTACTTATATTTATTGGCTCCGCCCCTGGACAAATATAAGCACTTTAAAACTTTCTACGTATATTGCATTTGTAATTTGTAATGTAATTTATAATTGATGATTAGGGGTCGAGATCGATTCGAGAAATACTCAAAATTGACTTGGTACAAGTCGAGTCGAGTCGAGCTTGAGCTAGTCGAGTAGAGTTCCGAGTCGGACTCAAGTATTAAAATACTATGGGTTTATTGTTTCAAAGTGCATTATACTTTGCCTCTTTTATTATTGTATGAGACAAACTTTCATTTGTTCTAATGTATGTATTGAATTTGTCAATTTCGTCTATTGTATGTTTACTTTCATTTTTTGGCATTCTATTGTATGTATGAGGAAACATACAATAGAGTGCTAAAAAGGGAAAGTGTACATACAATAGACATAATTTACAAGTTCATAATATACAATAAATGTTTTTAAAATACGCCTCATACAAAAGTAAAAGAGATAAAGTATAATACACTTTGAAACAATAAACCCAAGTACTATGCTCGAGAGACTCGCGAGCCTAATCGAGCTTGCAAAATTTTACATTTTTATCCTCCATTTATACGTATTACAACAAATTTATCATATTATTTAATAAACTTCAAGTCAAGAATGAAAGTATTGAGTCGTGTCAAGTTTGAAAGTATCAAGTCCGTTAATATTAATTCTAAATTATCTAATATAATACTAATTTTTTTTATATTAATAACCAAGTCGACCCGACTCAATTACACCACTATTTTTTATTTATAATCTAAACCGTTTATTTTGGCGCTAGATCATGAAACTCGTTGTATCATCACAACATAGAAAATGTGAAACGGCTTATTTGAGTTGTATGACTAATAGAAAGTTAGCATTTAATAATTTTGATGTATTATTCATTGTGTATTTGTGTAAAATGGATACAGAAGTTTGTGAAGGTAAAACACACGTACACTGATACATGCATATTCGAGATAGAGTAATGTAAACGTGTTTAAAACATATCATGCCTAAATAAATACATATATACGAGTATAATAGCTACGGAGTATTGGATTATAGCTCTCGTGTGTGATATATAAGAAGATAGTTGATATAAATAAAAGTGACAGTTTATGATATATAGTTCATGTTAAAGGGTGTTGATAAAAATAGAAATTAATGAAATAAAAAATAAACAAAAGATAAATGGTCTTTGGTCTAGCAGTATGTGAGTTGTTCATCAACCTAGTAGTTGTGGGTTCGGCAATGTGTAAATATTTGTGGTTGTATATATAATGTGTGAGGTAGTTGTAGGTTTGCCCTTCTAAAAAAAAGTTATAAACACGTTTGAAATTTCTCATGATATCTCACGTTGTCCAAATTATCTTTGCACATTAATGTCTCATGATAGCACATCCATATCATTATATACCAACACCGTTATCAATATGAGTATTTTCTTATTTGGTATTATTATGATCAGTGACAGAGCTATAAACAATTACCCTGGGTAGTACAAAATAATTTGAGGCTCGTTTCACTTCGCAACTAGTCAAGTTTGGTCAAATTATATAAGCCGAACCCTATAAAACCATAACCATGTATTGATAAAATTTAAGCAAAAAGAGAAACTCATTACTATCTAACAAAAAATGAATAAAAAATAAAAACCTATACTAATATATGGGGGTAGTGAAAAAAAATGAAAAATAAAATAAGTACTTCTAAAGCAAAGATTCGAACTTGCGTTGCTTTGTTTGCTTGTGCAACGCACTAACTGAGTAACTGACCAAGCTAAGCATTGATATATTTTTTAGATGGTTAGGCCACTCCCAATCGTTGTTTCGTCACTTCTTTCGTCAGTTGTGCCACATCAGCACATCAAAAACCGACGAAAGACAGACATAAGGGTGCCAATGGTAGTTTCATCACTTCAATTTTTGAGCCCCGCATTTACCAATATACCTACATTTATATACACTAAACAAAAAATAACAATACATTAAATGTAAGCTGGGACCCACGAAAACTTTATTTCCTTTCTTCGGTTAACCGAAGAATTCAAAGTGCCGAGGCAACCACACAAATGGTCGTGCCATCAATGTCCCTTACATCACTTCAAACCGAAGAAATCCAATGGTAGTGGTCTTAGAATCTCTACTTAACTAGACAAGTAGCATTATTAAATAATCAATACTTTTCGACATTTTTATACTTCGCCTGATAAATTCGTATATAGCATGGGCAACCTATAACACCCCCAAATTCGTTGATTGTGTTTAGCGGAAGCATTAGTTAAGTTAGGGAATGTCACAATTACATAGTACATGCATACGTATCAGAGCTTATGATTACAATCAAACATCTATATATATTAAGATGCCAAAAGTATTAGTTACAAAGTTTACGATTCGATGAATCGTATAAGTAGTTAAGTTATACAAAAGTGGATTTCGTAAATATGACTAAAAACATATTATTTATACAAAAGAAATCCATATGTTTCAAAAAGTTGGCATCCTAAATCTTCAAGGGTCGCCTAGATTTCCATTTGTGCAGGCGGTCCTTACGTGTGCAGCTAATTCCCGGAAAAACATAGTAAAAAGTCAACAACGAGGTTGAGTGAATTCACAGGTTTTATGTTTGCAAGTTATTGTTTCGAGTTTGTAAGCACAGTTGTTAAAACAAATACGTTCACAATAGTTGTTGCCATAACAATCAAGTATGTTTTGTGGAATGTTATTCAAAGTATACGTTTTGTGGGTTGCTCGCCCAAAAGTTTCGGTTTACGTTGGGATGTTACCCAAAACATGGTTTCGTGGGATGTTACCCAAAATAGAGTTTAAAAACACTTTGCTGGTCGTTCTCCAGCGTTTACAACAATATCGGTCGTTCTCCGGCCAAATACGCATGGGTCGTTCTCCCGTCCAATAAAACAGTTTAATACGCACGGGTCGTTCTCCCGTCCAAACACTGCTGGTCGTTCTCCAGCGAAACACTGTGCCGGTCGTTCTCCGGTCTAAAGACGCATGGGTCGTTCTCCCATCCAAGACGCACGGGTCGTTCTCCCGTCCCATGGCCAGTCGTTCTCTGGAACTAAAATATGTAGCCGGTCGTTTTCCAGCATTTTCATGGAAAGTACCGGTCGTTCTCCGGCCACAAACGCACGGGTCGTTCTCCCGTCCAAAATACGTAGCTGGTCGTTCTCCAGCAAAAATCAAATAGTTTACCGGTTGTTCACCGGTCTAGTTAAAACAGTTGTCAAATAGTTCACCACGTATGTTTAGTTTATACTATGAAAGTGTTATCTCATAATCAATAGTTCGCAAACAGTTAAACAGTCAAAGTACTCTATCGTTTGAGTAAACAAGTTTGATAACAATCATGTAAGCAAAGCAGTTATGGCAATTAGTAAAACAGTTGACTATGTTTTCCACCCCAAAAGCAGTTAAAACAGTAAAAGTAGGGCCCGTGAACTCACCTGTTGAGTTAAGTAGTTGTGCAAGTGCTAGCAAAGCCTAAAGCCCAAGTATAGTCCGGAATCTCCTAACGTCCTAAACGCCTGAGATTTAATAAGTATGTGGATGTCCTAGTCGACCATCCATGCTGGTGTTCGTACAACCAAGTTATGTCCAAAGTGTTTGTTAAACGTTTACGTTTGTATTTCGTTGTTTGTGAAAATGTATACGACTCGTTGGTGATAGTTTGAAATCATAATTTCAGCAAAATAAGTGTGTTTGTAATGTTTGTATCGTTCGTATATCGTATCGCATGTAAATATTCGTTTCCGGTTAAGTTCGACACTTAGTTTAAAAATAAGTCGTAAGTTCTGTTTTTGGCGACACTGGTCTAGTGTCGCTATAGGCGACACTAGGTGAGTGTCGCTAGATTCCTGATTTTCAATTGAGTAGCGACACTTGGTTAGTGTCGCTATAGGCGACACTTGTTCAATTATGGCGTCACTAAGGTAGTGTCGCTAGGATGAATCTGGTTAAGGGTTTCAGCGACACTTAAGTAGTGTCGCTATAGGGGCGACACTTAGGCATAGCGACACTTAGCTAGTGTCGCTACTACTGTTTTTGGCACACGGCGACACTTCCAACTGTTCGACGAACAGCTTGGTAAAAACGAGTTTTTGGTCGATTTTGGACATTTTCGGTTGTTAAGAACACTAAAACATGTTATATTAAGTACATTAAACACGAAATATCAAAGAAAGCTTCGAAATCTAAGGATTTACGGGAAATGTCGGAAACTTACGCGTGTTGGTTTTGAAATCCGAAAAGATAGAAGTGTAGATCGTGTTGTCGTGATTACTTTTCTCCAAATGAGTGTGGTGTTTTGAGGTGTTTTTGATGTAGTTCTTGGGTGGTTTGTGGTGGTGGTGATTTTGGTGTTGGTGGTGATTTGAGAGAGAAAAAGAGGAGGAAAGCTGATGATGATGAAATAAAATGAAAAGAAAAGGAAAAGGGGTGGGGTTTTGTTCCCATTTTCGTCTCCTGTGTTTGCGTTTCGGGTGGTGTTCGTTTCCCCGATCGTTACATGTTGCAATATTTTTAAATAATAAGTTGTTAATTACATATTCTTTTATATTTTTAATTGAGATATTTTATAAAACTAATTTAGTTAAGTATTAAAATTTTAAACTTTGTTTTATTTTAATGGTGCAAAATAAACGTTATTCGTTACGAAATACTTGTAATTATCATCGACATAATATTTAATTGTTAACAACGTTATTTAATAATTTCGTTTTATTAAATAATTTTTGTTCACCAACAGTCGTATATTTTTGTCGTGTTTGTTCCAATCATTTTGCACGTAATTATAACTAATTAAGAATCGTAATACTACGCGTATTAACTAGTTGGGCTTCGCTAGACTTACCTCTAAATGCGTTGTGAATTCACTCAAAGTAGGGAATTAGCCTAAAAATGCGTGCAAATAACGATTATAATTAAGTCAAAATTGCGGGGTGTCACACAACCCTTTGCATCAAGGTACATCCGCCCCTAATTAGATTTTATTATCTCTATCTCTACTACATATAAAGCATTTTGCTTCTAATCTTAAAAATTAGACTAAACTTCAGAAAATGACTAAATTACCCTTTAATTTAATTAATTATACCCCATATATAATATTTATATTGTTACCAAAGATTCCATTTTGTCATTTATCATTTATGTGCATACATCACACTTTCAAATATTATTCATTTTAGTTTATAATGAATGAAAATAAATGAACTTATACCCCGCTATTTACGCGAGTATTTCGCTAGTTAGTTGTAATTCATACTCTTTGTATTTCTATTATTGTTGTTATTACAAAATTCATCAAAGGTTTTGTGTGACAGGTGTAGTATCTAAACTTGTAAAACCTTTTTATTCTAAATGTTAAAATGATTAAAACTTCTATTTATCTTAAACCTAAATAAATAATGTGTTTTTATTTAGAAAGGTGTTTATGTATCATAACTTTAAATCATAATATGAATGAAATAGTAATTTAAAATATACAATTCCTAATAACAAAAGTGTATAATATATATTTTTTTCAATAGAAATGGATTGGATATATGGAATAAATAATAAAATCCCAACTCAAAAACGTTGGCAAATAATTACTAGTTAGTAATTTATTTCATGAATTGATCATAAGGTGCAATAAAGTTAGATGTAGTTCACTTGTATTGTTTATTAAGTCGAAAGTCGATGTCATGTACTAAGATCACAAGCAATCGTGATAGTGAGTCGTTGGACGAATGGTCACCATAAGTAGTAGTTGTTCCAGTACTAAGACCACGACTAAAAATAGGACCTACAATTTTCTTTAATTTATATTTTTCTATAAAATAATTACATAAAATTAAATAAAACACTTCATTTAACTTAATAAAAACATATGATAAATGAATTAAATAATTTTTGAAAACTTAAATTTTAGTTTAAAATTACATATATATTAAAAAAAAGTTATATAAATATAACAACAAATATCCAAAAAAATCTTATTTTAAATATAATACAAGAGGCGCTTGATGATGTCATCAGAAATTTACTTAGCCAATAAGATTGATTGATTTTGTTAGAGCATCCCCAACGAGGTCATTTTCTAAAGCTTTTTTATCAAAGCTTTTTCAAAAAAACTTTAAAAAAAGCCATTGCTTCATTGTAAAAAAGCTTTTCATCTTTTAAAATTGTTATTATAATGTTCAAAAGAGAGTGTAATGACTTGATAATTGTCAAGTCTTTAAAGCTATAACTTTTAAAATCTTGAGCATTTTATAGGTTTTAAAAGGATTAAAATCTTTTCTTCATTGGACTTAAAGCCTTTTCAAAAGCTTTTCATGAAAAGCTCTTACACCTATTACTACAAAAAGTTTTGAGAAAAGCCTTTGGTGTGGATGCTCTTAAATCAACTGAAATTAAGGACATTGTGACATCATAAATCATAATTAAAAAAAAAATAAAAAGAGAATTACATCAAAATTAGATTTTGGATAAGTTCTACATGAAAGACCTTTACAAAACCAACACATTATATACCCCATTATTAATAGTTCAAAATAAAATTCCAATTTTAATGGTAATATATCTGTATATTTATTAATGATGATTACTATGTACGTTAACTAAAGGGTTTATCGTTTCGGTATGTATTAAAATTTACATTTTTTTACTATTGTATGAGACATACTTTCATTTGGTCTGTTGTATATTGTATGTATTAAACTTGTAAATATCGTCTATTGTATGTAAAGTTTTCTTTTTGAATAAGGCCAAAATATGATACTTTTCTATTTTGGTCTTACCCAAAAATGTTTACATACAATAGACGATATTTACAATTTCAATACATACAATAGAATTTTTCAAATTTCAACTCATACAATAGTAAAAAGTGTAAAGTTTAATACATAACGAAACAATAAATCATTAACTAAAAGAAAGTTAACTTACATAAAAGGGAGCCCATAACTTTACTGTACGGTTTTATCTTTCCCTTATTTTATCTTTTTTCTCATTTTTATTCCTTGTTCATGTTTCTACTTATATGTTCCCGGAAAAAAAAAAAAAAAAAAGCAATGAAGAAAAATCATAAGGAAAAAGAAAATGCAGATTGGCCCTAGATTCTATCAGTTGTGATCCATTTTCCCCTTGACAAAGCGTGATGAGCACGGGTCCTACACTGCCCGTCGTCCCATCGTGGTGCCACCACACACCCCTAAACGGCTCCATACGAAGTGTTTTAATGATACACTAGTAGGTTACCCGCGCAATGCTGCGGGAGTTATATATTTTGAATTGAATCATCTGATTCCACATATCATATTTAACTCGAAGAATCATCATTTCTTTGTGCAACAGTTCAACTTCAAAGCATAATTTTTTCACAACTCCAAATGATTCGATAATATATAAAACTTACTACTAATATCGAGTCTCAGAGAGTGGAGCAACTATACAATGTAACATATTTAAAGTGAAACTTTATATACACCGTTTGCAACCTTTTATTATTGATACTCACTCTTGCCTTGCTCATCCTGATCGTTGTATGACATTTTATATTCGCTTTGGTGTCAATCTAGCATCACTTTTGACAAGTGCAGATCTAAATCCATCAGCAATTGCAATTCGATTGAGCTCAAAACAGGTGAAGTTGTCTAAAGCCTAGATTCTAGAACTACCCCAGCTTTTGGATAGATGTCCTGTACAACAAAGTCATGTTTTATACCCCCGATCCAAGTAAGTTCAGTAGCTAATAACACCTGCAAAAAAAGGATACTTTAATCTAATGCCACTTTTTGAGTTTTGTGTCACTATATGAAAAAACATAACCTTCATGAGTCGGAATGATATGAAAGTGTAGAGGTCATTTTATATTTTGGGTTATTTGTGTTCAAAGTATTAGTTCAGGGTGTAAATTGTAACTTAAGTTAAAACAGAATTAGGCGTCTAATGATAGTTAGTTAGGACAGTTAGTTTGTTAACTCTGTATATAACTCTGTATTGTGTATCATTTGTTAAAATAATAAAAAGATAATCGTTTTCATTTGCTTCCGCTTATTATGGTATCAGAGCACCAGATACTTTGATTCATAAATTCGGTGTCCTAATCTTGCCCTAATTTTCGATTAGATTCTCAATTACACATCAATCGGTGTTGTAATACTGCAAATTTATCCATTAATTGATCTTGCGAGATATCTTTGAAGTGTTAGGGTTTCTGAAAACGATAATGGCGATTCCTGAAGTTACTTCAAATCCTAATTCAAGTGATTCTGCTGATCAGAACATGGCGAATGATCCTCTTTATTTGGCTAATTCTGATCATCCAGGGATGATGTTAACCAATACGCCGTTCAATGGAGGAAATTTTCTTAGATGGAGTCGAACGGTTAAAATGGCTTTGGGTGCGAAGTTAAAGCTAGGGTTTATTGATGGAACTCTTGCAAAACCAGTCATGACTGATGCTAATTTCCAAAGGTGGACAAGGTGTGATTACATGGTTACCTGCTAGATTCTTAACTCGATGGTTGCTAAGTTGTCCGATTCATTTCTCTATGCACAGTCAGCTTGTGGCTTGTGGAAGGAGCTTGAAGAGAGATATGGTCAAAGTAATGGACCGTTGATCTATCAAGTTGAGAGGGAAATGAACAAAGTAACTCAAGGTAACCTCACAATTGCTGCTTATTATAATAAATTGAAGAAGTACTGGGATGAATTGCAAAGCCTTAATGGCATTCCTGTTTGTAATTGTGGGAAAATGAGGGAGTGTTCTTGTGGTATAACTGAAAAGTTTCTTGAAATTGATAGCAGATCAAAACTTATGCAATTTATGATGAGATTAAGTGATGAGTTTGAGTATGTTAGAAATCAGATTTTATCCATGGATCCCCTACCTAACATCAATAAAGCTTATTACATAGTACAACAAGTTGAAAATCAGAAACAGGTCACTCATCAAGCTGTTGATCCCACTGCATTTTTTTGCAAATTACAACAATAAAGGAAGTGCAAATGTCAGGAAAACTGTCAAGGATGGTAAACTGAATTTGAATGATAGTGTCAAATATTGCACTTATTGTAAGCAAGAAGGGCATCTGTTTGAGCAGTGTTTTGAAAGGATTGGTTATCCTGATTGGTATAAAGGAAAGAAAGTTAAGAAAGGTGGTAAGATGGCTGCTCAAGTTACTGCAGATTTCAGTCCTTATATGAGCAGGGATACACCTTTTAGTATGGAGTATGAGAATGAGATGAATGTTGAGAAAGGTGATTTGGATCAAAGACTTGTCAATGCTGTGTGTCAAGAAATGATGAAATTGTTTAAAGGGAAAATAGTTGAGCATGGTAATGAAGCTGCTGGTACATCTGCATCTCAACCACATGCAGGTATTTCATTTCATGCTTCTAAGACATCTACAGGTATGTCTTTTCAGGCTTCATTGAAGGTGTTAACCAGTGCTCACAATGATTTTGATTTTAAAAAGGACTGGATTGTTGACACAGGGGCTTCAGACCATATGTCACCTAATCTTCACTTGTTTCATACCATTAAGAAACTTAGGAGACCTATAAAAGTTAGATTGCCAGATGGTCATACTAGATGGGTTACTCAAATAGGTCAAATTGTAATCAATTCAAGTTTGATACTATATGATGTCTTTTATGTTCCTGAGTTTAAGGTCAATTTGTTATCAGTTGGCAAGTTACTTAAATCTCAATTCCTTATAGCTATATTCTTTCCTTCTTGGTTTGTTTTTCAGGACCCTTCACTTAAACAAGTGCTAGCTGTTGGAGAAGGGTTCAACAATCTCTATATCTGCAAACCATCTTCACCAAAACATACACACACTACTTTTCCTGTTCTGTCTGCTTTTGTTGATAAAGTGTCTCAATCTAGCTCTTCTAATGCTTCTGTTAGTGTCAATTTGTTTCATACTATACTTGGTCATTCTTCAGTTTCAAAGTTGATTCATGTAAAGGATTGTAAGCATGTTAAGAATTCTCAATTTTTTTGTGATACTTGTATGCTTGCAAAGTTACATAGATTGCCTTTTCCTTTGAGTACTACCAGATCTAAAATACCTTTTGAGTTGATTCATGTTGATCTTTGGGTTCCATATAAAGTAGGTACTATCAATGGTGCTCATTACTTTTTTACAGTAGTAGATGATTTTACTAGATGTACTTGGACTTATTTGTTACATACCAAAGATCAAGTTCATTCTATTTTGTCCAGTTTCTTTTCTTACATTGGCAATCACTTTAATGGTAAACCTAAGTTTCTAAGATCAGATAATGGGACTGAACTAGTGAATGGACCTTGCTTGGCTCTTTTAAGTAAACATGGCATTATTCATCAAAGGTCAATGGTTTATACACCACAGCAAAATGCAGTGGTAGAAAGAAAGCACAGGCATTTGTTAGACACTGCTAGGGCCATTAAGATACATGCTAATTTACCTCATCAGTTTTGGGGAGAGTGTGTTCTTACTGCCACATATCTTATCAACAAAATGCCTATGGAAATTTTAGCTTGGAAAACACCTTTTGAAATGCTACATGGTGTGCCACCTAGTTATGATCATTTGAGAACCTTTGGTTGTCTTTGTTATGCTGCTATAACTAAGCCCCATAAGGATAAGTTTGAGCCCAAAGGAATGAAATGTATTATGATAGGATATCCACCTGGTCAAAAGGGATACAAGCTTTATAATCTCCAAACCAAGGAGTTTTTTTGCAGCAGAGATGTCATTTTTAAGGAAGACATTTTTCCTTTTAAAGATGTCATTCCTTCTGCATTAATTAGACCCCAGCAGTCCATGCCTTCTTTTCCTGATGATGATGATGTCTTACCTGTATCTGCACCTTCTCCTTCTCATTCAAGCAATCATGATTCTGTTCCAGTCAATGATAATTTTGTTCCAGTCAATGATAATTCTGTTCCAGAAAATTCTGATGTGCCAGTACTTAGAAGATCCACTAGAAACATCAATCAACCTTCCTGGTTGAAAGATTTTGTAGTCTCTACACCAAAGGTGTCTGCCTCTACTAATCATGCTGTCATTTATCCTCTTTTCTCTAATTAGGGATTTTGAGAGTTATCCAGCTGATTACACAGCTTCTCTTGCACATGTTTTGTCTACCCCTGAACCTGCTACTTACTCTCAAGCAGTTCTTGATTCTGGGTGGGTAGATGCCATGAATAAGGAATTACAGGCCTTAGAAAACAATGACACTTAGATCCTTACCACTTTACCAAATGATCACAAAGCCATTTCATCTAAGTGGGTCTATAAAACCAAGTATAACCCTGATGGTTCAATTGAAAGACTTAAGGCAAGGTTAGTCATAAGAGGGTTTGATCAAAAGGAAGGAGTTGATTATAAACACACTTTTTCACCGGTTGCTAAAGCTGCAACTGTAAGGGTGTTGATTGCCATTGCAACAGCAAAGGATTGGCCATTACATCAAATAGATGTAAATAATGCCTTTTTACATGGATATGTAGATGAAGAAATATACATGAAGCCACCAGAAGGTTATACAAAGGCATTACCTGGTCAAGTGTGCAAATTGAATAAGTCATTGTATGGTTTGAAGCAAGCTTCAAGGCAATGGAATCAAGAACTGTCTAAATTCTTGAAGGAAATGGGTTTTGAGCAATCCAAACATGATTATTCTCTTTTTGTTAAAGCACAAGGTGACAAATTTGTGGCAGTTTTAGTTTATGTGGATGATATACTTGTGACTGGTAATTCTGAAAATGATATTCAATGTCTTAAGACTGCTCTGGATAATAAGTTCACCATTAAGGATCTAGGATTGGCTAGATACTTTCTTGGTATAGAATTGTGCAGAACCAATAGAGGTACTTATTTACATCAGAGAAAATATATCTTGGATCTTTTGAAAGATGCCGGCTTGACTGCAAGTAAACCAGTCAACTTTCCTTTACCTCAGAATCTTAAACTTTCACTTGATAAAGGTGATCCTATTTCATCTCCTGATGTTTATAGAAGATTGGTTGGTCATTTGTTGTATTTGTCAATGACTAGGCTAGATATATCATATGATGTTCAGCATCTTAGCCAGTTTATTTCTTCTCCAAAGACACCTCATATGCAAGCTGCTACACATCTACTTAGATATTTGAAAGGTACTATTTCTAAGGGATTGTTCTATCCTATTCAACCTCAACTCAAGGTTGCTGGATTCTCAGATGCAGACTGGGCATCTTGTTTGATGACTAGAAAGTCATTAACTGGGTATTGTGTTTTTATGGGACATGCTTTGGTTTCTTGGAAAACAAAGAAGCAGGCTACTGTCTCCAGATCGTCTACTGAAGCAGAGTACAGGAGCATGGCAGCCACTACTTGTGAATTAGTATGGTTGACCTATTTACTAAGAGATCTGCACATTCCAGTTCAAGTACCTATTACTCTTTTTTGTGATAATAAAGCTGCACAACAAATAGCGGCTAATCCTTGTTTTCATGAACGTACTAAACATCTTGATATTGATTGTCACTTCACTAGAGACAAGGTTCAAGAAAGCTTTCTTCAAACAGCCTACATTCCAACACATTTACAGCTTGCAGACATTATGACCAAGGCGTTGGGTCATAATCAACACTCATTTTTGGCAAACAAGTTGGGATTCACAGATCTTCCAACTTGAGGGGAGGATATGAAAGTGTAGAGGTCATTTTATATTTTGGGTTATTTGTGTTCAAAGTATTAGTTCAGGGTGTAAATTGTAACTTAAGTTAAAACAGAATTAGGTGTCTAATGATAGTTAGTTAGGACATTTAGTTTGTTAACTCTGTATATAACTCTGTATTGTGTATCATTTGTTAAAATAATAAAAAGATAATCGTTTTCATTTGCTTCCGCTTATTAAATGAACATATCAGACAAAGAAACAAAGATGTATATACCCTTAAAAATGAATAAGTTGCTTGACATGTTTCTTTATTAATCATTGTGAACCGTTGCAAATATATCAAGGCATCGTATATGTCCTATCGAGAATGTCAAATACCAACCATGTATAAAAAGAATTGAAGAACTTGTAAAAAAAATAGCAACCATTGAAGCCTTAATGCATTTAAGAAACATAAATACATGAATCTTTTCCTTACCTTTTACCCGTAATAAATCATAACAGACCTTCCTGTTCCTCTTCATGAAGCCCAAATTCGTATGTGATCACAATCCTCGATAGTTTCCAACAATATATATTATTGCTTGAACACGTGGATGAAAATCGACATTTATCTCATATACATTCCGAAATAAACCAAGATCGGGACAAGTTCGTTAGTATCAAGTCAAAAGGTTGTGAAAGATCATGTGTTTCTTTCACAAAGAATCAATAATTGTCTTCTTAATTCAAAAAATACACCAAAAAGTTTCATGTGCTTGTCAAAATGCATTCACTGATTAGTCAAAAACAAGATTAAAGAGATAGATAATCTCAATTCACAGCACGATTAGAAATTAAAAAATATAAATACGACCTCAATTCCAGCTTCATTTTGGACATCACATGGAGGAAATACGTTGTTATGAAACCAACTTCGGAGATCCACGAATGATCTAATACCAAGTCCAATATCGCCATCCACTGTAGCGCACAACCATTGGTCATGTACAAATTCTTGTAAAGGTTTCTCCTTTTGAGAAATCGTGAAATTCTTGAGTGTTGGAGGGACTGAAGATAACGTACTCTGCAAATGTGATATTTGAATTCAATTCAAAGTTATAATATGCTTGCATTTATAACTTGGGGCTAGAAGTGTCACTACAGTCTTGTGTTTTTTGCAAAGTGACAAAGCTACTGGATGCATATTTTGTTGCTAACATAAATTTGTGTGCATATTGATATAAACAAACATGGTTATCTAGCTGATTAATATTGATGGCTTCAATATTGGAAATGGTACCCTGAGCAGTGGCATCTTATATTGTCTTAAATCTAATGCAAATCATTAAATTGTATTCAAATATCAGCAAAATCCAAATAACCAATTGATCCAAGAACTCTATATGTAGACAAATATACATGAAACTTTTCTTTTTTAAGATGTGTCCCAATAAAGAGTTTAATCTTCCAAGGCTACAAATGGCATGTAAATGAAAACACATGATAGTTTTCAAAAACCCTAACCGTAAACGAAATCGAACCCAGAGATGGTGGTGGTTGTCCGTTTGGATAGATATACGTAAATCTAAATATGTGGTGGTGGCACTTTCATGGATGGCTGCTTCGATCAGGTAGACGGAGAGGCGGCGATAACACGCGGGGGAGGGGGAGGCGGAGGCGGAGGACTACAGAGAATACGCGATGATTGATGACCAGTAAAGTAATTGATTTAATTGTTAAATTAAAATTTGAGGGGTATATTGGGGATTTCCCATATCCCTTTGCTAAGTTTAAGCCAAGATATGTAAGAGGAAAGTTCATTGAAGACTAACAAATAAATGAAGAATGGAGGTTCCATTCTCCACCCTTGGATCAACAAAATCAAGGGCTAAAATTAAATCAGATTTATTTTTTAATTTGTTATGTTTTTTTGTTTTAAAAACGCGGAGGGGTAGATGAGTCATTTTACATATCAGTGGTATCTTTTATCTGCAACGGTTTTTCATCCCGTTCCATCATCATGTGTTCAGACATCAAAAAACTCTGTCGCCCTAATTTCTTCGCTCTTTTTTTGCCCTAATTTCTCTCACAAATCATCAATAATCTTCAATTGATCTTGTTAACACTCGTTCGTTACTCGATTCTCACAGTGAATCCTCTTGTTGCGATGAATTTTTATACTCAATTTCGATCCGTATTGTAGTTCGTCGCTCGTTTTTTTAGTATTACGTTGATATTGTGTATCTTATGGCTGAAATCTAGCCATATTAAAGAGATTTCCAGCACATCGGTTCCTATTGATTTCGTTCCTTCTTCAAATGCAGGTAATATGTATCTGTTTGCCCTAATTTAATTTCGTTTTCAATTTTCGTTACTATTATCATTATAAGTTAGTTTTGTTATTTTATTATAATGTTTTGTTCATGATTACGTGTTGTTCTTCTTATCTTAGTGACATATTGTTGGTTTTGAATTTTTTGTGATTAAAGTGTCCTCTTATTATTTCAGATTTGGAAGAACAAAATCATATAGATGATGCTTCTGTTGATAAGTCGCTTAAAGGTTAGTGTACACTTTTATGTTTTGCTTACTGATTTTACTTTGTTTTTTAAATTATTTTTTCTTACATGTGCCATATGATTCTCTTCACTGCAGCTGTTACCTCATTGCCATTTCTTAAAGGTACATGTTATGAAATTGCAATTGTGTTAAGTCATGTGTGACCTGTTTTAGTGGTAGCTAGTTTTGTGCTTACTGCATATGTGATTTGTGTAGTAGCTAAGGTTTTTGTTGTGTGATAATCATATATGATTTATAACACTTAAATTTGTATATTTTGTTTATATCATAAGTGATTATATGATTATTGACGCTTTGATAGATAATAAACTGCATTTTGTGCGAAAGTTCATATGTAAACTGCATATGTGATGTTTTTTAGTAGCTAGTTTTTTTGTTTTATGATAATCATAGGTGATGTTATGATATATTCCAATGTTTTTCTTTTATATCATTAGTGAATTTTGATTATTTATGCTTTGAATCATACGTTATGAACTTTCACATTTGATAATGTTAATTCATGTGATTTGGTTAGTTGCCAAAGAAGTTACAAAGAAATATTCCAGGTTGAAATTACTTGTGAAAAGGAACTTGGTAGGGGAAGTGATTGGTACTTCAGAAACAGCGAGTGATACACAACAAATGCCACCTTTAAAAAGGGGATTTACCAAGATTTTTATAATTGAACAAAATCAGTCATTATCTCCTTCTAAAGAAACATCATCACTTGTCAACAAATATGTCGAGAAGAAGATTTTCAAGGAGGAAGTTCATGAGAAACAGAAATCTGCTAAGAGGAAGCAAGCTGATGATGTAGGTAAAAGTCGTAATATTGATGTACCGAAAAAGAAATCAAAGGTGAAAGAAGAAGTGACTGATGCCGGACAGAAAGTCAATAAGAAAAAGAGTAGTGAGAGTATGTTTAGTGTGCTGCGTACCCGGGTCACTCCGAAGCCATTGTTTACTGCCACACGTAACCTGAAAAATGTTCAAAAGATGCTTTTACGAGATATAGGATTTGGTAGTTTCTATTTCTAGTTTGGTGGGTAGTTTTCAGTTGTAAAGCACAAGTGATTGTTTAGTAAATGGTACATGTTAAAATCACTTGTGCTTTTTATGATATGCTTTCTTTACTAACTATGAAGTAGACTTTATGATATCACTTCCGTATATGATGAATTTTGTGTAAATTGACAAATAAATGTCATATGAAATCTCAACAATAGTAATTTTCTTGAAACATTTCTTTTTTACATTGTTTTATATCATATTACGTGACTTTTGTAGGATATACATATGGCAAAATCACTTGTAATTTTTTAGACCCCAAAGTCACGTGTGATTTTATAGGGCAAAGTCACATGTGGTGATTTTTGTAAGATAAATCACTTATGATTATTCATAACATCACATGTGATTTTTCATAACATCACATGTGATTTAAACAGAAATGTTGAGTTAATTGAAAATTGTTTTATATCATATTATGTGACTTTTGTAGGATATACATAGGACAAAATCACATCACTTATGATTTTTATATGGTAAATGTCACGTGTGATTTGATAGGACAAAGTCACATGTGATGACTTTTGTAAGATAAATCACTTATGATTTTTCATAACATCACATGTGATTTTTTATAACATCACATGATTTTTAATGTCATAATATGTTTTATGTGAATTGCAGATAAAATCACATGTGATTTAGTATAGTTTTGAGAAACATACGATTCTATCTACATATGAAAATGTACAATCACATGTGATTTTTATTTGTATTGTTACTTTCAAGTCATTATACTTATTACAAGTCTTACAGATAACATTTTATTTTACGTGCAATCACATGTGATTGTACCTACAATCATACATGATTGTCCATATCACATGTGATTGTATATGGAGGTATTACAAAATATACGTGATTTTACATATAATCATATCTGATTACGCAACTAAGTACAACCAGAATTTAAGTAATAAATTACTAAAGAATAGAGAATAACAACATTAAATCAAACTTCATCTAATATTACAATCCCTTGAAACATTAGATAAAACATGAAAAAGGGATACATAAGAAAATGAACATGTTCAAATATCAATCATATTTGTAGCTATCATTGCTTTTGAAGATGTACAAGTCTTTTTGTTATGTGTATTGCTTCTCTTTCCATGATCTTCACATTTTCACTTCGGCTTCAAACTGTCAGCAACATACGAGCCTATATATACATTTGAAAATGTACAATCACATATATGCTTTTTAATTTTATGTAGTCATATAAGTAAGTCTTACAAATCACAACTATACATGCAATCACATATGATAGTACCTGGAGGTATTACAAAACATATGTGATTATGAATAATAGCATTAATCAAACTCCATTCAAGTATTACAATCCCTCAAAAAACTACATAAGAAAATGAAAAAAAACCATAAGAATGTTACAAGCCACCATCTAACACACGAACAAATCAAATATGTAAACTTCAAGAAAGTTCTAATGTGATTAGTGTATACATCACACTTTATTATCGTTACCGCAAAACAAACTAATAATCGCATGTGATACAATAAATATGTAACATTAATCTGCACAACAAACTTTTATAACTTAAATAGTGATTTATCATATGATTCTTCTATGAAAATCACCCATGTGATTTACTCCTTTTCATATATATAAACAATATCCCATACTTCTTATGATATTCTTTATAGCTTAAAAATAGCAAATCACATGTGATTATTTTCAGATTTAAATGTATCACACGTGATTTCACTATCAACTTCATGGTGCACATTCATATATGAAAGAATCCCCACTATCAATTAATCACATAAGATATTTACATGGAAATCTAATGAGCAAACTAACTATGCATTTTATCGAGCACTTGGTGTGCGACAAATACATATACAAATTTTTAGTAAAATAGATGCATTTCATCGATCATCGAAACCAAACAATTTTTTATGAATGTCTATCAAAGAACATGTGATATAGCTTCATGATTCAATGAAATTTGATCTTCTTTTCCAAAATCAATCGTAAAAGCAATTACATGAGAAAAATATTGGTATAGAAACAAAGATAGAGATTACCTGTAATTAAGAAACACATTGGTGCCTGAAATTTAATACGAGTTGTGTATTTTTTACCAATTCGGTCACATGAAGATCAAATTGATAATGATGAATGTTTTAATGAAGAACACGCGATTCACATGATGTTTAACAGCTTGAATAACGTTTAAATTAGATGATAATCACTTTGTGAGTTGTTGCTTTTTCTCCATTGAAAAATCGTGTTTTTTCATATTCATCATGATCTCTGTCAACTTGATCACTATGATTGTTGTTTATCATGATCATACAATTCGGATTATGTTTTTAGGCACGAATCACAATTGAATCGGCTGTTAATTTGTAGATTGAAGTTGAATTTGAGAGAAACCCTAATCTGTAGAATTTGGGGAAGAACTGAACGGGATTTTGATTTGAGCTGTGATCTATTTTTATATTTAATTGTATTATTATAATGATTATGGAATGATCAATGTACCCCTCCTTACTTAAATAGAATGCTCAATTGTGATTGGTTCTCCCATTCTTTAAATATATATCATTCTTTAAAGAACTCACCTCAGATATGTAAATGCTTAATAAGGGATTAAGATTAAGATTAAGATTATGATAATTGTTAAATTTAAATTTGAGGGGTATATTGGGGATTTCCCATATCCCTTTGCTAAGTTTAAGCCAAAATATGTAAATGCTTAATAAGGGACTAGCTGGTAACCCGTGCAATGCGGCGGGAACATATTTGAAATCCTCTAAAAAACGTAGTGAAATAGCATTTGAAAATTGATTTAAGCTATACACCTTAAATTAAACAAATAATGATGATATGATGAACACCACTAACAAAAACTCATAGGAAATTAAGAAAAAAAAAAAACGCCTTATGTCTTAGATGTGTACATTATAGATGTCATATTCATATGATGACGTGATAAAGTACATAATAGGTAGTTGAAAATAAAATTAGATTATAGCAAAATCTAAGCGCCCATGAATAGATTGCTTTCACATCATCAAGAATGAAATCATCTGCAATAATAAGAGATAGTTTAGTTTACGGATAGTGAAAGAATAAAAAAACTACATATATATCCACATCGGTTAATGTAATTTTGCGAACATCTCCATATATTGCTACAAAATGAAAGGTATTAAAATTCACGTGTAATGACATATTGCACTATAATTTAAAAAATAAATATTTAATTGTACCTTTTATTTATCATGCAAGACTTCTCGATATACCACGTTTGATGTGTATACACCTTCACGGTCAAACTCTTTGACCGGTTCACTAATACCTTAGTGTTATGACGTGATATTCCTCTTGATAACGCAACATAAAGTTGTCCGTGTGAAAATACAGAGTCCGGTAGATAAACACCAACATTTGGAATTGTCTACCCCTGAGCTTTATTTATCGACATTGCAAAGCTAAGCCGAATAGGAAATTGCTTTCGCTTGAGTTTGAATGGAAACATGTCATTTTCTGACGGGTACAGAGGAATTTTGTGTATGAATACTCGTTGGCTTGAGAGACATCACCAACGACAGATTTTTTTAGCTTGTTATTCTCCTTTCGTCGTGCAAAATATTGTTTGTTATATTCTTTACGTTTTTCTGCACCATAACAATATATACGTTGCTACTTGCTAGCACAAAACATTATTCAATGGGAACATATGCTACCAAAATCTATTAACAAAATTATTCAGATGCAATTTAAATAAGTTTGAACCTACAAAACATTGTTTGAATCGGTATCCTCTAGTAGTCTAATGAGTTTATTTCGTCTGCAAATTAAATATTAAAAACTACTTTATCTTAAAACATACAAGTATTACTGATGTCGTGTGATTAGAGTGCAAAATAACAAGTTTTAATAATTTGGAAATACTTAAATAACATTATCACATCAATCCAGGCAAGAATAACCATTCGTATAATATAGCTTTAAAGTAGGTCCGAGTCGAACACTGGGAACAGTGGTTATTACAAATATGAAATTAATAGTTAACTAATGAAAAGTAAATATACATATAAACAGTAAATAGGGGGTTACGTTTTAGTTCCGTATTAACAATTTAACGAATTAAAGATAAATAAAACATAAAAGTAATAAGATAATTAGGACAACGATAATCAGGAATAAGAAGCATGTATTCATAGTATTCTTTCATTCAGGTTTCCAATTATGTTTATAGTATTATTGATTTACTTTTATGGTTACTATAGCAAAAGTAATAAATGCCTATTATGATCAATTAATCTTTAAATATTTAGAAAGCCACTAGGTTCTTGAAACACACGAAATCTTATTCTAACGTGTAGACCACCATATATCCAATCTATAAAAACTTCACCAATTATTGAGACTTATTCTAGTAAATTCCATGTTTCCATATCTTTACTAATTACATATTAATAATTTCATATCAAGTACAGTAATTGTATTGCTATTATCTTAACCAGTAATGTATTACCATTTTCCCCAACAATCAATACTTAATTGTTAATAAAAATTAACCTAAACCAGCGCTAGTAGAGATTAGTAACTACATTAAGTAACAATCAACCACACGTAACTAATATGGATCTTTTGAATAAACTCAATAATCATTCACCATCATAAACCAACATAAACATAACCTTAAACCTTCATTCAAGAATCGTTATCTAAGCAAATACATTTAGAATACTAGCACATGTTTAAATCAACAAAAACCAAATCTAGAATCATGTTATTACTCATAGAATATAGAAAAGATAAGAATCAAACCAATCAACGAGCCAATCTTCTCTTCAGGTTGAAAACCATCAAACCCTAGCTTCCTAGCCTTCAATATCGACCTAAAGTCGACTTTTAACCCTAAAAACCGACTTAGGGTTTTTCCAAATCGTTTCTCCTATATTTTTCGTATGCGGAATATAGCCTCTATTTATACTCGTGGCTGCGCGAATTTAGCCGCCGGCTAAAATTACTTTTCGTATTCTCCAAGATTTTCAGAATGTTCCATAGCCGACTTAGCTGATTTTGCATTTAGCCGCCGGCTAAATTCTTCTCCAAAGAATCTAAATTTTTTTATATGTTGTAGCCCTATCTGTTCTTTAAATTTGAGCTTTTGAATCAACTCATTTGGACTTCGTATGAAGAAGTTATGGCCAAAATACTAACGCATAGCAGAAAACTCAGCTTTTTACACTTTTCTTCCATTTTTGATCCAAATTCCGTTCCTTTTGATCCAAGCTCTATTTAAAACACTTAATTGCAAATATTAACAAAATAAGTATCTAATATCAAATAAATGCAATAGAAATGCATAAAAATAGGGGAATATTATTATATAAATGTAGTACTTATTTGATGCTATTAATTACTCCCTACTTTCGAACTTTGACAAAACACGTAGCATCACATTCTATTTTTATGGAACAAAACTTTTCGAGGATTAACTTTTTGTATCAAATAAAACAAAATATCATATTTGTTGCATTAATACAAATAAATGGAAAAATTGTACTATGTTGCATTTTCATTTGTTATTTATGAGTGAGGATAAAAAATAATAAAAATAAAACAATAAACTAATATACATGTATCAAGAAATAGTATCATTGGCACCCATTTGTAATTACCTATGTGCTGGATTCAAAATACTACACACCTCTCTCTGTCGTTAACACATATCACTCTTTCTATTTTATTTTTTAAAAATAAAAAACAAAACTCTTTCTATCTCACAATATTCTCACAAAAGAATTCCGAGCTTCCATTCCTGTAACATTTAAACACAGTAGCAAGTTTCTCACTTTCAAAAAGTAAGGAGTTTATTTTCGTTATTTATGATGAACACAACGTCGGTCGGAAAGTGATGGCAATAAAGTAGCCGGAAGCGATGAACGCAATGACGTTTTCAAGTCCTCGTGCATTTTATTACTCCATTTATATTCAAGAATATACGAAATTTCGTTGTCAATTTGTTTTTCATTTCAATTACGGCAACATCATTTGTCAGAAATTAGTTGTTTTATGGCGGCGACCCAGTGGCCGGTAAGTGGTTGCGACGGTGGCAGTTTATTACTCCAACTGAAGATGGGGATTATCCTAAACAAAGAAAGAAATCAAAATGACGGTGTTATCCCTCTCTCATCTATTCTTATCCTAAAAATTGCCATTACTACAACCAAAACAAAGAAAGAGATCTTGAAGAAGGGGATTATCTTTTTTTTTTTATCTAAATCGTGGAAGAAGAATTTAAAAAAGTGTTTTGTTGAGGTGGATCCGGTGAACCAGATTCGGCGGTGCATCGATATGGTGCGACGGTAACGACGGTGTGATGATGAAAATGACGGTGTTATGATGACGGTTGAAGTAATATTCGGAAGAATTATAATGATGGTAGCAAGAGGATTAGCAGGAACCGCAGCAGGGACAACAACCGAAGAAGAAGAAGTAGAAGCTGGATCAACAATGGTAGTTGAGACGGGTGCAGGAACCGGATCAATAACGTGAGCAGATTGTGCAGCAGTTTCATAAGCAAGTTCAAGATAATTTTCAGCATCAAGGAGAGCATCAATCATGTTGATTTCGGAATCCATAGGTGATGTGTTGATATTGAAGTGGTATAGTTGGTGTGTTGATATTGCTGACTTGTTGTGGTAATATATTCATGAAATACAGCAGTGTTTATATAGTGTTAGTAGGTTATTTTATTTTTATCTTGTGATTTTGTATTAATGGTGAAATTGATATTGTATTCAAAATGAGTAATCGTGATTGTATGTATGAATTGATTTTGTATGAAATGTAATTTATTGTACATAATACTTACTCTATTTATATAGTGGACTTTACCAAAAAACTAATACTTGCACTATTTACATAGTGGACTTTACAAATAAATAGCTGCCCATAAGAGTCACTGACAGTTGCACACGTTAAGAAATTTAAATTGAGTCTATTTTCAAAGTGAGGGGTATTACAGGTGTCACACCCCGCCAAACGGTAATTACAATCAGTACTAATTAAGTGTGCGGAAGCTTTGGTGACGTGGCGGGGCTGCGAACAGTAATACAACCAAGTAGTACATATACATACTCAGAGCATATGGCTAATTGCACAACATAATATGTTAAGATGCCAAGTTTAACTGTTATTACAAAGGATTACGACCAGATAAGTCGTAACAGTAGTAGTAGTATTTAAAACATTAAGTTATAAAGTACATAAAGTTTAAAGTAAGATTTCATGGGTATGACTGCAGTAATTGCAGTTATACAGAGGAAATCTCCTAAAGCGTCCCAAAATATTTGTGGCATCCTAAATAGTCCAGGGTCGTCCATCCTGAATACATGCGATTCTTACTTACTTGGCTAATTTTCTGAAAAACATAGAGAAGAGTTGTCAACAAAATGTGTTGAGTGAATTTACAGGTTTTGTATATGTATGTGGTTTGTTAAACCAAGTCTGTTTGTATAAATGAAATGTTATTCATTTGCAAAGTACAAGTTTTGTAGGGCTGTTACCCTCGGATATCGAGTTTTATGTTGGATGCTACCCCAAAATATATCACTGGTTGTTTGCCAGTATAAAATAAGTAACCGGTATGTCTTCCAGTATGAAACAGTTGTAGGATTCGTTTTTCTAAAAATATGTGGGAATTACTTAGACTATGATCCCCTGCAAGGTAAGCTAAACCTTACAAGTTAAAGTAACGCGACCTAACCCTATAACCAAACCACGACCAGCACTTATGTTGTTTGCCTGAAGGACATGTAAGTATACGCTCCTATCCTTAGGAGGGTCATCACGGCGATAGTACTATCCGTATACCCAGTGGCTAGAGTCACCTAGCTAATGGTTACAGTCTGCATGACATAAGGTCTTTTCATGCATACATTTCAAGTCTAGGTCCGTACTAGGATACGTTGTCTAATTCCCAGAATAGTTGTGAAAATGTAATTTCATCAATCAATCATTCGTATAAAAGCAATAAAGCATTTATAATTTAGTTGCATGTGTTGGCATGCAATTTCTATGTTTAACACCCCTGTGTTTAAAAGCAGAAAACATTTAAAAGTAGGGGCTGTAAACTCACAATAGTAGATGCGATGTGAAAGCTAGCAGGTGTGTGTAGCGTCGCCCAAGGTATGTTGACTTATACGCAATAATTGTATTAACATAAGTACTTTGATTTGTTCATCAAATTATGTTAATGGTTTGTTTGTTTGAAGAAATTGTTGATTTCTTAATCGTATAAGTTGTTGGTGAAGACATGTTGAAATATAAATAATATTTCTTGAGTCGTGTTTCTCGTTAAGTATATACATGCAGATAGGTAGTTGTATATATATATATGTGAATGTCGTTTTATTCCCATTGTACATATATATACTTGTTCTATATATATATATATATATATATATATATATATATATATGTAAGTATACTTATTGTATATTACAAATTTGTACGTTTGTTAAACGTGTCCTTATTTGTATATAAGGATATATAATTCGCAGTTGTCGTATGTATATATATATATATGTATATATGTCCGTATATATTTATATATATAAGTCTTAAATACGTTGTTCACGTATAAAATATATATAAGCCTTATTTGTCATAAAACTTTACGTCGTATTTGTAAAATATACATCATCGTTAATGTGTTTTGAGATTAATAGTCACGATAGTATATTCGTATCCAAAGTCGCATATACATACATCTTGTTATATATATATATATATATATATATATATATATATATATATATATATATATATATATATATATATATATATATGTCTATACATAGTTGTCGTTTTTAGTTTCAATAATCGTCGTATATATATAAATATATATATACATGGTTTATCGTTCGAATCTATATATATATTATTGGTCATCATCTAACAATATGTATTCATACTTAATTAATGTTTACAAAACTTTAGCTCGTTCCAAAATATATTTCGTTTATATGATAAATAGGTGTTTTCAAAAATATTTGTTCGAAAGTTTGTTAAACTCGTATCAATTATTTGTTATATTTTAGGTTTAACCCGTTACGAAAATGTCGTTTAAACGTAATTATATCGTATTGGATTTGGGCCTGGGTTTTGGGCCTGTTGGGCCGGTTACTTGGCGTGACCCGTCCGGGTATGGGCTAGCCACCCGTCCGGGTTGGGTAAGCTACCCGTTCGGGTTGGGCACGCTACCCGTTCGGGTTGGGCTCCAGCCCAGTCTATCTGCTTCGGTTCGCGTTTTTAGTTTAAATATTAACAAGAGGCCAAAATCTAATATATCGAGTATCATTTCTACACTCACCCGATCGGGTCACTTGAGCCACCCGGTCGGGTTGGGTTGTTTACCCGTTCGGGTACCATCGTTTTTGTTCTATGTCCCGTCCGAAACCCAGTAAATAATTCGCAGAAATCCAAGATCGTTTAGCTAAAATTTTAGTTATGTTATATACCAAGTTATAGGACACAATCTTTTAGCTTTTGTAAGGGTTTTCATGCTTTTATTTAACCTAAACATATACTCAAAATTTTGTACAGAGTAAAATTTGTACTTAATAATCATCATCATCACAATTAAGTTTTACTAAGTTTTGATTTACTTTTTTTGTTTAAATCTTCCATATACATCAAATAAAATCATAATATAACAAATTTAGCAACAAATGTACAAAATTTAGATGAAGAAAGATCCTCACAATGGTTATGATGATGATATGCCGAGATGATGATGATGATTTCAGATGTTGATGAGGATAGATTGAAGGTGAAGATGAAGAAAATGGTGGAAGGAGATGAAGCTCCTGCTGTTGCTTCTGCTTGCTGCTCTGCCGAACGATTGAAGAAGAAGAGAAAATAGTGAACTCAAATAATTGTAGGTTGGTGGTGGGAGTGTACTGAGAGAGGAATGAAACAGATGTATATAAAATCATACGAGTGTAATATTTCAACTGAGGTATGGAGGGAGTAGTGGATAGTCTCCCAAAATTGATATTTTAGCCCGTTAATTTCGGGTACGGGTATAATTACACTAGTGTAAAATTTAATATTTTATATTTTTATTTTGTAGATGTTCTCCAGATGCTTTATTTAAAATCAGAATGATGATATTTTCATTATTTTTGACTGTTGTACATTTTGTACATTATTAATATTGCGAGTGCTCAATATGTATTTATAACGCAATATTATTTCAGTTTGAAAATTTTCCCGCATATTATTTTAGTTAAATAATATTTCGAAATAGTTTTGGAAACCTTTTGGAGACATTTTTCAGACTCGCGTTTCACTAACTTTTTAAGTATTTACTATGTAATTATGTAAATTACAAATTAATTTTGTAATACTTCTCGTATTATTATTTTGGGCTTGCTAGGCTTATTTTACATCAGAAGTTTTTGTTTTAAACTTTTGTCAGGAAATTAGCGTAAGAATGCACATGCTTAAATTTAATTATTACCTAATTTGGAGAGTTGTCACAACAGGGATTTCCCATATCCTTTTACTAAGTTTCAGCCTAAAAAGTGTAAATGATTAATAAAGGGGTAGAGATTAAGATTAAGATAATTGTTAAATTTAAATTTGAGGGGTATATTGGGGATTTCCCATATCCCTTTGCTAAGTTTAAGCCAAAATATGTAAATGCTTAATAAGGGATTAAGATAAGATTAAGATAAGATTAATGAAATAATAAATTCATGAGAAGTGTTAAATCAAATAAATAAATTACTTGTTGTACCTTTATGTAGAGATTACTCGATTAATGAGATGCTATTTCCAACATCCAAGTTAATACCATAAAAACTACATACAATATAACCATCATATATTTAAATAAGGATTATTAGCTCGCGCATTGCGGCGGAAATTTAAAAATATAACATTTTTAGTAAAATTATGATCGCAATATATTTAGTTATCTAAAAATGTTAATAACACTTATAACAAAAAAGCGTTCGCAAGATATAAGCTATCATAATATCTATCTATCTATATCTATATCTATCTATACTATATAAGAAATACAATTTAAACAAGATTATGCCACATTAACACTTCACATTGTGCCACATGTCCTCAACGTTAATAATTTAAGTTTCATTTACTTTAATTCAAAAGAAACATCTATACTATATAAGAAAGACAATTCTAACAAGATTATGCCACATTAATACTTCACATTGTGCCACATGTACTTAACGTTAATAATTTAAGTTTCATGTACTTTAATTCTAAAGAAATAAATAAAAATGAAAACTCTAAAATTGGAAATTGATTGAAAAAAAAAACATTAATTAACAAAATCATTTTTCTATTATGAGGGATATACATTTAATTTACCTTTTGATTCATAGTTGATTAATCTAAATATAAATACTTTTATGCTCTAACTATCATATTTTAATCTTATATTCATATGACTACAATTATTGTATATTACTTACGAATTAGACCAAAGAAATATTAGCTGATCAATAGTATATAAGAAAAGGTAAGTTTAACCAAACTGAAATAAGTTGAGTCACATAAAATATTAAAAAGAAAGAGATATATATGATATATATTATGTATCGACCATAAGATTACTATCAAAAAGTGAATTCTTTGTGATCCCCAACGTTCGTGACATCCATTCCTTCTCACTACAAAAAGCTATCGGTGAAATATTGTAGAGTGATACACCGTATATAAATAATCATAATAATGTTGCTTAATATTTTGACACATTGTTACTCAAGTGATTCACACATCGATTGCCATTTTTTATTTCTTTTTGCTTCTTTTTATTTTTATAAACAAATTGTTTACGCATTTGATTTATTTATATCTAGACAAATATTATTTAACCTCTTCTAAAAATTTATTGTCTATACTTTTTCGATTCATCTCAACTTTTTTTATAAAAATTCGACACATCTACGGTTTCATTTGCAAATCTCTATTCTAAGCAAATGTCTTTTACTTTCCCCATCTATATTTCTCTTGCATCTTTCATTTGCATACTTTTTTTTCTAGCAACTATTTCGACTTTATCAATCTATTACCTTGCAAAAAGGATAACAATATCTCAAATGTACAATCGAATTACTCAACATATTCGATACGACACCATCTTTTTTGCATTTTTTTCATGCATTTTCACTTTCTTACTCGACACTTCTGTTAAAGTCTTAAAAACAAATATCGATTTATATGCATAAACGTTCATTTTCATTTTGATTTAATTATCAACTTTGAACATCACATACTTGTAGTATTATTGTAAAAGTCGACATTAACCTTTTTGAGAGTGGGTCATGCATCGAACGTCCTAAAATATTGACTAGTATTCATACTTGAAACAACATTGTTGATTTTGCGTCTATAAAGTTCATAGTTCATGTGCATATATCATAGTTTAATTTCATCTAGGTCAGAGGCGGACCCAGGATTTTGGGTCAGTGGTATCACAAATATAATAATCAAAATTTTGAAATAAATATTTGAACTAGAAGAGTACAATTTTATTAAACGGTAACACTAAATAAAAAACCCATGACTAAAAATAAGAAATATGTACCTTAAAAGGGCAATTTTCCTTTACGATCTCTCTTTCCTTGAAAACGGTTAATTACGGCTTCATTCTTAACATTAGCGAGTGCTTCTTTTTCGATAGAACCAATTAAGCAATAATTCAAAAACTCATCACCCATTCGGTTGCGCAAAGCAGACTTTGCAAGTTTCATCGCAGAAAAACATCTTTCAACAGTCGCGGTTGCAACCGGCAAAACCAAAGCCAACTTCAATAATCGATAGACATAACGATAAGAAAGATGCTTTTCAGTTTCCACCATCAATTTAGCAAGTTCATTAATCCCATTCAAGTTGGCAAATCTTTCATCTCGATGAATAACATCATAGTAGATGTCAAGTTCACGCTTAAGACTATCCCTCTCCGTGTCATTAAAATCAAATGGATACATCTTACTCAACTTCATTAACTTCGACGCATCAAACATTTTAAAAGAAGCACGTGGGCTTAAAGCCGACATATTAGTAAGCAATTCTGTACTTACCTCACTAAAGCGATCACCAAACTCTTGAATTTGCATATCCAAAACTGTATTAAAAATATCAACCTTAAAATGGTGTTGATTGGTAATATTGCTCTTTCGGTTTCTTGAAATAACATAAACTTCATCCATATTCAGCCTTTCAAGATTATGTTTTTGACAGAACGAATACACTACCTTTAGTAATCCATCAAACCCATCTTTTCTAAAGTCTTGCAATGATCATTTTGTTCCTTGTACCAATGAAACCGCTTCTAAGATATTTTGATCTTTTCTTTGAAGAGCCCGTGACAATACATTTGTAAGTCCTAAAATGTGCAACATCAAGTGCAAATAAAACACAAAATCAAATGTGTTAAAATATGATAAAATACCGGATGCTTGACGTCGGCTCACAGCATGATCTCCCTCTTTCTTAACATAATCAAGCACATTAACAACTTCTGGGAACAAAGACTTTAAACCTGATATTGACTTGTGGTGAGAACCCCATCGTGTATCTCCCGCTCGTATAAGAGAAAGCTCTTGGTTTAACCCAGTTCCAGTTTCTACTTCACCCTTACCAATCTGTTCTTGTACTCTAGCTCTGTGTGATTCTCTTATTAGATCCTTCCGTTTACAAGAAGCACCAACCACATTAAATATTACAAGAGATAGCATATCAAAAAAGTTTCCAACACCCTCATGGTTTTTTGCTACAGCCACAACTACCAACTGAAGTTGGTGAGCCAAACAATGTATATAATATGCCGAGTTATTATCTTTCAGTATCAAAGCTTTCAAACCATTGAACTCTCCTTGCATATTGCTTGCTCCATCATATCCTTGACCTCTTACCTAATTATTCAAACCAGGAAAAAAAAATTAAGAAAATTAAAATCCATTTGAATATTTAATCGATAAGTAAAATAACTTTATTTGCATACGTGTTTCAAACTCAATTTATGTTCAGCAAATAAAGAATTGATGGCAGATTTACATGAACAACACCAATGAATCTCTCCTTAACGAATCCACGAGTATCAACATATCTCAAAATCACAGCCATTTGTTCTTTTTTAGATACATCACTTGACTCAGTGACTAATAAACCAATCACATCACTACCAATTTCTTCAAATATAGATTTCAATATTTCTTTGGCAAAACATTCAACGATATCTTTCTGGATTTTCGGAGACACCAATGTACAATTCTTGGGAGCTTTAAGCATAGCCTTACGATAAGTCTCATTTTGTTGTGCAATCAAGTTTAATGTTTCCAAGAAAAGGCCTTTGTAAATAGAGTCTTCGCTCTCATCATGACCACGAAATGGTAATGTGTTAAACATCAAGAATCTAACAGCATCAATTGAACCTGTTAATCGAATTTGATATTCTTCCTTCTCAATATCACTTTGCTTATGTAAAGCAACGGCAATAGATTGTTTTGGTTTCATCAAATCTTCACATCTCTGTAGTGCTTTATTATGAAAACTATTCACATCACCGACATGAATTTTCAACCTATCTTTCTTATTCCAACTATTGAAACTCTTGGTTACAAATGCATCACTCCCACCTTGTTGTCCAACATAATCTCTAAATAGGTAACAACATAAACAAAAGGCTTTATCCTCTTTAACACTATACTCTAACCACCGAAATTCATCAAACCAAGCAGGGACAAAACTTCTTTCCTTTTCCTTAGATTCTTCTTTCTTTTTTTTCTTTTTTGGAAATACATGCCCACGTGGTTGGCATGGTCCTCTCTGCCAATATAGCCTTCGAATTTCATCTCTTTGATTAGGGTCATAATCTAAAATTCTTTTCCTTTCCGCGGGATCCCAAGGAATATTATTTATATCAATTGTTTCTGGCATCGAGGGAGTTGAGCTAGGACGTGGAGGTGGAGTATTGTCGGCATCATTCACACATGAAGGCTCTCCACCATCATATGATACTTTTCTTTTCACCCATCTTTCTATTGAACTCTGCGCCTGTATATGTATGTCAAAGTAAGATGTACACTGATAATAAATATATATATTGTCAAAAGTTAGTTATAAATAATCATGAATCTATATATTAGCACAACAATACACACTAAAATCTAAAATCTTGTACGGACAGAAAAGTGTTGAAATATGATACTAAAAATAAACCTAAAATTATAAACCCTAGAATTATATATTATATATTTACATAGAGCGATTGTATATCTTTATATTAGTTTGAGACTTGCAATAAAGAATTGATAATAAGTAATTTGAATGGTAAATTTGAACTTACAGCTTGTGCCCTTTTCTTTGTCGACATCTCGTCGAAGTCTACTCTGTTTTGCTTCTTTTTTTTCTTAATTGGTTTTTTTTCTTTTTTTTAATTCTTAAAGTATCAGACTCTCAGTTTCTCACACTCTCACGTTGGATTTTGATATTTGGGAGGTATTGGGCTTTGGACAAACTAGATAAAAGGTGCACCCTTAAATTGACTGGTGGCACTAATAGAAAGCCCAAAAAATTTTACACTAGCCCAGCCCAAGTGACTGGTGTCATGGGCCACCAGTCCTCTTTAAGTGAGTCCGCCTGATCTAGGTGGAGAAACGTGCAATATCATATGTGAAATGTGACACAACGTGGTTGATTTTCATCTAAAAATTTCAAAGTTCATATGCATTGGAGAAGCAAGTAAGTGAAATGATGCATGAAACTAATTACTAAGGATAAAAAAAAGAAACACAAAAAATTCCCCTAAAAGTGTAATGAAACGAATTCAACAAACAAAATCATGAACACCAGGTCTTAATTAAGCTTACTAACCATCTTCTAAATTTCAAAAGAGTCGAATTACATCTTTATCTTTATTATCTACAAAACTGGAGTTAAGGATGTTTAATTATGTCTATGTGGCTCCAATCACATTCCGCCATGTATGCAAAAAAATGATGTGGCAAGCTCTAGATTTTTCTATGATTTTAATTGCCACGTCATCAACGTCTATGTGTCACTACATTCAAATTCAAATTTGAAATCAATATTGAATCGTATTTTCTTACTTTAATGCTATTTAATTGACACAATAATTTCCACCATTATACCCAGAGTTATTTTGGAATGTTTTAATTAAATTGAATCTCTCTCATCTCCCATATGTATATGCCGATGAAATTATTACTATTGAAATAATACTATGACTTTTTGACCACTCCCTAATCATCATCAACCTCTTTTTGATTATTATTGTAGTTGGCAAGAATGACTCTCTCCACAACTCCATGATCTCCAAAGTTAATCAATTTACCAGATAGTTCATCTCTTCATTGGTTTCTTTTCATAAAACCTTAAACTTCTTGAGGAGATTTAATGTTTTGTGTGTAACATTTATGAATGTTCTTTTCTTAGAGCAATTTCACCATGTTTTTCTGATGAGCAATATAATGGTACGTCTTTTTAATAGTTACAGGTTCTTCTGTATACACCATAAACCTTTCATCTTAACTATTCTTATATTATAATTGTTTCGCAGGCCTGATTCCTACGGGCAACTTATTGACGATGAGGCTAATTACTATTCTTCATGACTATCCAATAGAAGAACTTTTTGTATATATACATGGCTGGCTATGGTTTTGATTCTTGAAGAGTTGCTAATTTTACGTTCCATGTATGTTGTGATGCACCATTAAAAGCAAATAGCAGCTCTAAGAGCATCTTCAATGTATACACTATTTTAGTGCAGTAAATTGCACTATTTTAGTGTAAAAAGGGAATCTTTTGAGAATATGCTTGCACTAAAAAAAAGTTGCTCCAATGTGTTGCGCTAAATCTTTACACTAAATCTTTTTTAATTGATTTAGAATACACAATTCAACAATATAATACTAAATTTTTTTATATAAATATAAAATAATTATAAAAGATATAATAACAATCATTATATTAAAAAAATTTTAAAAATATAAATGAAAATATTATAAAAATTATGAAGTTTCTTTAATATATATGATAGCAAATATTATATTTACTAATTTGGAAAATATTAATTGCAAATATATAATTAATACATCATATTAATACATTTAAATTATTATAAATATTATTATTTAATATGAATAGTGTTTAGTGCAGAATTTAGTGCAGCACTATATTTGGTGCTGCACTAAACACTATTTGCCATTGCACTATAATAGTGCAGTGTTTAGTGCTAACACTGGAGTCACTTTTTTACACTTTTACACTATTTTAGTGCAAACAGGTACGTTTAGTGCATACATTGGAGATGCTCTAAGAAAATGGTGAAAAAATTCCATTTTCCGTTTATCTACTTTTTGTGCTGTTTGTTTTTCCTTTCAGGAACAATAATGAAGCTTTTTGATGGAAGACGACTACCACGTCTCTACCTAAAGAGAATGGACAAGACAAATCAGTTTTGAAATTTTTTCTAAAAATGGCTAGATCCTCAAGTGAAATGGGTAACAAAGCATAAACCTTGCTGACATTTTACCAACGTTAATTTAATCATTGTTAATGGAAATTCACTGTAAACTACCGAATAAATTTGCCCAATTCTAAAGAATCTTTGTTTTTTAGGGGTTTGACTAGAAGAATGTCTTAAACTATGAATTTATTTCTAACTAAAACTCTGACTTCTTTCTATATGGTTAGCCTTAAAACTAAAAACTTGAGTTCATTTTTGTATTTTTAAAAATATTGAGATGAAATACGTTTTTGTTTGCACTAGTATTCCTATAATGTATTCTGTTTTTAGTTGCGAGTGGTTGAGACAGTCTACTTGATTCCATCCTCTGAGCCGAAGAACTTCCCGATAACGACATCTTAATCACTATCTGTTATATAATGTTTGTTTTTCCTCTTAATGTATGTTTTGGTTCTTCTGCCCAGTTTCTGTACATGGAACCTACAAAAAGAACTTAAAAGTTGATATCACATAGTGGTATTAAGCACATAAAGGATGCAAGAAGGTGAAGTAATTTGTGGTAACCTTTTCCATTTATCCTCGCTCCAAACATTATTATAGTTAATACGGACGTTTGCATATTTTCAATCATAATGTCGACACAATGTTGGTCCTCGAGGTTGCTCTTTTTGTGTTATGGAATGTTTTGGGTTAAATTTATCTCTAACAGGTTAAATGGATCAAGTTAATGAGTAATGAAAGAAAGTAACAGGGAAATGGGTGAGGAAGTCGAAATTTTTTGAAAGTGTATTATCGATATTAAAAATAGGAAATAAATTGGGCACAAACAAATTACAAACCTTCAAAGATTGATAATGCATTTGCGAACTTTCAGGACTCAGGATATCAAGGAACTTAACAAAAGGTTATATCTGGTTTTTTGGGTGAAGTACGTGGAAAATGGAGAAGTTGTAGTCTACTTAGTGCATGTTTTTTGATGTATGACCATTAGCTTTATATGTATTACACTTGACTATCAAGATCAAAGCAAATGTTATGGGAATGAGCTTAACTGCACGTACTCATAATGCCAGTAGAGAGTAGAGACTATATGTACATTATAAGTTATTTACATTTCTAATTTCGAATTTCTTAATGTATAGAATTATATACTATATTAGGTTACTACATATCACTTCAATACTCATAAGTATAAACAGTGACTAATTGAAGTATAATCTTAAATTATTGTTATATATTGATGCTGAATTGTACAACACATGTTAAACAAAAATATGAACGTTGACGTGCATCGCACGGGTTTTAACACTAGTTATAAGAAATAAATCAATAATATCAACAACAATATATTAGTTTCCTAGTTAGAAAGGAATATGAAGTCCAAATTAATGATATACTGATGACGATTTATATATACATGTTATTGGCTTCCTAGTGGTAGGTTGGTCTCTTGGCTTCCTAGAGGTCAGGAATTCAATCCTGCCTTGGGTAAACATTTGGCATATTAGGTACCCACACCCGTAAAACACATGGGGCGGACCAAGGTGTTCCCGCCAATTTACATCTTTTACGGATATATACATGTTATTAACATCAACTATATAAACTACGTACACTTTGTTTAACACAACAAAATATACTTATATCATTATATGTATAGAATAAAAAGATGGGGACTTTTAGATAATCTCATGTATAAGATCCAAAAATAAATGTACTCCGTAATTATTGTTTGATGAATATATACTACTCCATGTTAGGTAGATAGATTAGATAACTACAAATATATAAAGTTGTAAACCAACAAACAACGTTATAAGAGATGAAAAAAACTTTGATTGAATAAGGTGGTGTATCGAAGCTTTTCTTGATATTAAGTACGGATAAAACAGAGAAGGAAAAACAGAGTGAAGAAAGAAAATGGTATGCGTGTTGTAGCTGTTTACCCTTCCAAGTTGAAAGTGGTAGAAAAGTAGATCAGTAGATCAGCCTCAACCTCTACTTCACCAAACACTTGAAATAAAAAACTACGATTTCTTCATCCATCTTCGGGTTCTAACACGATGAACCACACATCAGAAAGAACACAAACCAACCAAACATGGAGTAAATAATAAGGTAACCAATCAATTCCGTGAAACCAATAGAAAAGGTTTATATAACTAATGTAGTGTAGATCTCTCGTAATTTCGAAACAAAAAGAAACACAGACACACTTTCATCATATATATTCATCTATAACAAAAAAAGGCTCCAGAATTCGATAAATAAGTTGGAGAAGAAACAAGAGGATGAGTTAGATTAAATGTGAGGTCCTACATTTACCCATATAATCATGGGATTGGAAATTTGGTATGGAGGATGAAGTGTAGGAGGGAAAGAAAGTGATAGCCTGATAGGAGTATGGTATGGCAAGACCAAAATAGAACCATGCATGCTCTCCATAACAATTGTCAAACCATTTCATCATTTCATCAAACAATCTTTAGTTAATTATAAAGCACCTAAAGATTATTTACTCCCTACTATTCATGTACTGTAGTTTTAACAATAGCATTTAGCCCTAGCTAATGTTTATATAGAGAATATAAATATTCCGGTAATAATTTACACATTGTCTTCTTTCAGTTGATTGTTTATGTGCACACAAACTTTCAAAATTACTAGTTAGACCAGTCGCAACCAGTGGTTCTTGGCTCCATTGTGAACCGAGAAAAGTCCGTGATAATTGCGACCCCTTCGTTCTTGATGTTCGTCGTTTCCAAAAAGCGCTCCAAAACAAAAACATATGTGGAACTCATGCGGCTTATTTTTTTCTTTTCCCTTTTTTTGAAGTACCCAATGACTAGTTTATAAAATAATGAGTAATATTTTTTAAGTGTAATAACGGTTAAAATAAAAAAAATCAAATTTTTTTATCGTTTATAAACGGCAACAATGATAAGCATATTTTTAACTCTAAATATAACCTATAAGACCACGAAAAGTAGTGACACTGTAAATACAATGGTCTGGGAGAACATTAAATTAATTAAATAAATTGAAACAAATAAATAACACAATACATTAAATTAAAAACCAAATACAAAACTTATTTATAAAATGTTTAACAAAAAAACATTAACTAAAACCACAATTTTAGTTCTCAAAAAATAAAATTTTAATAGACCATCTTAATTTTAAGGATTTTTTTAATAATAGCCCTTGAGGTTATGTTTAAGAAAATATTCTATGCATAAATGATGGTACATTAAGGTTAGTGGAGTGGTTATTAAAAGGTTAGTAAGGTGATTATTTTCATGGTACAACAAAACAATGCGTGTCCGAATAACTTAAACACTTTAGGGCTATCGTTAGAAAAATCCTAATTTTAATAGGGCCAACATCTTAATTTCAATGTGCTTGACTCAATTAAAATTTTAAACCTTAAATTTTAGTTGTCCGCTTCTTTTTCTTGGCATACCAATACGCAACACACCAATACACACATTAGACAATGACAACACATATCATATTCATACAACAACACACAACAAAACACACTCTTCATATTTTATTTTTGTTTATATTTTATTTTCAAAACCAAAAAAAAAATGAAGAAAGTAAGGACAGAAAAGAAGAACACAACATTTTGGAGGAGACGCCGTGCGAGAACGTTGCAAGAAACGCCATTGGAAATGCTGTTTCGAGGTGGAGAACGCCATTTGACGGCGTCCTTAAGCCTGAACACCAATGAGGACACTTCCACTCTGCATGCTCTATATATACACTCAAACTATATTCAGATTCATCATACTATTCGATCTACATACATACACACCCAAATGAATACACCAACTTCACCAACCTTTTCAACTTCATCGCTCTTAGTAGGCCGGGCTAGAGCAACTTACCAAACTCGAATCAACGAGCACAATCCGGGAGCACCTTTCAACTCTCGTATTTTCCTACAACGATCACTCGATTACAACAAACAACAATCCTGTAACCAAAATACTAATTCCAACGTTTCATCAAATTTTTTTTACCAACGTAAAATGTAAAAGTTATTAGAATAGATAAAAAAGGGTATTTATTTGGTAAATTAGGGGAAACAAGAAGCAAACCCTTAAATGATATCCAAACAAAAAAACAGTTTGTGTTCTCAGATGCGTGTTGTGTGTGCGTGACCGTTTAAATCCCTCCCTCAATCTCTTTCTGTCTCCGCCGATATAATAAATCCTCTAATCCCCAAATCGAAGCCCCTTATCAATTCTTTTTGCAGGTAATTTCATATTTCTTTATCTCTTTCTTTCACATACAAATCCGAATTAGACTAAATTTCTTATCGCAATCTACTTTTAATTCAACAGTTGACTTTGATCTGATGAAACACAATGTAATTTATGATGAACCTCATGTTATTAAAGAACTCGATTATATGTTAGAATGATGAATTGTCTAAGTCTTTCTAAATCACTTGAAATTGTACAGTGTTTTGAAGCATTTTTGTAGTGAAAAAGTCAATAAGTTTGAATTTGCATAAGATATGTTTATCCAATCACTTGCGCAATCATAGAAATTGTGAATCTGTGGATTTTGATGCGGTGAAATTCTATGAATTTGTTAAATTTTATGATTCAAATTGCGAGTTTTGTGTAGTTATTACTGTTTATACTAATATCTGTGTGTCTTATTTAATCCTTCCTTTATATATAGATTATTATTATTATTTTAAGTTGATTTTGCCTTTGCAAAAAGAGAGAAATTGCTGTTGATTTTAGATTTTAGATTTATAATTTGACAACTTGAACATGTGCCGAACCGTAATAGTTGTAAGGTGTGTGTATCTGTTTATGCACTTGCTATATGTATACTAAACTTTCATCTGATTTGTGTATTATTTGATACGGAGTATTAGTTTTTAATACTACTACTAGAGGTGTCAAGATGGGCAGGTTGGGTGGCGGGTTAAAATGGGTTACTTTTAGTATCGAAACATGCCAATCAGACAAGTTTAAATCCAAATTATGTTTATTATATTTTAAATTATATATTAGTGAGTTAGTTATAATACAAAAATGATATGATTTGCAATTATATTCTGAAGTTTTTGATGCATTTAACACGTTCTTCTTATAGTCAATATGTATATTCTACCCGTTTTTGATACAGCACTTTCCAAAGTGACCAATTTAATACTAAACGGGTAAAAATTGCCTACCTTAACTGACATTGATGACCTTCTTGCAGCATCTTCTCATAAATAAAAGGAGTACGAAGACATTGATCAAAACAGAGACTTACATCTTATATGGGACAGGTAGTTTCTTTTTAGAACACCTCTGATTTGTTGTTACTGTTAAATTATCACTCTAAGCTCTGAATTTTGTACATTCAACAATGAGCTAACACGATAAACAACTGGATGATGTGATATTATTTGCAGGAGGAAAGAAATATGGAGTGCGACTGTGTTCCTTTGAAAAAAAGAAAGTTACGTGAACATCAAGTGAATAATTCTGAATCCAACAAAAAGCCAAACGTAGTTTCTCAAAATGAGAATGGAAATTCAACATTTACTCCAGCAGAAACTTCAAATACAGAAGGGGTAGTCGACCAAGATGATGCATGTAATGATGTTAAAGAAAGTCAAATGGAGGGTTTCCAGGTTGAATGTTTTGACGTTGAGCAAGAAAGTAACGAGAGCAAGAATAGGATTGGGACGGAAGGATCAATTCTGACTACTGATGAACTAAGCATGAATACAGAATCACATATGGATTCCATTAATTCTTTAACAAAACTGGATGCAGATAAAGAAAGTGCGAGTCAAGTTACGAATGAAGATAACGGTCATTCTCATCCTAAGAAAAAGCTTCTTGTCCTAGATGTAAATGGGTTGCTTGTTGATATTGTATTAGACCCAGATCCAGCCTACAAAGCAGACTCCATGCTAGGGGCCAAAGCAGGTTATCCTTTGGTCTTAATTTGAAATAGATGTGCCAAATTGGGGTGGGCTGGGCAGGTTGGATAACCGGTCAAAGTGTGTTATTTCTTGGTACGGGTGGAAACGGTTTTATAGACGGGAAAAATCCATTATTTAATTTTTTCTTAAGTTATAATAATTCTCTAAGATATGGTTTTCTAACTTATTCACTTGAAATAGAGGTGGAAAATGGGCATGTTGGGAGGTTTGGTTAAGTGGTTAACACCAGTTCGGGACAGAAATGTAATTTTGTATGGGCTGAAACGGTGAGGGGTCAATTGAGCCAAAAATTTCTGTCTAGATATTCTAATATTATTTCATGTATTTTTAGTTGGTGTTGTGTCAAATAGTATATATTAATATCAATCTAGCTGATTCTTTTACTTTTATGCTTAAAATTTACACTTTCGCTGACTTCAAATCTGTTTGACTCATTTTTCTTTAGCTATATATATTCTTTATTTACTCATTAGAGACTAAAGATAACTTGAAACAACCCTTTTATAAATAAAGTGGTCTAGAAATTACCACCTCTAATATGAGGGTTACTTACACTGTAACTACTTTCTAACGTCACTGTTGTTTACCATTGCAGTGTTCAAGAGACCATATTGTGATGAATTTTTGAAATTTTGCTTCGAGAGGTTCAATGTAGGTGTTTGGACATCAAGAACAAGGTGCTCTAAGTTTTCAGCAAGTAGTACTTTATTACGCCTTTTCTCTAATTTCTCTCAAAAGTAGTCATTTTTTACTCACTTGTATACAACTGATAAACAAGATCTAACAACACTAAACTCATGGGTTCTCATGTCTTTTGATTAGGAAAGCGGCACATAGCTTCTTTTTTTCTTTTTTCTTTCTTATCCTCACACAAGTTTGTTGGTGTGTGCTATTTGTGTTTGTAAATTTCCTCCAGGAGGAATATAGAGCGGGTTCTTGATTTTCTCATGAAAGACACTCAGCGTCAATTGCTTTTCTGTTGGGTAAGGTCATATGCATGTAACTCTTTGATTTGATGTGTAATTTATTACAATGAATATGCCAATTAGGAGTTCTTATGTTTTATTATTATGCCAGTTATCTGTTTTAAGATATTGTGAAACCGGTATATGTGCAGGATCAATCTCACTGTACCGAGACCGGTTTTAATACTATTGAGAACTCCGGAAAACCCTTGGTTTTGAAGGAACTTAAAAAATTATGGGAAAAGCAAGATCCTAATCTTCCGTGGGATAAAGGAGTGTATAATGAATCAAACACACTTCTTTTAGATGATTCTCCATACAAGGCGTTACGCAACCCCGTATGCTGTCTTGTTTATTTTATTTATTTTTTATGTTTTCTTATTTTTATAGTCAATTCAAGGTGTTAATTCGTTACACTTGTTTCCATTTAAATTTCAGCCACATACAGCAATCTTCCCCTATACTTACAACTACCGTGATACCCAAGATAATGGTTTAGGTTAGTCTTTGTTTCCCTCGTTGTTCTTGTTTATTTGCAGTCTTATCTTTTACTCATCACTCGTAGAAGGTTATATGGTATGTTATGTTTGCGCATACTGTATAAGTAGCTTCTCACCTTGATGTGGTCACTGTAATTTTTTTAGAAATTTGCATGATACTCATGTCAGAAAAACAATTTTGCACTTCTACTTGCACAATAGTCTGCTATCTGATTAGTTAGAGGTGTTAAAATTGGCAGGTCAAACGGGTAATATATTTGTGCCTCTGGTTGACCCGAAACAAGTTTTTCTCAATTTTTCATACGGAATAGTTAGTGTGTCAAGTATGACTACACAAAATTAGATTATTATATTTATAATCTAGGTTTTTGATTAAAGCACCTTAGATGTACGTGTTAAATGCTTAAATATACATTTCGGAGACCTTCGACCTTTTTACATGCTGTCTTTAATTTTTTACCAGTTTGATGCATTAGATGGAAGGGAAAAAAACTACACCCGAATGAATGGTTTGAAATTGCCACCTTTATAAATAATCTGCAACTTGCACTCTCTTTCCACAGAGCACTTCTTATTTGTCTTGGGTTGACGATTCATCCCAGTGGAGGAAACCAAGAAATGAGTAAACGAAAATGGATTGTGTGATTGTTTACATTTGTTTCTTGTCGAAATTGTAACTTAACATTTCATGTGCTTAATGCCTGTTGTCTAATTTTTTTTATGGAGTATATAATGTATCACATGCTCTTTGTGTTATCATGGACTTGCTGACAACCCTACTGCAGCACAATTTTACTTGCTAAATGGGTCCCTAGCCCTTGCAAATATCTTTTCTCATCTCAATTTGAATAGTGGCTATTTCAACCTATTTATTTATGGATGGGTTGATATGGGTTGTGTCAAAATTATAACTGGTTAAATAAACCAAATAAAAAGTTCAGTTAAAAGGGAAATTGGTCAAATGGACAAAATGGGTGGAAAGAGCCCCAAGTTTAATTTTAATGCGTGTTACCTTATAGGTTAATGTTATAAACAATAACAATATAATCTATGCATAAAGGTATAATTCTTTCTTTTAGTCTACATTTTATGTGTATTGCATCTGTTATTTGCTTCATTTGAAGATTTTAGTTGCATAGTCAGATTGTCATATTCGTGATTTGCCTTCACAGGACCTGATGGCAACCTTCGTAATTATCTGGAAAGGTTGGCAGCATCTGATAATGTCCAAAATCATATAGAGCAAAACCCATTTGGCCAACTACCAATTTCATATAGCAATGAATCATGGAAATTTTATCATAAGGTCATTGGTGCCACCGAGCCAGAAGTTGGTCATTCTCGTTCGAGGAAAAAACTTATTGTTCTTGATGTGTCTGGGTTAGTTGTCGATGTTACGGTTCCACATGAAGGATATAAAGCAGACATTATACTAGGGCCGAGAGCAGGTTTGGATTTGTTTCTAGTGGTGATCATTTCAAAGTTACTGAATATGGTAGTTTTGACGCATATACTTATGAATAGGTTGATTTGGGTTGTCTTATCTCAAAGATTCCTAAGGGGTCAAATTGGGCAAATAAAAAGAAAAAGCTAATAAGGTTAAAGGAGTTAAACTGGTTGAAGGTTGCCCACAAATTTTTTTTAATGCACATAACTACTAAAACAGTTCAATATATTTAAGATTTAAAATAAAATTAACACGAGACTGTTTTTTTGGGTCAGCGTAATCCAGACCCATTACCCAACTTGCCTATCTTGCTACCTCTATTATTTGTTACTGCTCAATATATTGCTGATTTGATCATTCTTTGCTGTTGCAGTTTATAAAAGACCATACTGTGATGAGTTTTTGCGATTTTGCTTCGAGAGATTCAACGTAGGTGTCTGGTCATCAATGTCCAGGTACACTCTAATATATACTCCATATTAAATATTTGATAATTGACTTTGTTTTACTGGTTATCTGTTGAGTTGGTAATTTTGACTCATTTTCTTGAGAATGGGCCATTTTGGGTTATGCTTTACATTAAACAGGTCAAATTAAAAATTTAGCTCTGGTTATCTGAAGAGTAGGTAATTTGACCCATTTTCTTATGAATGGGTTGCTTTGGGTTATATTTTATATCAAATGGGTTTCAAAAATAAAATAAAATAAAAACCCAGAAAGCAAACAGGTTAGATGGCTCGAAAGTTAAAAGTGTTATCCGTATAACCATATATCTTCCTAGAACGCTTTATCAGAGATTTGGATTATTACTGTAATGTTATAGCTTTTCTATTCAATTTTTTAGTGTTTTATTAAAAATTAAGAGGTGGACAAGATAGTGTTTGTAGGCGAACCCAACTTAATCTGAACCATTTCAAACCGTACTTAAAAGTTACCTGTTTATTATCTTATCCAATCCTGATTGTCCTGGCCATTTTGTGGCCTTTAATATCCTAGTTGGGTTTCAAATAAATTAACTCTCATCACTTGTGTGGAACATTATTTAGTCTAATAACCCTCTACTCCTGTTTTTTGCTCTTATGCCCTTTAGTATACATTCTTGTACTCATGCACGTTTACACACTTTGTGCAGAAGAAATGTAGAATGGCTTGTAAACCTTGTTCTGAGGGACTTGCAACACAAATTGTTTTTTTGTTGGGTAAGCCTTTTTACATTTTTACAGTTTCTTTTTTTTATTATGATATCTAGTTGCTAAGTTGTATGCTGAGCTTGAAAATTTCCTCTAAATTTATACAATTTGCCCAAAACTTATTGACTTTGTATGTAATTGCCCAAAACTTATTGACTTTGTATGTAATTGCTTAAAATCGCAAGTTAGAATGAGTATGGACAAGGGCGAATCGACATTCTTGTAACCTGTGCTCAGGGACACGGTCACACAGGTTACTTATTACATTGGGACCTGGACATATGCTATGTTGACAATTATGAAAAGGAAAAAAAGCCAAACTGACCTTCAACCCACATTTAGAAAGTTTTTTTTATTCATGTCTTCCGAAAATAATGTGTAAATTATATATATATATATAGTGGCATGATCCATAGGGAAGTGGTACAATTTGGGGGAAGGGGGGAAGTGTTGATCTAATCATACATCTCATCAAACCAAATTAAGGTGCACCGTATTCTTGTGGTATGCACTTCATGGGAATTTAATGGAAGCATTGAAGTACCAATGAGAATACGTCACGTGTACAAAGAAAACCCATTTACCCCTAAAACAAAATATCTCACAAACGAAAAATTATGAAAATTGCACCATTAAATTCAGCGTTTTCTCCTCTTCGATTTAAGATCACTCAAGACATACTTTCGACGAGTTTAATTTTTTTCATTTTTTGGTAGGTTTTACAAATTATACACATATGTTACTATTTTGTTATAAATTAGATTTAGGGTTATGACTAGGGGTTAGTAGGGTTTAGAGTTTAGCAGGGTTTAGGGTTTATTAAAGCGTTTAGGGTTTGGGGTTTAGGGGTTAGGGTTTAGGGTTTAGGGCTTTTGCTAAACCCTAAACCCCAAACCCTAAACCCTAACCCTTAAACCCTAAACTAGAGGTGGCAAAATGAATGGGTCGGGTCGGGTTGGGTCACGGGTCTAGATGGGTTTGGGTCTAAATGGGTCTGGGTCTAGATGGGTCATTTAGAAGGATGAGTCTAAACGGGTCCGGGTCAAATGGGTCTTGGGTCGGGTCGGGTCATCGGGTTCACCAAACTTTTTTTTTATTTGAGTGAAAAATGAAAAAAATGAAATGAGGTGAAAAAAAAAAAATTACCCACTAGACCCGTCTAAACCCGTTGGTTAATTGTTACACACTTAGAGGTTATATTGAAAAACCCATTTAGACCCATCCAAAAAATGGGGAGGAGACCCAACAAACCCATCCCCTTCTAAAAATTAACCAAATTGACCCATAATTAACCAATGGGTCTAAAATTGCCACCTCTACCCTAAACCATAAACGCAACACTAAGTCACTAACACATGTGTTAGTATATTTAAAACCTACTAAAAAATGGAAAGAAAAAAAAACTCGTCGAAAATATGTCTTGATGGATCTTAAATCAAAGAGGAGAAAACGCTGAATTTTATGGTGCAATTTTCATAATTTTTCGACTTGTCGTTTGTGAGATAATTTGTTTTAGGGGTAAATAGGTAAATGAGTTTTGATTATTATAGAGGTGATCATATGTGTGCACTCCCACACTAATTATTATAGACTTCATGAGATTAGTGGTGATGATTTACTTCCCCCTTCCCCCATTTTTTGCACTTCCCCCTAGATCACCATCCTATATTATTTGTATGTATGTATGTATGTATGTATGTATGTATGTATGTATGCATCCATGCATGCATGCATCATGCATGCATGCATCATGCATGCATGCATCATGCATGCATGCATGTTTTTTTGGTGATTTTGATAGATGAAATTTAATATCTATTTTGTCATATGTACGTATGAATTAAATGTAGTTTTTATAATACATTTTCTAGGATCTATTTCTTATGGTTTCGTTAAATAGAGTAATAAGCAAGATTGCGTTTTTCTGCAGGATCGAAATGACTGTACTGACACCGGCTTCCCTACAGTTGAGAACATTACAAAAAAATTATTTTTAAAGGAACTTAGAATGTTATGGGAGAAGCAAGATCCAGATCTACCTTGGAGAATAGGAGAGTATGATGAATCGAATACTCTTCTTATAGAACATGCTCCACACAAGGCTCTTCTAAATCCTGTCAGTTGTCCTTCTTTATTATTTTCCGGGGGTGCTTGGATTTGTGCTGTGAGTCTAAATGGTTGCATCGAAAGATTCTGCTTGTAATTATCTTATTAAACTGGGGTCAAATAATCATTATCATCCATACAGCAACAAAACTATCTATAGGTACAATAAAATGACCTGTTTGACCCTTCTAATAACCTCGTCTGAGGCACTTTTTACTCCCAGACAAAACATATCTCCTTTTTTCACAAAAATGATAACTTTTGGTCATTTTTTTAGTAGTATACCTTATCGATCAGCACTAGAAACACATCGAGACACTATCTGCTACCGTCCTTTGTTGATTATCTTTCTATCAGCAGCACATAATTATTGTCAGAAACTCAGAACGCATATCCAAACACCCCTATTTCTTCTTTCTAAGTTTTTATTCTTTACGGTTAAAGTTATTGTGATATCGCCTCCATTAACATACCTTTTTTTTCAGCCATATACAGCAATCTTTCCTTATCCTTACCGTTACTCGATGACGGAAGATAATTTCTTAGGTGAGTCATTATAGCCTTTCTTTTCATGATGTTTATGTTATTTGCTTTAATTATAAAGAACCCAATTTCAACCCTTCTACTAAATGGGTCTATTAGGGAATGTTTTATTTTTAAGGACCAAATCCATAAATTAGCTCAAATGAAAACAGGAGAATGGGTCAAAGCTGCTGAAGTGTATTTATAATGGATAAAGCCTTTTAAATTATTTTATTCCCAATATAAGGTTATCGTTGAACTATTATAATATTTTAATCATTTTCGACACAATCAATCTATATAGTTTTTTGAGATATTTAGAATAAGAGGTGTTTTGGGTTGAGCTGTACCGAAAATCAGCTTTATTGACCCGGCCCGTCTGTTTTGCCACCTTCACATAATTAAGATATGTTTACTACACTAGCTAGTTGTCATGTTCTTGATGTGTCATCACAGGACCAAAAGGCGACCTTCGTGTTTATCTTGAAAGGTTAGCATCGGCTGAGAATGTCCAAAATTTCGTACAGGAAAATCCATTTGGCCAACGCCCCATTAGGGAAAAAAATCTATCATGGGGATTTTACCAAAAGGTTATCCGTGCTTTCTCGTATAAACAAAAATCTAATGCTAATGGGTCCCAGCATAAGAACTCTTGTGAAGAAAAAGCCAATACTACTGCTTCGGCTTCACCAACCTTGATAGAAACAGAAACCCATATTGGTACTGTGTCGGTTGCTCCAACGTTATTAGAAACAAAAACTGACAGTACTACGGATTTCGTTAGTCCTTCCTTATTGGAACCAAACACGGTTACTCCGACTGATGCAGTTACGCTAACCTTACTGAAACCGGAAAACAACACTAATACAACTTCAGCTGCTCAACCCTTATCGGAACTCAAAACAGAAACTACCATTGATTTAGTTGGTCAAACCTTAGTGGAACCAGAAATTGCGGTTACAACTTCAGCTGCTTCAACCTTACTGGAACCAAAAACTGAAACTACTACTGATTTAGTTGGTCAAACCCCAGTGGAACCAGATACCGACGTCACAACTTCGGCTGTTGCTCCAACCTTATTGGAAGCGAAATCTGACACTGGTACCGCTTCGGCTGCTCCAACCTTATTGGAACCAAAAACCGAGACTAGTACTGCTTCGGCTGCTCCAACCTGTTTGGAACAAAAAACCGACACTGCTACTGATGTGGCTGATCAAACGGTACCCATTAGCTAACAATCGTCTTATCACAGTTGTCTGCACGTGTAACCCATGGCAATATTACACGTAGGACTAAATTTGTGTTCAAGTTTATACTAGATAATCTATTCATAGATAGTAATTATTCTTGTGTCCTTTCGTCTTGTTGTATTTTTACCGGATTTTGTGAGCTGGTACTAATATATGACAAAGAGACGGTAGTTCTAGGTAGCCACCCGTGGCGGCAGTGGTGGGGTACAACCAGGGTGTGCTTCTGGGTAATTATATACCAGTTATGATCATGGGCGTCTTCTACTTCTACCAGAACATTTGTCGGTATTTTTGATTGACATCTGACTTTGCACCAAGCATATCGAGTTGGGTTGAGATTACTACATCTGTTAGGAAGTCAAATTGTATGTTTCTACTTTGTAACATTAGATATAATACGTTATTACAACATCATTTTTTGGATCCTTGTAACATAGAGATGCACTACTATAAGTTTGTTGGTTGGTGGTTATAATGTTAGGTGTCTTTTTTTGTATGCCTTTTGGCTTTAGTAGGTGTGTATTGCAATGTTATCCTATTTATTGTGGTAGGTTGTATTTTTAAGGTCTTTTTGCTAAAGACATTTTAATGTCATATGCTTTTAATATAATCCTTATTTTATGTCACCACATCTTCAAAATTGATAATAAGTTTTAAGATAAATGATAGATACAAATGACTCCATGTTTAATGAATAACCATGGATATTTGGTGGCTCTAAAGCCCAAACCTTAGGAATATTCTCACATTGATTGCAGTATGATTAGTCTTAAGCAATTTATGAATTATGATCTTAATTAATTTAAAAATGAGATGATTAGGTTAACGTGTACTATCATCATCAAATGGTTGATGTAGAAGCCACAAGAGTTGATTAACGTAATAAAAAGTTGTATTGTTAGATCTATCATATCATTGAATTAAATAAAAAATTTATACGGGTTTTGTAATAATTTAAAACCTGTGCGGATACCCTTTGATATTGGAGTTGCATGTACGGGTTTGAAAATAGAGGTTAGTGCAGGGGAATGCACCTAACTTGTGTCCGAAGTCTATTGTATGTACCCATTTTAATTTTGTTCTATTGTGTGTACTTATCCCGGTTATAAGTCTATTGTGTGTACCTGACCTGCTATGTAAGCGGTTAACCCACTGACCATGCCACGTTGGATGACCACGTGTACTGCCATGTCATGGATACATACAATAGACTTCGTGCCTAAGTTGGATACATACAATAGACTTTGTGATTAAGTTGGATACATACAATATACTTATTTGTCTTAATTGGTGAATAACATTTTGCTTAATATGTATGGTTAGATCACTAACCCCTTCAAATTTTTGTTGGATAACTAACTTACTTGACATAATGAAGGGAGAGCACAATTCATCAAATCAAAAGGGCCAAATTAGCTGAGACAATTATTTGATGTCGTGAATCCAAATATTTGATGTTGCTTTCAAATGCCGCGGATAACATGAACATCAATTGGACCAAATGATGTTTTGGCCAATTTTACATTGTAATATATGTTATAACTTTTAAGGGTGCAGCCGTGTAATATGAACAAGATAACATCTTTATAGTTCATTGGTATTTAAATCTTGTTTAGATATATATTTGATACTCAACTTAGTCATTTCTTATAAACTATGTTTGTTTAGATATTTGCGGATCTAAGATGTTCTCCATCATGCACCCGTGCTGGAGTACATGGTACAGTGTCGATCTGTCCGCCAGATTGTTTCGAGTACAAAGGAACGTTGGATGTTTTTTACAGAATTATTCGTTAGGTTGGTATTCTCTATTCTATTTTCTTCTTTTTTATCATGTGGACGACCACTTTTTCTTGTATTGAAATATTTAAAGTTGTTTTCTTTTGTGAGATCTAACGGGAATCTTTCAGGAGGGAGTTTCAAGATTATGGAGAGGCACCAATGCTGGTTTTGCACTGGCTATACCAATTGTAAATCTGTTGAATTAGTGACTCATCTTCTATGTTTCTAATATTATGCTGTTAGTTGATGCCAATGGCACTATGCTTCGAGTTTATATAAAATTTCAATTGTTTCTATGAACAGGTGGGAATCTATCTCCCTTGCTATGACATATTTCATATTTTGTTTGAAAAACTTTCAGCTCAGAATGCCCCAAGCATGACACTATATGCCCCTTTACTGGCTGGGTCACTATCACGCTCATTGGCTTGCACAACCTGCTATCCTATAAAACTTGCTAGAACCCGCTTGCAGGTGGTTATTAATACCCGTTACCTGTTTTTGCTTTTATAGCGCCACCAGAAACTTGTAAACACATTATTAAACACGATTTTTTGCAATAAAAATTGTTGAAGAATATTAGCATTGTCGTAATAGCAGTACTTCTTTTTGTACTGTTTTCGGTTTACTAAATTATTTATACTGGCCATCTCACCTATTTCATTTCCATTGTGTACATAGTCTTTTAAAGATTTCAACACTGCTAAGAAAGCTCCTGGAGTGTGGAAGACGTTGGTGGATGTGTTATCTATGTAGCTGATGAGTCACTATTTCAGGAGGGAGTTTCAAGATTATTGTAAGCATCTTTTTTTTATATATATAGAATATATTCATGCTTGATTAGTTCTTCTTTACAACTTATATGTACAATGAATCTATTACTATTGGCAGCTGCTAAATGGATGCGAGCTCTCGTGTTGAGCAGCAGCCATCAACTGTGGTTAGAAGAAACTATAAATGGCCCTCTTTGTACGAACTTAAATTCGTATTATTATCTAACCATACATATTAAGCAACGGAATACGAGTTAGAACACATAAATTAAATTATTCATAAGCAAACGAGTCACATTTAATATATCAAATAGAAAATGGGCTTAGTCTATTGTATGTATCCAACTTAGGCACGAAGTCTATTGTATGTATCCATGACGTGGCAGTACACGTGGTCATCCAACGTGGCATGGTCAGTGGGTTAACCGCTTACATAGCAGGTTAAGTACATACAATAGACTTATAACCGGGATAAGTACACACAATAGAAAAAAATTAAAATGGGTACATACAATAGACTTCGGGCACAAGTTGGGTGCATTCCCCTGCACTAATCCCTTGAAAATAAACCCGTACCATGGGTTTGCGGGTTGGAAAAAAATCCACGGACACAAGTTATGGGTAGGGTAGATCTATACTCGTCGTACCCATGGGTCATTAAATTGTTCATGAATTACTGACAAAACAAAACCTTAGACTGTAGAGTTCACGTTTGGTTCGCATAATGTTTTCGATAGAATTAGAATTCATCAAATAAATAATCTGAAATTTCAAAGAATGAGAATTCATTAAATATCGAACTAGGTTAGTGAATACAAGCCAATTCATTCTGTCCTTCCACTTTAATTATTGCAAATTTGATCATGTATTTTTGTATATATGTATGCATGCATGTTCATATATATGTATGTGTCAGTGTACGTACGTGAGACAGTGTGAGAAATTGAAAAGTTGAAATTAATAATTAGATTAGATAACATTAATACAAAGCGTGGGTTGGCAAGACTGAAAGAGTGAGGAATCATGTGACAATAAAATCAAATTAATTATCGAATCAAAATGGAAATATAAAGTAAGCAATCAAAGAGGAGCGGGAGCTACTTTACTAAATATTTTTTAATATCTCATGATATTTGATTTGATCTTTTAAATCAAAATGATGAATTTTGGTTGATCAATCTAACTTTCTTGTCCAATCGAATGCTCGATTGAATGATAACATAATTTTGAAAACCAAATTAGATAAGATTCAGGAAAGGGCTCTTCGACTAGCGGTATGAGAGGGATCCTTCAATCTAAAGGTTGGGGTTTCTCACCCAAGAAGGTTTTATTTCAATGTGGGTAATAAATCGATTTTATTACCAAGAAGGTTTAATGTACTTGTAAAAATGTGTAGATGTAGATAATGTGATTCAAAGTTCATTGCGTTCAAAGTTCATTGCGTACCTTGGAAAAATTATGTAGAGTACATTACTAATCGTAGTATTTCTTACCATTACCTTACCTACCTTATTATTAAAATCAGTTTGTTACATAACTCGAAACATAAGTGAAAGTATATTACCAATATATGTATTTGGGGATATCATTGGTGCTGTCAACAACACAAAATTTTGATGCTCTTGACCAATAAGGAGTGGAGAAAATATCAATATTTTACACTTTTAACCTTCAACTTTTAAAATTGTACATGATTAGCCCCTGCATTAAAGCTAACAGCACAAATGAATCCATGCCGTTTGCTACACGGTATGTTTTCCCATGTTTTTTACCCTTAAAATAATAATTAAAATAAATAAGAATGTCCAATCATATGAAAACGTTTCACTTAACTAGTTTACCCACATTTTAATTGAACATGTTTTGCACTTTTGCTAACAATTAATATTGATAATTAGCTTCTAATTTACTTGCTTGAGTACATTTTATTTTAGCGATACATGTTAACATGCATAAATTATTTCATAAAGGCACCTATTGATACATTTAACTTTTCATGAAAATTAAGAATTGTAGTTTTAGTAAGGAAATGATAATGATGGATCTTAAGGTTTCAATAAAATACATCAAATGCATTAATTGAAGTTTAAATTTACTTATTAATTTAAAATTATTATATATATATATATATATATATATATATATATATATATATATATATATATATATATATATATATATATATATATATATATATAATTTAATTCATGTTTATATTTAATTACTGAAAATTTTCTTTTATTTGTAATATATTAAATGAGATCTTTAATTTAAAAAAAAAATGAAACTTTAAGTTTAACAAATGTCCATAAATGTTCTTATTGACAACCCTAAAAGCTGTTATTATCGTTATAAATTTATGTTGAAAATTACAGATATATCTCATAATAATTAGACGATAAATTTTATTTTTTCCTCAATAAAGTTATATATATATAAATTAGACGATAAATTTTATGTCAAGAAACGTCACTCGACCAGATTAAGAATCACACCACAGATGATCAAGAAAACAATCACAAAACTGAATAAAACGAAACAGATCAATTGACAATAACAAAACCGAAGAACAATCTATTTTATATATGTTGAAGAGTTACAACTAAACAGTTTAAGAATAAGATTGAATATCATAAATGATTCCCGTTAAGTTATTATATATATAATGCTAGTTAAGCAATCTATTTATATATGTTGAAGAGTTACAATTGTCAGTTATAGCTACTTCAAAAGGTTAAACAATCCCTTTTATACATGTTGAAGAGTTACAATTGTCATTAATATTGAAAATAACTTATCTCGTTCCAATGTTAAATGTCAACTTATTTTCTCATTTGACTTTTTTTATTTTTATTTTTTTATTTTATCTTGTTGCATTTAATGGTACTTCTATTTGGTAACATGGGGTTCATATTCGTGCCTGATTAGAGTGTTCAAGATATTATTTTATTCGATACATAGAGTTGGGACCTTAAGTACACAAGAATACACATGTGACTCCTCTTTTTTGCATGTGATTTCCTTAATATATAAGTTGGATGCGTTTTAATTAATTAAAGTTGCATTTGAATTCAAACTATGTAATGTATGTATGCATATAGAAACTATGCCTTATCTGAGTTTTAGAAGATTTTTTGGAAAAACGATTAATTACTTAAAAGGCGCTCTATATCTAGCTGAAAAGACGCTCTATAGCCGTGAGATGTTTTTTTATACTTTTTGTTGCAGCTTCATTGACTCTGAAACAATCAGAACGTGTTTTTTTTTCTTGCAGTGAACAGTTAAATTGAATGTATATATACAAACACACATTTTGAGGTTCTATTATAAACCTAACTTTTTTTATAAGTTTCACATTCTAAATCAGAATCTACTTTTTCGTTGATTTTTTATTTATGGATCTTAACACTCTTTGAAGCTTGAAGTTTAATCTTAAATTATGTTTTGTTTGATTTGAAATTATACCAAATTAAATCAAAGTTGATTAATATGTTTTGAATTGTGGAATGAGCTTGCATTTGTCTAGTTTTAAATTTTAGTTGAGACCATTTTGAACCAAACCTTCTAAAACCTAACCTCAACTGCTCCATGATTAGGTCACCTTTTATCCATTTAAGGTGATTACATGTTAAGGTGGGTTATTGGTTGTATAACATTTAAAGTATTTTGGATGTACAAAAGATTGATACTTTGCAATTTAGAGTTTACATGAGTATAATGTGGATAATTTTATGTTCAATGTTCATCCATAACATTTACTCATTTAGATTCATATCACTCCATCTCTTACAATTGTAATATCTATTCGGACTATGTACACAATTTTAAAAATATCCACTAATTATGTCCTTTACCGATCAAATAGGATTTCTACCCACTAATATTTCTTTTGATCCGTTGTAATTTGTAAAATGAAATTAAACACTTATATGCGTAACTTAAAATATCAATATGGACACTTATAATTGAACTATAAGAGAATTAGTTACTACTTTGTAATAACTACTTAAATTAAATTCTTATAATTAACTTGAGTACAATAACTTCAAGAAATTGTAACCATAATTATTAATACTTGTAGATCACAATATATAACTACTTTATCATTTCCACGTTATCTAAGCAAAACAGTATTTCTTGTGTACAAATTAAATGTTAATCTAATTGTAAGCTAACCTAGTTGTCCACTTTAGTATAAACCAGTGTACCACCCTAATTGCATATAGTACAACTCATACACACAACAACATCACTCTGAAAGACTTCCCTTAATTAACTCTAATTTACTGTATTAATTACAATGCACATGTATGTATGAAACATTGTAACCTTCCATTAAATACTAAAATAAAATTTCCCACCTTCCAATTTCAGAACCCTTTTACTCAAAACCCCAGACAATAAACATACCCTTCTTCAACCTCAGGGCATATATTCCCCTGAAATTACAGTGTTCTTGCATTGGTATCTGCAAAATTACAAGGTAAATTAATGTGTCTTTTTTACTTCTTTTATATGTTAATTTGCATTACATCTTTTATTTTTACTGATACCCATGTAAAATTTTGTCTTATTTTCTGTAAAAGATATGAAATTTCTTCATGGGTTCGTTTTAATATACATTATACTCCATGTTTCCTGCGTAATTTATTCACAAAATCACAAATTTTGAGATGGGTTTTTGTGATTTTATTCAAATTAGCTATTTTTTTTTTTTTTTTTTTTGCAATTTTGATTGTGCAGTAGTTGGAAAGTTAGATTCTTGAAGGCACATTGATCCTTGATTTGGTTTCTAATGTTTGAGAATTTTGATTGAGATCACAGGAATGGGAAAAATGGTGGATTGATTACAAGTCTATGAGATTGAAGAGTGAGGGGGAAATGGGAATTTGTGATTTTGTTTGAGAGAAATGGAGAAGGGTTGACTAGATTTATTGACTTTTAGTATGGTCAGGTCAAAGGATTTTGTTCAAGATCCATTTTAATGTTATAAAAGGTAATGCATCATAACCAAAAGTCAAAATTTTGATTTAAATTTGTGGAGGGAATTGTATAGTAATGTGGGGAGAGTGATAGGCATTGGATTGTTGTAACACTCCATGGCTGCAAAGTATTTGCATTCACTAGCGGATGATAATACAGAATTGCGGAAGCAAATAGGATGTATGACTGGTGTCTTTCATATCTTTAACCGTCACCATATTGTTGCCGGAAGGCGTATTCTTGGCCACAGTCCAAAGAGTTCCCGCCCCGGTAATTCTGAAGTTATTTATGCTGATTTTGTCTTGTCTAAGTTCTGATTGGTGACTTATTGATATATGCAAAGAACGTAACTAGTGAATGTCGATTGTTTTGTCAAGATTTCCCCCCTTATTTTAAAAGATTAGGCTAACAATATGTGTAATGCATCTATCGGTCAAGGATAAACCAAGAGTTCCATCCTTTTTTACTCAAAAGTCAAATGTCACTGATATGAAAGACAACTCTTTGCAAATAATGAAGAAAAATAGTGGACATAGAGGCTTCATTCATCGAATCTTACATAGCCAAAGATCCTTGGGAAACCAGGGTTTCCGGTTGGTCACTATATTTTTGTGACAACATGGGCAGGTTGGGTAGTCAACTAGTCAGTCAAATGGCAAGATCAGACGGGTTGGGTAATGGGTCAAAACGGGTTAATGTGCAGCCACTTCAAGTTGCCAGGCCTGTGTGCAACACTTCTGATTTCCCTATCTATCTTTTTGAAACCATTATCGAACAGTTTTTATAATGCGTTTAACCGTCTCTGAGTTTCGAGAGGCCCTGGACAAAAACTGATAAATTATCGAAAGGGGGCCCTATATCTAACTATAAGATATTTTTCATTTTTTTGTTGCTGCTCAATCAACTTTGAAATAGCATGAATATAAAGTTTTCATGTTTTATGCAATTAACAACCAAATTATATGTGTATATATATGTATATGTGTACACATATACACAAACATACACATTTTGAGGCCCCTATAATTTGGAGGCACTGGGCGGTCGACCACCTCACCAACCCTCGAAGACAGCCATGTGCGTTTTTGGAGGTTTTATGCATTTGGATGACTTTTGCCCTGTTCAGCCCATTTAACCTGTATTCATTTAAGTTATATATTTAATAACGTGTCTGACCCGTTAGAGATAAAACATAATGGGTCAACTTTGTCATATCTAAGTTTTCCCGAACTAGTTATTGTAAGTGTTTCGTCTCTGAAAGCTAATCTATGTAACCTTTGTGTGTACGCGTGTGCACACACTCGCTCATCTATTTCCCTAACAATGCCATTATAATGCGTCTCATTGCAATTCACTGAATTTCATGCAGGCAGTATGCTTTTCAGCAATAAGACACCTGACAGAGAGTCAAGCGTTATATACCATAGTGCCCCCATGGTGGTATGTTCAATTGATTTTTAATTTATTTAATGTAATGTTAACAATGCAAACACTAATTGCTGTTATTGATTGTGTTAATTAATTAACAAATAGCACATTTTATTTCAGGAAAAACGTAGGGCATCAACTGAATCATCAAAAGACTCTTTCTCCTCATGGTCTCCACCATCTCCTTTCTCCTATATAGATTGCAACTTAGAATCAAGTACTTCTGGACAAACAAACAATCAAAATGTTGACCTTCGAGATGTAATCACAGACTCGATGTATAGAGAGGCCCGTGGGTTATCAAATAAAAATATCGTAAGAAAAGAGTCAAGTAAATGGTATTGCGGTGAAGGGAGAGAACTGTCAAGATCAAAATCTTGCCAGTTTAAAGATGGGTTGCCATTTTCTGTCTCTAAAGATTATCCTCGGTTTTCTTTTGATGGGAGAGAAACTGACCATTTGTCCATCAAAACTGTAAAAGAACTACCAAGGTTATCTTTCGATAGTAAAGAACGATCCATACGGACACTGAACTCTGTTTCACTTGTGCCCATCAAACCATCTGATTCAAAACTCAACCCGCCTTCAAAAAGCCCGAGAATTGATACTGACAAGGATCTGAGTCAGACAAGACCGCCCAGTGTTGTAGCTAAGTTGATGGGATTGGAAACTTATCCTAATACTGCATCAACATCTTTAAATGATGCAGATAAATGTGGGTCTGTTATTAGAATGCCGAATTCAACTAGAAACTCATTGAGGGGACCAACATCCCCATGCTGGAAAAATCCCGACATGAAGCCGATTTCTAGAGTTCCAATTGAAGCAGCACCATGGAAGCAACGGGATGGTGCTCGTGTTATTACACCAACAACGAAAGTACAAAGTCCTGTGTCTTCTGTCTATGGTGAAGTGGATAAAAGATTGAAGAATCTTGAATTTGCACGATCTGGAAAGGATCTTAGAGCTCTTAAGCAGATATTAGAGGCAATGCAGGCTGTTGAAGCTAGAAAGGGGGAACGAGAGGACACAACGGAAACGTCTTCGGACAACGATCATCAAAATCAACATTCTGATAATTCAAAGGCTCATGAGTCTCATATTGTTGTCATGAAACCTGCAAAGCTGGTTGGAAAGGGTTCTACAAATAATAAAGCGGACAAAGATACTGAGAGGCGATCGCGTCTGCGCACATCGTCTGTAGATTCAAGTAAAGCAAGAAAGCATTCAAATAAGCAGCATTCGGAGTCTAGGTTACATAGTGGGAGGCGGAAGCCTTCATATTTTGATCAAAGTAATGATCAAATTTCCGGCAAAGGTAAAAACGGTGGAGTGTTAAGGATGGATACAGAGATTAATGCATCCGAATATTCTGAAGAAACCACTAGCAGGCAGAGTTCTACCTCAACACCAGAGGTAGGTTCATGTGTTTCTATTAGAGGTGGGCAGGTGGCAATACGTGTGGGCATGCGGGTTGTGTAACAGGTCAAAAAAGGTTATTTTTGGTATGGGTCAAAATGGGTCTGGTTAGGTTGGCCTGAAACACCCTGTTATCCATTTTCTGGAAAAGAACATTAACAATGAACGTTTTAAATATGAATTATTATAGTCAAATTTATTCATCAGTAACCATCAATTCACTGATTTAGGAGCTTGATGCATTAAAAATATGCTTTGGTGACTGTAACTGTTCGACCCATATGACACATGTCCTTATAAGCTAACTTTTGTATCTATCCATTTGAATGGTTAGAGGTAAACATATCCTGAGTAGGCCCATTTATAGGTAAATGGGTTAAATTGACACCTGTACGTTCTATATTACTTTTATTGAATTTTGATGTTTTCACTGTTTAGCTAATTACATTTTTGTTGCTATTTGTAGAAATCAACCTTGCACGTGAAGGTGGGTGAACAGCTCACCACAGAATATCCGAGTCCAGTCTCAGTTCTCGATGAATCAGTCTATGTGGAGAATTTACCTTCACCTGTGAAATGTACACCAAATACCCGAAAAGGCAAGTGTTTTTTTTTTTTTTTTTTAATTCTTTTTTATGTCAAAATATTGAATATTGGATGTTGTATCTGCAAAGTTACTTCCTGTAATTCAAATTTCATAGGCTTGAACTATTAATACAACTTCATTGCGAATATGCATGGTGAATTCTACACACAAAGATGTTCCTCCCCAACTTCATGATGTGCTGTCTTTAAAACATAATGAGATCACACACAATTTTTTTAAAAACCTAAAGGGAGGAGGTTTTCCCTGTTCAGGTTACCCGGGGAGGGCATGTTTACCTAGTGATGTTCGAACCTGAGACCTCTCGGTGAGGACATCAGGACGCCTTACCACTAGTCCACTAGGCTACCTTGGTGATGGTTAGACAATTTATTAAAAACTATAGTACTTTTGACTAGAATATATTTTGCTCACTTCACTAGTAAATAAACTTTTTGGCCTTCGTACTTCATCTTTTCAAACAACAGGCTTGATGTCCAGAAACTGATATATATGATTAAATTTTCCTTGAGACTATTATACCAACGTTACCAGGACAATCTAGTCAAGTTATTTTCTTCTCAACCAAAAAACAGATAAATGGACTAGAAGTAGTCGGGTAATGTGGGATTTTTGTCCCTCATTAAAGCGGTAAGACAAATATTTTTTTTCTAGGATAATATAGTCTTTAAGGTTTAAGAGGGAAATCCCTACACAGTATATTTAGCCGGTTTGACACATCACATTACCTGTCTAACCTGTCCTTTTTACCACCCTTAATGTTTCTCATATTCGTATGCATGTAACGTGACTTGATTAAACCAACCCTATTGTTTGACTAACAGATGATATTACAAAAACCCCTACTGAGGGAAGTGTTAAAGATCGATACGAAGGGACAAACGATGTTTCATCGGACACAAATCTCTCAGGGGATTCATCTCAGATCAACCGTGAAAAACTGAGGAAAATTCAGGATTTGGTTCAAAAACTTAAGAGATTCAACTCCAGCCACGATGAAACTCACACAGATTACATTGCATCTCTCAGTGAAAACACTAACCCAAACGACAGATACATCTCAGAAATTTTACTAGCTTCGGGATTCCTCCTTAGAGACCTTGATTCTTTTGAATTCCATCCATCTGGTCATCCAATGAACCCCAACTTATTCATAGTCTTGGAACATACAAAGTTTCGTAATATGCAGGATGAAAAGTTCCATAGGAAGCTAATCTTCGATGCTGTTAATGAACTTCTTGTGGGGAAGTTAAGTTCAGCTTCTAAAATCATGCAGAATCCTCGAATGCTTTTGAGGGAATTATGTATAGAGATAGAAGAACTGCAAATGCAGAAGAAAAGAGATGTGTGTAACCTCGAGGAGTATGGGGATGATTTGAAACACATTCTGTGCGAGGATGTGATGAAAAAGTCCGAAACTTGGACAGGTTTTTATGGTGAAACGCCGATGGTTGCAGTGGAGGTTGAGCGGTTGATCTTTAGAGATTTGGTAAATGAAGTTGTTATGAGTGAGGCTTGCAGAAGCTGCTGATTCTTGTTTTTTGAAGTTTTTTCTTAGCGCTGTTGTGATGGCCAGAGCTCAGGTGAGTTTTCAGGCAAGTTTACCGGAGATTAGGAGAATTTCCGGTAGGTGATTGTTGGTTTCTATTTTGTTAGTGTAACGAAGACTTTTGAATTGTGACCATTCATTAGTTTTCTGTTAACTTACTACTACTTACAAAAAGGAAAGTTTTCGTATTGAAATGGAATATTTGGTTATGGTTTGTAAAAAGCAGTTACAAGTTCGAACTAGTGAACTGAAACCAGACTAAACTTGATTGGTTTGTTTTTTCGTATTAGGACTTTTTGAAAATAGGTTTTTGGTTTGATTGGTTTTTGTTCTGTTAAATAGAGACTAAAACATCATTGAATTACTTGTCATTTTGTGTTTTTGGTTGTATCCATTGTTGTTACATAAAATTATAGATATTGGTTATTCACTGTCTTTGTTAGAGCATACCGAATAGGGTTTTTTGTCGTAGTTCCGATCGAGAACATTGTCAGATAGTGTTCTTGCACTTCGTGACGGCGTTTTGAAGCGGCGTCCGGCGCCGAACGCTTTTACTTTTTTTTCCCACACACACAATTGATTTAAAAAATCAAGAATAAATTTTGAGAACAAAGTAAACTCAATATCTTCCACTCCACTTTTTCTCTAAAATAACACCGTAAAAACCATTCACTATGCTCTTAAAGGAGATGATACCTCAAAGTTTTAAAATTATGGTTTTGAATAATATTGTTTCTTGGTATATGATGATTTGATATCCAAACATTGAAGTGTGATTATTTTGTAAGATGAAAAATTATAGTAAATGTGATTGACTTTCATGACTACGAATTTCACAAAGAATCAAAGATGATATCCAAAAATGGAAATTTCGAAGGCAATGTTTAGTTTCTATGAAGTCATATCGTTCTTATACAAAACTTTATATGAATGTGACTACTATGGTATAACCATCGATATCACCACTCTAAACCTTTAGGTTCCAGAACTCCTCGTCCAGCTTTTGGAGTTTGTCGATCGAACAGTACTTGGCGGTGAGTTTTGTTTTCAAGTCCTCCCAAGAGAGTTGGTAGGCAGTGTCAGCACCCACTGATTGGGAATATGAGTTCCACCAAGAGTGGGCATCATCTTCGAGGGAGCAGGTGGCGAAATTAACCTTGTCATTCTCCGCGCATTTGCTGACGCGGAAAACAATCTCCATCTTTTCGAACCATCTGATTAGTCCGATGGCTCCCTCAGTACCCTTGAAGCTTGAGGGTTTGCAGCTCTGAAAGTCCTTGTAAGAAGTTCTTTTAAAATTCAAATTCGCGCGACACAGTAACGAATTTCAGACATTTTCTAAATTTTGAAAAATTAATTTTGAATTTGTCTTGGATTTTAAAGAACACAAAAAGACTGTCTTGTTTTAAAAACGTATACGATTTCGCGTACGATTCGCAAATATCTTTTCAGACTGCGCGTAAAGATTCAAAAAATTACGAACATACTTTTTAAAATTGTTTTATTAAAAATTTTTTAACTTTGAAATTTTACTTGTATGTTTCGTATCTTTCGCAAATTTTAAATCGCGTACATTTGAAAGGGTATAAAAAGGATTTTAGCCACACACATAAGACAAAATCATAAAAAACTTCATCTTCTTCCTCCTCCCCTACCCCAAACCGTCGGCCACCATCACCACACCACCAAATCTCCATTACTCAACCATTTTGCATGATTCCAAGCTCAAAATTCATCATTTTATGATCTTTCTTGCATCCACAACATCATTACATCAAGTTTAAGGTAATTCTTGACCTACTTTTGTGATTTTCATGAAACTTTAAAAATTAGGGCTTGTAACTCATTTTCATAAATTTCATGGTTAACACTGTATTCTCGAGTTTTTTTTAGCTAGAAAAGAATGGGATGGAAAAGAAAAGAGGAAAAACAAATAGAAAAGAAAGTAATATAAGATGATTTACATGTATTCTCGAGTTAGAAGGAAAACAAAAGAAAAGAAAGAAAAACAACTAGTTGTTTGGTATGATCGATCTTAAACGTTAATTAGACCTGTAATCGTTGGTTGAATTCAAGTAAATGAACCATATCATTTAAAAAGAAAATTAAATCGATTTTAATTCAAGTAATATAAGATCGATCTTAAGAGGACTAAGAAATATTAAATCGATTATAGACCTGTAATCGATGCATCGCAACACTCTTTGAAAAAAAGAATTAAATATAACCAATTAAATAGAACATATGTAGTAGTATTACTAAAAGTCAATATAACACACATTCATAATATAAACGATATGCAGCAAAGTTTCGTGAATATAAGTAAGCACGTGTTGTGACTTGACAAAAGTTATCGAGGAGCTGCAGTTCGATCTTGTATGCTTAATAAAAAGGGAAGAGTTAACGGTAGATAGATTAGTAGTGTTAGAGAATGATGTTTTCCATTCCAATCCGCCCAAATATGGGCAGAAAGTGTTGTTAACAAAAAGCTTAAGCACTTTCCATCCTAATTAATTCCTCTCCTTTCCTTTCCACTTAAAAAAAAACTCGAGAATTGCCTATAATTTTTAAATCATTTGTTTTCTTTTCCTTTCCACCTTAAAAAAACTCGAGAATACAGTGTAAAAGTTGCAATCTTTAGTGTTATTACATGTTTATCTTGATGCTTAACATGATTACAAGCTTAATCTAGTGATTTGTTGGCTTGATTGCAAGATTGAAAATTAAAGTGTTGACTTTTTGATGAACTATGGCTAGTTTGACTTTTTGGTTGATTAATTGCTTATGTTGACTTTTGTTGATTGAGTTATGCTTAAATATGATAGGTTAACATGTTTTGATTGATCATTTGCAATTAGAAAATGGTTAAGCTAGTTTTTGGTAATTAAAGTAAGCTAATTTTTGATAAAATCATCATAAACATCATTTTTACTTAAAACTTTTATTTTTAAACCATGTTTATGACTTTTCTAAAACTTAAAAGCTTACAAAATTATATCACAAGAAGAAAAAAAAAAATTTTGTTTTTGGTGATTGTTGATATGAGTCGACGAACAGGACTATCGCAAAGAAAAATTTAGTTTTTTGGTTTTGTGGGCTAGCCGACAAACACAAGGAAGTAAAGAGAAAAAAAAAATTGTTTTCTTTGTTAGTTGAATGGGATCACAAGTCGACGAGAACAGGAAGGAAGAAAAAAAAAATTAGAGTATAGCAAATAAATATACTAATTGTCATACAATTGCGGAAGCGTATAAACACGTATTTATAATTAGTTAAGATAGAAAACGTGTACCTTTTAGCTAGCTTCAAATAATCGTTTAGTAAAACGAATAGGTTTCACAAATGGTAAAACCCTCTAGGGTTGCACGCACACCACCTTCACGACACAACAACGATGCTAGTCGAACTACACACTTAATAAATATAAAGTCTCTTGCTTTTCTTGATTGAAAAAGTCAAACCAAAAAGAACCTTTTGGTTGTTTTTGACGACGGCTCAAAAAGGGAGAAAATGAGGGATTTTAATTGTTAGGGTATTGTGTGTGTATGTAGGATACCAATAACCCTAACTTAATCTTATATTTATAGGTTTTAATTAGGTATTTGAGTTGGATATGGAGACCTAAACATCGGCCCATATAAACCTCAACCCAAACCCAATACAAGTTTTATCCACTTAACATTTAAGTCCCTCAAGTTTAGTTTATATTAAATGTGTATAATAATTAATACGTTATTAATTATTAATCGTGTCTAAATGATTAAGTGCGCGCCCCCCATAGGCTCATTAATTTCCGGACATGCTTAAGTCGTGTACATATATACCAACAGCTCCCACTTGGACATGTCTTAAGCAATAACATTGGTTAGCGTCTAGCAACACTCCAATGTTCCCAGAAATTTCCGAGTTTCGTTTCATAAAGTCTCAGATAATGATTTCAACATTTACAATCCCTTTGTTTCAGATACTAGTGTTAATCATAAATATGGATCAATGTCATTTCATGATTTAACTGTTCTATTTCTCATTTCATGTAATTAATCAAGATTACAAAATGAATCGAGACACATCTAGATTTCATTTTGGTATGGCCATACACACATCTTATTAATACCTAATGAGCGGCCTAGAAGTATCATTCTTCAATAACATATTGAAGGAACAAATTCTGTATTGACTGCACGTGTCAGTCATGCATTTCACTACACTTCTGAAAATAGTCATGTATAACTACCATTTACGAATAGTTAGAACCATATCAAGAAGATGCAATCCATACACGCTGAACCTACTTGCATCTCAAGTCTAAGGATTCAGTAAATAATCATTTTCGAATATTTCTTAATGACGACGATCCATAAAGTAATAATTCGATAATTTGGGGAATCCGATATGCATCTGTATAAATATCATGTGAGTTTAGTGAGACCCTTTCTGACCAATCACTCATATATGTCTTAGTTTGACTATATTCCCATATAGTCAATCGACATTGGATAGTTTAGAATAATAATAAATTATTCAAGGATTTAAACATGCAAATATAGGATACAATTAATTATCAAATGAAAATAAACATACCAGGTACTTTAATTCATTTATTGGATAATAATTGCTTAACATCCTTTATCCAAATACTAAAACACAGAGTTACATGAAATAACTAGCATAACGAAGTCCTATGCCCTTGGCATGTTGACTAAGCTTTCCCTTAGGTAAAGCCTTCGTAAACGAATCAGCTAGATTATCATCTGTGTGAACTTTAAGTAGATTGATTTCACCTAATTCGATATGCTCTCAAACATAGTGATATCTTATAGGATAATGTCTGGCCCCATTCTGAACTCCAGGTTCATCAGCAATTAAAAATGCTCTTGAGTTATTGCAGTATAACTGTATGGGGTTTTTTTATTTGTGGGTACACGAGAAGCCCAGAAATAAATTTTGTAATCCAGACAGCTTCCATCTCAGCTTCCGAAGGTGCTATGTACTCTGATTCAGTTGCAGACATGGCAGTTGTGGATTGCTTCATAAGGACCCTTTCCACTACGTCTCCATCAAAGATGAAGACGCATCCTGTTTGAGATTTCATATCATCTCTATCGGTCTGAAATCCAGCATCACTGTAACCAGTCACTTTGAGCTCAGCTTCAGGATTTCCACCATAAACAAGGAACATATCTCTAGTAGCTCTCAGGTACTTGAGAATATTTTTCACAGCAGTCCAGTGACCCTCACCTGGATTCTGTTGAAAACGGATGGCTATGTTTTATACGAACGCCACATCAGGTCTAGTGCATCTAACCGCATACATAATAGATCCAACAGCCGAAGCATAAGGAACCCTTTGCATACGCTCCACCTCAACAGGTGTAGAAGCACACTATTTGCTATTTAAGTCAAGTTTTTCTAACATTGGTACATTTCCACATTTAGAATTCTTCATCTTAAATCTCTTTAAGATCTTATCAATATAAGCACTTTGACTTATTTTAATTAACCGCTTAGTTCTATCTCTATAGATCTTGATTCCAAGTATGAATGTTGATTCTCCAAGTCTTTCATAGCGAAACACTTTCCAAGGTAGGATTTTACATCTTGTACCTTTGGAATGTGATTTTCTTATGATCAATATGTCCACAACATATAAGACAAGGAAGTAACATTACTCCCACTAGCTTTTTGATATACACATGGCTTATCAGGGTTTTGAGTAAATTCAAACCTTTTGATTTCCTCATCGAACCTCTTATTCCAGCTCCTTGATGCTTGCTTAAGTCCATAAATGGACCTTTGAAGCTTGCATACTTTGCTGAAATGTTTTGGATCAATAAAACCTTCAGGTTGATCCATATAGACCTCTTCGTCTAGATAACCATTTAAGAAGGCAGTCTTGACATCCATTTGCCAAATCTCATAGTCATAGTACGCTGCTATGGCTAAGAGAATCCTGATAGCCCTAATGTCCACTACATGAGAGAAGGTTTCATCATAGTCAACTCCGTAGATTTGAGTATAACCCTTCGCTACAAGACGAGCTATAAGTGTGTACATTCCCATCCACATTCGTAGCTTCAAGCCATTTTTCAGATTCTGATATGATAATGCAGCTTTGAAATTAGGAGGTTCATTAAGATCCTCTAACATGTGTTCCTCAGTTTCTACATTTAGACACAACTTTTCGGAAGCACGTATTATCCTTGCGGACCTACGAATTGGAACAACATCGACTTGAGGTTCAACACTTTGAATACTTCCCCCCCCCCCCCCCCCCCCCCCCCAAGTTGATGTTCGCTAGTGTTTATAGAAGGTGATGCATCTTCCTCTTGATTCTCATCAAGTTCTACGACCCTCCCACTGTTTTCTTGAGCTATGAGATTCTTTTCAAAGAACTCGACATATCTAGCAACTTTAACAGTATTTTCAGAAGGATTGTAGAAGTAGTAACCCATTGTTTCCTTTGGGTATCCTACAAAGATGCACTTAATAGATCTTTGCTCGAGTTTGTCAGGCGTATCCCGCTTCACAAGCGCCTCACATCCCCAGACCTTTATATAAGATAAATTAGGGACTTTCCCATGCCACAATTCATGTGGTGTCTTATCCACCTTCGTGAATGGGAGAGTTGTAAGGTTCATCATGGATCTTACCATGTCTAACAGGGTTCGATTCCTCCTCTCAAATACTCCATTATGTTGTGGTGTGTATGGAGGAGTAAGCTGTTGGACAATCCACACGCTTTCAGATAATCCTTAAACTCTTGGCTTAAGTATTCACCACCTCGATCAACGAAGGATCTTGATGGTCTTACCGAGTTGATTTTCTACTTCACTCTTAAACACTTTAAATGTTTCTAAGACTTCATGTTTATGTTTAAGCAAGTAAACATAACCATAACGACTGAAATCATCAGGAAAAATGATGAAGTAGCTAGCACCTTATCTTGACACATGTCTAAATAGACCACAAACATCAGTATGTATAATTCCAAGTAGATCTTTAGCCCTTTGCGTTTGATGCGGAAAGGGTTTCTTTGTCTTCTTGCCAATATGAGCAAGACGACAATGCCAAAGATAGGTAGAGTCCAAATTAGATTTTGGCTCTTTTATTGCTAACATCATACATAGAATTAACTTTTGAAATATGATCAGGCATCTCAATTTCAAAAATACCATCACAAGGAATAGCATTAAAATGATGAACATCATTTTTAGAAACTGAAATACCATAATCATTGAAAACATTGATAAATTCGTTATCTTTCAAAAGTGAAACTGAAATAACACCTCTAGTAATAACAGGTGCATAATGACAATTGTCTAATACAATGATTAAGCCCAAAGGCAAAACTAAGTCAAAACTTCCATTGGCATTACTGCTTCACGTACACCATTGTACAAGTAGAGTGCCCCATGTTTCAGTTTCTACTTTCCTCTAATTCACTATAGGGTATTACAGATGTGAGTACCACAACAAGTGTCATATACCTTGGAATTTGATTTAGAGAAAGAATATAATTCTATTGTGAAGATACTTGAAGGTCCGGTAGAGCCGGCTAGCTTCTTCTTCTTATTTATCAACTCAGCAAGATAGGCAGAACAATTCTTCTATCGGTGACCCACTTAAGTACAGTGGTGACACGCCTCATCCTTAGCCGGATGCTCTTTCTTTGCTGTAGGGGTTTGCTTAGGATTAGGGACAAAAGCACCTTGCTTTCCCTTAACATTCCTCTTAGCTTTCCCCTTAGTTTGCGGTTTCTATCTTTCTGGAGCTTTCCACACTTAATCGCAAGGATTTGTGGAGTAGCCGATTTCAGCGTTGTAATCATATCAAGTGGAATATGAATTTCACATTGGTTTTGAAGTTCAGGAGTCATGCTGCCGAGCATCAAACAAGCAACTTCATTATGACGATCATAAAGAGCAATATTAGAAACATGTCTCATTAATTGCTCTATGACCTCAGTTTTCGTTTCAACACGAAGGACAATCCTTAGTTGACTAATCATTGAAATTCCTTCCAGAAAGATTTTCTCATTCTAGCATTTGCCTGAAAGCCGAATAATTCGAGTTCGGTGCAGAATTTGCCATCTACAACTAGATAAAAGTTCGAATTTAGTATTTTCGATAATACATCCTTAAAGAAAATTAAATACCCAAATGTTTATATATACATGTAACAATTAATTTTCTTAAGGCTAGGATCCTACTTGACATACCACCATCACATCAGTTGATCTGCTAGCAATGATGGTACTCAAAAGGTAAGTGACGATCAATAATTGCATTACAAGTGCAATTCCTAGAATTATGGGACTTACAAATAATACTTATGAAGCAAGCATAAGTGAATTTGTAAACATGTTTCATCCCATCTTTTGCCACGGGCTTAAGGATCTCACCGCTTAACTCATTTTAAGTCGTCCAATTAAGAACTGTAAATAGTCCACCACCGTCTCACGATGAGTGGTAATTTACCTTGGGATTGCAATTTACCTACGTCTCACGCAGAGTAAAAAGAAACTGCAAGTGTTCTTACGATTGGATGGCAATGACTTAAGTTTAAATGGGTAATTTATTTGATAATATGTATCAAATATGTACAAAGAAGCATGCACACATCTTCGTATCATAGGTTTTAATAAAAACATTCTTCAATTAAGTTATGTGCGTCAAGATGTCTAATTTAATATTCATATTAAATTAGAGATTGCACTTTTATTAAAATTGACGATTCAACATGTTTTAAACCTTTTCGGCCATGTACAAGAGAGGCCATGAAGAGGCCAGAAGAGGGGCTAGGATCTTTACATCGTTTATCCAACCCGTCGTCTTAGACACCAAGCCGAAGATACCTGTCTTATACAAGCTCCTAGTCGTGGTTTAAAACAGATTATTAACTTGCAAATCTCGTCGTGGGAGAAAATTACGGTATGTAAGCCCAACCCGAATTGACAATAAGATTTGCAAGAAAATAATAAATCTTATTTCATAGTTATTAGTCAAGTTTATTTTTCTATAAAACCATTTTGCTTTCCAATTTACAATAATCATAAGCATAATAAATAAACTTACTAATCAATTAACAATTAATTATTCATGCAACGTTTGGTCCAGTTTATTATTTTTCATAAAACTATTATGCTTTACAAGTTACAATAATAAGCAAAATAAATAAACTGTTAAAATCAATAAAATATCAAACAATTAACGATTAATTTTCCTACAATTTTGGTGGGTGGAACCCTAAAGCATGGCAAACTAGGGACATATATGACTTGTCAATTAAACTCTTTAAACAAGTAACACATAATGTTCTTATCACAATTAACAATTAATTTTAACTAGCATATCATCTCAATTAACAATTAATTCTAATTCTAACTAGCATATCAATATATCAAAGTGATATCCATGACAAATTATGCATGAATTTCATGGATACACTTTTTCTAGTTAATACAAAAGTACACAAATAATAACAAAACAATTTACATTAAACACGTTATTATTCTTGTTAAACATCAAATTTGCAATGAGTTTTATAAGTTTAACAATTTAACTTTGGGAAAATAACATTGACTTGGATCCATTAAAAAAAAATTCTTTACTAACTGTTTGTCGAGATGATGTCAAAAACCAAAAAAAAATAAAAAATAATAATAATATTTTTTGTTGTGTCCTCGAGCTAGATCCCACAAAGCAAAAAAATAAAAATAAAAATAAATATTTTTTTTTCTTCCTTCCTGTTCTCGTCGACTTGTGATCCCATTCAACTAACAAAGAAAACAATTTTTTTTTCTCTTTACTTCCTTGTGTTTGTCGGCTAGCCCACAAAACCAAAAAACTAAATTTTTCTTTGCGATAGTCCTGTTCGTCGACTCATATCAACAATCACCAAAAACAAAAAAAAAAATTTCTTCTTGTGATAGTCGAACAAACCAACACAACACCCCCCAAATTTGATGTTTAACATATCTAACTAATTATAATAAATACGTGTGGCTCTGATACCACTGTTAGAGTATAGCAAATAAATATACTAATTGTCACACAATTGCGGAAGCGTATAAACACGTATTTATAATTAGTTAAGATAGAAAACGTGTACCTTTTAGCTAGCTTCAAATAATCGTTTAGTAAAACGAATAGGTTTCACAAATGGTAAAACCCTCTAGGGTTGCACGCACACCACCTTCACGACACAACAACGATGCTAGTCGAACTACACACTTAATAAATATAAAGTCTCTTGCTTTTCTTGATTGAAAAAGTCAAACCAAAAAGAACCTTTTGGTTGTTTTTGACGACGGCTCAAAAAGGGAGAAAATGAGGGATTTTAATTGTTAGGGTATTGTGTGTGTATGTAGGATACCAATAACCCTAACTTAATCTTGTATTTATAGGTTTTAATTAGGTATTTGAGTTGGATATGGAGACCTAAACATCGGCCCATATAAACCTCAACCCAAACCCAATACAAACCCAATACAAGTTTTATCCACTTAACATTTAAGTCCCTCAAGTTTAGTTTATATTAAATGTGTATAATAATTAATACGTTATTAATTATTAATCGTGTCTAAATGATTAAGTGCGCGCCCCCCATAGGCTCATTAATTTCCGGACATGCTTAAGTCGTGTACATATATACCAACACGGTGCACATGGAAGCTTTTAGTGAGACAAAATGTTCCTTATCATTTAACAAACTTGTTTGAACATAGTGTTTAACATTTTGTTACAATAGTTTGTATAGAACATTTAGCATAGATTGATTGTAAATAATGACACTCTGTGTTGCTTAAGTTTCGCAATAGGTTATGTGGTTAAGTATAAATACCACATAAGTGTGTCATTTTCATTGAAGCCTTTCATTTACATATCTTAAGAAATAGAGCTTAAGAGAGAGACAAGCTAGTAGGTTATGCTTATTGACAAATAAATAAAAGATCGAATCTTTTATTTACATCTCACGTTCCGATTTTGATTTATTCACGTTTTATACACGCGTACACAATTTCCGCACTTGTGCGTGTGATTCGATCAGCTGTAGTATTTCCCGTGATTGCGTTTTTCAATTGGTATCAGAGCGGGAACGGCTTTTCGAAGGGATTAAAAATGTGATTCGAGTTGTATTTGATCGATTTATATTCGGTTTAGTAATCGTGAGTTACGAATTGCAAAATTGCTTGGAAATTGCTTGAGATTTTGACTCGAATTCATCGATTACTTGCTTCTGCTTGTTTCGCATTGATTAATTCATCGAATTGGTGGATTAATTTGATGAATTAGACAGATTTATATTCGGTTTTACGTTCATATATTCGGCTTTCTGTGTTTTCTGTGATTAGCAAGCAATTAATGGTGAATTGTGATTATCTTGACTGGATTATCATTACTGTATTGATTCCGAACCCTTTGGAATCATAATTTGTGCGTTTGATTGAGTTTTTGGTCACTTCGGATCTTCGCACATCTACTAGTGTGTGAAAGTTGTGGTAGCTGCGAAACTAGTCATTAACCGTTTTTGTTGCGAAACTCGTACTTGTACGCGGGAATTTTGATTTCTGCAAAAGTTTGACTTTTGCGAGACTTTGACTTGTGCGAAAGTTGACCTCTGCGAAATTCATACTTGTGCGAGACTTTCCTCCTCTGCGAAACTTTCTTTTGCGAAACTTACCCCAAGTTTCGCATTTTACTGTAGCATTCCTCAAGTTTTGCATTTTCTATGAGACTTCCTTCAGTAGTTCGGAAAAAAAAATTTGAAGGGAAAGTCGCGAAAATTTTTGTGTTACCAAATTTTGTTCCTATGCTTAAAAGTGTTCAATTTTAGCTTGGAAAAAGTTTATTTTACCTGAGCATTTTTGGACGTTTTTAGACGAAATTTTGGAGGGAAAATTTTGGAAAATGGGTTTTTCAAAGATTATCCTTGTAAGTCCTTATTCTTTAGTGATTTTGACAAATGGAAGACTGAGCTCGAAGATTTTCTTGCATATAAAGACTCAGATTTGTTGGTTCTGATTACTGAGCGGGAATACGAGAAACCGAGACTCAAAGGGGCTATGACATCCGATGAACGCAAAAGATACAACAACAACAAAAAAGTATATGAGATGATCACCAACGGTTTACCACAAGAAATAATTGTTTGTTACAAGAATCAAGAAATGGCTTACGATTTATGGGAAGCGTTATTGATCGGATTTGGTAAACAAGATCAGTTGAAATTGTCAAGTTCAGATGAAAGGATCAATGAGAAACTGATAAAGAAGTAAGATGAGCTTAAAGCCCTTCAATCTCAATTGCTAATCATGGAAACTGAACGTGAAGAAATGCGTTCAAAGATTGTGAGAATGGAAGAACGGATTCTCGAACTTGAGAATCAACAAACGGGGCTAATCAAGCTACAAGAAGATCATGGTCTAGCTTTGAAAACTATTCAAAATCTTCATGGACAACTCTATCAAGTCTATCACTCAACAAAACAACCTGAAAAGGTTGTGAATAAGATTTACGCAAGTAAATCTTCGTGTGAGAAAAAGATTTCACAATTTACTAATTTTTCTTTACAAAAGAATAAGAAGTATTCTAAGAAACCGTAATCAACCAAATGGCGTAAACATCATACGGTTGATTGCTGTAATTCTGGTTATTTTCAACATGCTAAAAAGTCGGTTTCAAGACAACAGAAAACCAAAGGAGATTTCAAACCGACACAATCACCGGAATCATGACAAACAAAATCTTGTGCATACACACGTGCACAGATGTTTGCATTTGCATCACCACGATGTTATCGTATGGTGCAAAAGCAACTAAAAGATTTTGTTCCTTTCTCCCCAAGGAGAACTCCTTCACTATCGATTCCACGACATCAATTTAGAAATGAAACACCGTGTTTCACATCTAGATGGAATTCGATGTCCTTGGATTATATAGACACAACTTATCGATGGCTTTCAAGACTTTCAAAGCCTGTAGGAATCGTGCTCAGATGGGTTCCTAAAGTTGCTGCTTAATTGTTACAAGACCAAGGAGACAAATCATCTGTTTACGGGGAGTAATCTTGAATATTTATTATAATTCAAGATTTATTCTAATAATTATTAGAATAAGGAACAGTCAGATTTTGTGAAGGATGGATGCTGGAAGATAATTCTCTCTCATCAAGCTCATCAAATCGAGCTAAAGTCGAAGATTCGAAGACTTATACAAGCTATTGTCAATGGGGAGTTTGTTAGAACATAGTGTTTAACATCTTGTAACAATAGTTTGTATAGAACATTTAGCTTAGATTGATTGTAAAGAATGACACTTTGTATTGTGCGAAACTCATGTGAGTTTCGCATATTGCGAAACTTAAGTTTCGCAATAGGTTATGTGGTTAAGTATAAATACCACATAAGTGCGTCATTTTCATTGAAGCCTTTCATTTCCATATCTTAGAGAGAGAGCTTGAGAGAGAGACAAGCTAGTAGGTTATGCTTATAGACAAATAAATAAAAGATCAAATCTTTTATTTACATCTCACGTTCCGATTTCAATTTATTCACGTTTTATACATGTGTACACAATTTCCGCACTTGTGCGTGTGATTCGATCAGATGTAGTATTTCCTGTGATTGTGTTTTTCAAAACTTGAAATACAATCGTAATAACTCTGCATTAACTGCATTTTGTAATACATAAAGAAATTTTTGGTTTATTAGGTGTTGAATCGTTCACAACAAAATCTATCGTCAAGAACACCATAGGACGACGTTCACTCACACCGGAATGGCGTTCCCCGTTGCTATCCGATACAAAACGGTGATATCCTCTTCTTCTTTTCCCTTTTTATTTTATTCTCAATAGCTCTTTTAATAATTAAATTAAGAATTAAAAATATAACCGTTTTTAATATATATATATATATATATATATATACATATATCCCTATCCCTATCCCTATCCCTATTTTATATTTATAACAAAACCAATATTTAGTAGACATCCCATTTAATGAATTAACCTAACTAATTCTTAACCATTGATCCTATACTGTAACACCCCAATTTTATCAGGAATTTAATTTTGTATACGAATATAATTTTATTACGAAGTAATATGATGTAAATAAAGAGATATATTGAAAAACGTAAAATGAATTACCAGTTCTAGACTGTAAATAAAAAGGAAATGAAATATATATGGAGATAAATACGTGAAGTGTCTGTAGTGTATTCTAATGAACTCCAAAACATTCCAGGAAGTTGAGAAAAATCGCAGAAGCTCAAACCCTTCACCAAATCCTTAATTAAACCTCAATCCAAACCTTAATACTTGAATTAACATCTTTTATCATCATCTTCTTCAGTCCTTTGATTCTTGTAAGTGATTTCTTTATGTTTAACCTAGTTCATGAGGGGTTTCAAGGGTTTAATGAAATTAGGGAAAATAAATATGAAATTAGGGTTTATAATTGTTAGAATTGTTGTTTATAAGTGTTATTGAGCTAGTTAATGATTTAATAACAAGTTAAAAGTGATGAATTTGATGATAGTATTCTTGAATGATTTCTAGGGTTTTGTTAAATATTGGTGTTATGATGTTAATGAGTTTAAAGATGTTATTAGTAATGTTGATATAGAGTAAATAACATGTTTATATGAGAATTCAAGTGTAAAATATCAATTAAGTGAAATTGAAGTGATTATGCTAGTGATCATGATTAGATAAAAAGAGATGATTATGATCTTGAATATGATGATTAGACCAAATGAGTAAGCTAGTTAAATTACGAATATGTTAATGATTAACAATTTGAATTAGTTGAATCAAAGTGGGGGAGTTATCATATAGAGGTTATTAGTTTAAATTAATGAGTTCTAGTGATTTAAATATGTTGTTATGTGTTGTATGATTAGGTGTTAAAGAGTTGGACATATCATAATTTGTGTATCTTGTGAATCGTCATTTCAAAGCTAAGGTGAGTTATATAAGGATTTAATCAAGTAAATGGTTGTGTGTGTTCCGGATTACTCCCGAGTAAGAGGATCATACAACCATGTGAAGTTAATTATGTTTAATTGTTTAAATTGTTACTTGTGAAATGTTATGATATGAATTGATTGTACATGTTACCGGATAGCTTCCGAGCTAGAGGTGGGTACAATCAAGTGGAGATTAAGTGTATTAATTGTATATGATCATAGTGATATGAATTGTGATTGTACATGTTACCGGATAGCTTCCGAGCTAGAGGTGGGTACAGTCATAAGTTAGTGATATGAAGCTTATGAAGTTTATGATATAGAGTTGCTAGTTTTACTAGCATAGTGTTTATGTAGCCATGTTATGTATTATTTGGTTAAGTTGCTTATATGCTCACTAAGCAAAAGTGCTTATTGTTTAAGTGTTTTATGTTTTAGGTGGAAGTGGACAAGGGAAAGGAAAAGTGGTTAAAGAGGATTAGCGTGGATTGCATGATATTAGAGTATGGCAAGTTTCTCTTTTATGTCGTTTGGATAATACTTGTGTAAATCGCCCTTTAAGATATGTTTTAAAAGTGTGTCATGGTGAGACATGATATATGTATTTTTGAAATAGGTTGACTTTGAAAGTCAACAACGATAGTATATGATGTAAATTATGGTTTTCAAGTTTGAAAGATAATGGATGAGTATGTTTGGTCCTTATGAAATAAAAGAATGGTTGAAAATAGTCAAATTGTGTTTTATTGGTTATAGAGTGTTGACATGTAGTCAAACCTTCCATTAGTCAATTATGGGTTATGATTGACTAGTCAATGGGTCAAAACAGTCTTTGTGGGTCAGCGAGTCAAAAAGGGTCAATATGGGTCATTAAGTGCACTTACGGTCTAAAACGAGTTAGAGAAGGGTTAAGGGTGTGATGAAGTGTCTTGCAACTTTGTTTTGATGTATATGATGTGTGGTCAAAAGTCCAATATCTCAGCCTTCATGGTATGAGACTTGATATGTTCACAAAATGGTCGTTTTTGGGTCAAAAAGAGCCACATGCCAAAATCCCGTGTTATTGTGAAATTTGAAAAAGTGCAAAAAGGGAAGTCTTCGTTTTGACTATTTGAATGTGCCTGCAAAATTTCATAATCTAAATATTTGTCGTTTTGAAGTTATGATTGGTTAAAGTTTGTAAAATGGTAATTAGAATTGCAGGTTCTGAATTCTGCTGTAGCCTTAGGGAATCCGGCGGATTCCCTATGAATCGCGCGGATTCATGGGAATCCGGCGGATTCAGCCAACCGGATTGTGTAGAAGAGTTCTGGTCAAAAATTAAGTCTGAAAGCCATCTGAATCCGGCGGATTCATAAGGAATCCGGCGGATTCCCCTATTTCCCAGCAATTTCTGATTCTTTGTTTTTGTATGGTGTCGTATAATATTCGCATTGGTTAGAGTTATGAAATGACATGTTGGGATCTAATAAGTATATAAAAAAAATGGTTCTGTTTTCGGGGCATTTCATATACCCTAATCATGTCTATGTCATATGTTGTTTTAATGTTTGCTAATTTACTTAACTACCCTCTTAAATCTATAATAATGCATTAAATTTCAAATTAAAAGGTTTGACTGTTTCCTCCATTAAAAACGGATTTTTAATCAATTTTTATATTATTAATTTTAAATATTGAATATATTAAATATATTAATACTAATTCTTATCTAATTTTTAGGAAAGAATCAAAAATTCAAGGGAGTCAAACGGATGACATATTTTAATTAGAAATTAAAGGGGATATATTTATTTATTACGTATAAAATTTAACAAAATGAAACAAAAAATAATAATGATGATCTTCATAGTATTTATGTTCACGGCTTCACCTTCCTCCACCAACAACTCCGATTAACCTTGCCGAAATTGCATGAACGTCCGATCGATGATGATTACATCAGGTTCATCTCGCTCTTTTAATTATTGCGATTGTGAAGCGTATGGTTTTCCAGATTTAATTCTAAACTATTTTAAGGATAATGATAATGATTTTCTTATACAAACTGCAAGTGATTTGGTTGACCTTATTTTAGGGTGTGAGATTGAATATCTATAATCTATAACTATTTGATAGTCCCGTAATCACTATTGATATGTGATATAGAATCTCAATATGTAAAGTTTAATTGTAGAAGGGGGGGTTGAATACAATTAAAAACTATTTCTGATTTTACTTGAGTTATTTAGCTAGTTTTTAATTGATTGAACACAAACATAGTATATAGTAACAGATAGTAAATCAGATATGACAATATCTAAGAACAATAGTAATAGTAGCTAAATGGTGAATTATATTGATCATAAAATTCACAAGTGTTGATTGCGGAATGGACTAGCCCAAGCTAATCCAAATCAAACACACAAGCTAACTTATTACAAATGAGATGAGCAGTAGTTGACAAACACGCTAACTGCTCACTCGCTGAGTTACTGTAACGTACCCTAGACAAACTGATCACTGAACACACAAGTGATAAGTACGTACAGAAAAACTAGCCTCTAAAGTACAATATACTGAACTATATATACTACAAGAATCCCGTAAATATCTCCTACAAAATAGGATCTTGGAATGACACGTGTTGCAACTTGATTGACTTGATCTCTGATGAACCGATATACTACGGGTCCCAATTCTGTTACCGCAAATATCTCGTTACCTTAAATCCAATCAGTTTCCGCCACGTAATCATTCGAACATTCTTCAAGTACGAAGACTCTTGCTGATGTGTATATAAGTACAGTACTTTTGCACTTGATGATTGAGAGGCTTTATTGAATAGTCACTGAAGATGCAGTAATTCTCCTCACTCACTGCGAGCTAACATGCTCTTGTAGAATGACTTGAAATAGAGATCTTCAGCGACTAGCTTTTATTTGGGCAGTGACTTTTGCCTTATTAGATTTGAAGATGTAGAACTCTCGCTGCTAAGTATCAGCGACACACAAAATTTGAATTCTAATCTTCCTCAGCATATCATTTCCTTGAGAGTTGAGTGAATAATGATCAGCAGTAATAAACTCCAGCAACAGCAGCTTTGGTACAATCCATTTCTTCATCGAGTAGTGTATAGTTGAGTTGGTCAGCGACCAGTGACTCAACATGGTCAGCGACCAGTGCTCAACAATCTCCCCCTAAATGATTATGATCGAAGCTCCCTAGACAAACTTGTTACTGAAAAAGTTTATAGTCAGTGTTTAAGATTTTAAACATTCAGTGACTTGTACTTGTGATCCATTCATTTATCTTTTTGGATTCTTTTGATATGATCTGAGTTTTGCACTTTGGTTTTCTCAAAAGATCAGATATTATTGAACTGCAAAATATAAATATTACAAGTGTTTTCAGTTACAATAAATCTAATTTATTACAAAAATTTCACCATGTATGACAGTATCTTCTGGTCTGAGTAGTTGCAGATCAACAGCTGGTGCAACTTCAGTGATTTTAAATTGTAGCAACTTTTGAGATAACAAACCTATTATCTTCAGTGATCAGATTACCTTTGATAAGTTGTAGTGACTCTTGACATATCAAACCTACTATCTTCAACGATCAGATTACCTTTGATAACATAAGTCATCTTAAATTGTAGCAACTTTTGAGATAACAAACCTATTATCTTCAGTGATCAGATTACCTTTGATAAGTTGTAGTAACTCTTGACATATCAAACCTACTATCTTCAGCGATCAGATTACCTTTGATAACAGAAGTCATCTTGAAACTTACTACACATTCAGAGAAGATTACTACTTTGTTAGACGAGTCTGTTGCTCAGGCATTGTTGACTTGGAGAATGCAAACCAGGACTTAAAGAGTGACCTAGAACCACAATGAACATGTTTCTAGTGGTTTCTTCATCCAAGTTTTTCTAATCAGCATTTCTGGTAACATCATCACTTTTTCCCATTATCACTTTCTCCCCCTTGATGTTAGCATCATCACTTTTATCATAATAATCAGAGTCATTAGATTTCTCCCCCTTGATGTTAGCATGAAATGTTGTGACTGATTTTTGAACGTTTTGAGTATGAGTGATGTATTTTGTTACAGATTTGGCTTCCTCGTCATCACCAGCTTGTGTTCTAGCTGATGGATCCTTGGAAACAGAGGGGTCAACCTGTATCTCTCCATGTGTCTGTGGAGAGATATTTACAATTGGTGCAGTGATAGAAGAGAATTGGCCCGGGTCTGTAGCCAGTGATGTGGCATCAGCGATGGGTGTGTTATCACCCACTGATACCACTAGCCCTTTTGATGAAATGCCATCCTTTTGTGAGAGTGACAAATGGCTGCTGGGTAGACTCAATTTGGAGGTGTGGGATGCACCCGAATCACTGCTAACAATGGGTTGAGCCATTGTAGCTGTCTGTAGTTATCCCTTTTTAGAATCACTGAACTTTCGGGAGTCCAATGAAGCAGTTGAAGGCTTGGGTTCAGCAAGGGTGCCTACAGAGACTGAACGTTCAGCCTCCGCTTCACCCTTGGCATCCTTGGATGTCTTCATTTTGCTATGTCCCTGATCCGTTAATGTCAGGAACCCTAATTTGGATGCTTTATTGGGAGAAGGTGGTGGTTTCTTGACTAGTGGTTGACTAATGATAGTCACTGGGGGTGTTGTCAGTGACTTAGTCAATTTGGTGGCAGTAATGAACGATTGTATAAAGGCACACTTTTGATTCCTGTTATCAATAAAATTATGAAGATATGAAATCATTTGAACTATCGCATGAGTATTGATAAACCAGAACTCACTGAGCCATTCTGGGTTCATTTCTCCAGGTGATAACATAAGAACAGAGAGAATAAAGTGGTTTATTCAAAAAGTTTTAGATTCTCCGCATGCTCTGTTTTTTTTTTTTAAGTTACCTTTTCAAAATTTATCTGATTTGTACACTGTAACAACAAGATCTTTGGATTTTGCAAAGGCTTGAAGAGCTTTGAACTCTGCAAAGATGGATTTTAAAAAAGAAGATTTTGATCTTGCCAGTGATAAAGCTGTTTTGCAATATTTTTGCTTTTAAAACAGAGTGTTTTTCTTATGAAAATCAAGAAGGCGTAAAATGAAATGAGTTAAATCGCTGTTTTATAGCATGCTTCTTGATAATCATGTGGTGGAAAATGGATCATCGTGGTCGATGATGATGGTGAGTAGAGGTGGTATAGAGGTGATGATTGATGGTGGTAAGTGGTATAGGGGTGATGATTATGGAACCTGGTGGTATTAATGGTGATGGGAGAGGTGTGCCGGAAAAGTACACTGACGTAAGAGAGAGAGTGTCAGACAATACGACTTTTCCGTTACACCACAACCCATTTATTTCAAATGATATTTGTAAACTTAATAGCACCATTAAATGATATCTTCAATGAGAGAAAGAGTTACTGAAGATATATAATCAATTTCTTGATTTACCACCCAAAAGAAATATAACAATTATAAGATAATAAATTTAATTGTTTATCTTGCTGAGACTAGGTCTCGCTGACTTAATCACAACTTAGAATACTAATTGAGTCATTGTGACATAGTTACAGTTTTGATAAAAATTTAACTTATCAACTCACCATTGTTACATTGTAAGTTTTTCTTTTCTCTCTCTCTTTGTTTTGTTTTTTTTTTTTTATTAAGAAGAACATGAATATAGATTATGTCTTATGTTAAATGTATAACATATTTCTATATTACACCTCACTGATCTAGTTACAACTTAGAATACTAACTAGATCAGTTAGAGTTACCATAGAGCAATGCTACAAACCTATCATTGAGACATAAGAAAATATTCATGAGTCTCTATAAGAATATAACATTAGATGATCACAGTAAGCTGGGTATTAATCTCGCTGATTAGTTCAGTAAGGATTAAAACATCAGTGTGTATGGTCAACTGAAATTATATTTTACAAAGACAAATTATTTAAAGCATTTATAAATTTAAACAACGATAAATAAATAAACTCAAAGAGTTTATTTATTCATTGAGGTTTAACATACCGAGCTCGCTGATAAGAAAATTAAATCTTTTCTCATCCAAGGGTTTTGTAAACAAATCAGCGAGTTGATAATCAGTTGGAATGAAATGAAGTTCAATATCACCTTTCATCACATGGTTCCTGATGAAATGATATCGTACATCAATGTGATTTGTCCTTGAGTGCATCACTGGATTGTTTGCAATGGCTATGGCGCTTTGACTATCACAATAGATTGGAATTTCTTTGAAGTCAAATCCATAATCAGCGAGCTGATTTCTTATCCAGAGAATTTGAGTTGTACAAGCACTAGCAGCAACATATTCAGCTTCAGCAGTTGAAGTTGAAACTGAATTTTGTTTCTTGCTAGACCAGCTTACAAGCTTTCTCCAAGAAACTAACAGCTACCAGAAGTGCTCTTTCTATCCAGCTTACATCCAGCGTGATCAGAATCAGAATATCCTTTCAGTGAGAAATCTGAACCTGATGGGTACCAGAGACCAAGGTTTGGTGTACCCTTCAGATATCTAAATATTCTTTTGACAGCGAGCAAGTGTGATTCCTTTGGATCAGCTTGATACCTAGCACAAAGACATGTAGCAAACATAATATCTGGTCTACTTGCAGTTAGATACAACAGTGACCCAATCATACCTCTGTAAGCAGTGATGTTTACAGATTTACCATCAGGATCAGCATGTAACTTTACTGCAGGTGACATGGGTGTAGCAAGGGATGAGCAATTAGCAAATTCAAATTTCTTTAAAAGATCTTTAACATATTTTCCTTGACTTATAAAAATTCCAGTTTTGGTTTGTTTTATTTGCAGACTAAGAAAAAATGTTAATTCACCCATCATGCTCATCTCATAACTTTTGGTCATGAGATCAGAAAATTCCTTGCACATGTCACTGTTAGTAGACCTGAAAATGATATCATCAACATAGATTTGGACTAATATGACATCTCTCTTATCTCTTTTGATAAACAATGTGCTGTCAATTTTACCTCTGACGTAGCCACATTTTATCAGGTAGATAGAGAGAGTGTCATACCACGCTCTGGGAGCCAGTTTTAGTCCATACAGGGCTTTATCAAGTTTGTAAACATAACCAGGATGTTTTGGATCAATGAATCCAGGTGGTTGCTTGACATACACTTCTTCCTGCAACTTGCCATTCAGAAAGGCACTTTTCACGTCCATTTGATATATTTTAAACTTCTTGTGAGCTGCATAAGCTAGAAATAGCTTGATTGCTTCAAGCCTAGCCACTGGTGCAAAGGTTTCGTCATAGTCAATTCCTTCTTGCTGACAGTAACCTTGTGCAACCAGCCTAGCCTTGTTTCTTGTTACCACACCATCAGCATCCATTTTATTTCTGAACACCCATCGTGTTCCAATCACTGATTTACCAGCAGGTTGAGGCACAAGCTTCCAAACTTTATTTCTTTCAAACTGAGATAGTTCTTCTTGCATGGCAGCTATCCAGTGATGATCAGTGAGTGCTTCATCAACCTTCTTTGGTTCCATCAGTGATACAAAACTTGCAAACAAAAGTTAGCAGTTGCTGATCTTGTCTGAACCCTGGATTGTGGATTACCAATAATCAATTGATTATCAATATGTTTTGTCCACTTAGTCATTCACTGAGGTTCAGCAGTGACTGTCTTATCTGGTGATGGTTCATGTGACAGATCAGCATCAGAAACATGAGTATTGTTATTATGAGAATTTTAGTTTGGACATTAAGTTGATGATGATGGGACATCAGTCTGTAAAGATGATTGATATCGCTCATTTTGCATATATAAATATCTCGCGATATCATCTATTTTGCATTGGTTTCTAGTAAATTTTGTGAACTTTCGGTACTTAATTAGCTTGAATTGATTTCTAGGTGTCAATATTGAAGAATCGTAGTTTGGATTGCATTTTGGTAAAGATCCGAGCGGGTGTGAAATATGTTGAAGTGTTGAGCTAGAATGCTGGTCTGCTGGAATCTGGCTTGAAGCTGCCGGCTTGGGGAGAGTAGCCGCCGGGTCCTTGGTTTCTGGAGAAGCCGGCGGGTCAATAAACCAAGCCGCCGGGTCTGTATGGTAAACCACCGGGTGATTGGGGCTAGCCACCGGGTCATTTAACTTTTCCATCACTTTTTGGTAACAGAAAAATTCGTCCTCTTGAAGCCTACAAAAGCCGGCGGGTTATACGTTTGAGCCGCCGGGTATGTTTAAATGCCCAAGCCGCCGTGTTGATTAAACAAGCAACCGGGTTCCCCAAATTTCAAAGGACCCGCCGGGTTGTTTTATGAACCCGCCGGGTAGTTTGGGCGGCAGATCACTTTTTGGCTAGAAAAGTCATTTTCACTATTGAATCTCACCAACTTTTTCATTATCTTCTACACACGAAAACCAGCTCCAAACTTGGCGATTATTCTTAGTTTTTAGTGATTCTTCATCATTTTAAAGATTTCCCATCTTGCTAGAACACTCGGTTACAAACAATCATCATTCCGACATTGTAATCACTCGGTTTGCACTTTTCATTATAATATAATCATGTTTTCTTTGATTTCTTTGATGATATGTGTTTGTGATAATGTTAGTATGATTGTTGGCTAGATTTTGTTATACTTGCTTGGATGAACTAGTTAGTGACTAGGGGTGTTATATTTTGGTGTGAGTTTATGCTTTGAGTTTAAGATTCATCCACAAATTTGTATGTAACTAGTGTGATTTGTTAAACTTGTCGGTATTTTGGCTAAACAACTTTAGCGAATGTTTGTTGTTTAATAAAAATACTTGTTATTTGTGTGAAATATATGAATGAATCTTCTTCCGCGAACGTGGATGATTTTACAAGGAAAATAAGTTTGCTAGCATGATATCTTCATCACTTTGCTTGTAATTGATTATTTTATAATTAGTTTTATAATGTAAATGTGATATTTAGTGATTAGGGTTCATGTTAAATTTGGGGAAGATGATATGGGTGCATGTTTTGGTCATTATTTTGCTTGATATAATTATTGGTTGTAAGGCATTGCTTGAGAATTGTTTATGCACTTGCGTTATCATTATTCAAGTATGTGTTTGATACTATTATTATTGATAAGTTGAATGATCATGATGGACTTTCTTGGAATGTTGGTACATTGTATGAACTAATGTGTAATTGTGATTGTAAGACTAGCTTAACTAAGATGATGTTGATTAGGCATTGTTTTTGGTTTGGTTTAGTTTAATATTGGATTACATATTCTTTGCACATTGATGAGTTTGTGAGTAATGTTTGAACGTGTTGGGCATGCTTGGCTACAATGTTTTGATGAATTCCTTTTATGCTACTTTTGGTTGGGATAAGACTATTTGTTTGGGGGAGGTTATGATTTTGACATATTATCGCTCATTTTGCATACGAGACATGTCTATGATTACGACTAACACTAACATTTGTTTTGTGCAATACTGTGTTTCTCTATTGATTTTTCGCAGCATGCAGCAACCTCACGCAAGTCGAGCAAAACCAGCACTTCCAAGAGAGCAGCTGACACTTCCACCTCTCAATTGCAAGATGAGGAGGAATTCCCACATGTCGGTCCTGATGTTGCGGAGGCACTCTTTATTCCGGCTAACGTGCACCCATGGCTACGATTTGACCAAAGATGGGTGCACTACGCCAAGTATGCCAGAAACCTGTTCACTTTGTTAAAAAAGGAGTTTGAGCTATCCAGATACGTAGAGTGGGAACCTCTTGAGGCGATTGGTCTCTCTCAGCAGATTCGTGAACTTCTCATTCAGAGGTTTGAGTATGAAGGGAATGTGTACGAATTCACCGGATGGGAAACCTCGAGTACCGCACTGATTGGACTGTTGGTAATCTCAACTGGATGGCCGAGCAACAAGGCTATCAAACTACTTATGCCGAGCCCTTGTACCAATGGGGTACACCTGAGTCCCGCGACCACCCACCCCCTGTTTATGATCATGCTACTGCTTTGGCGGAAGCTCAACGTCAGCACCAGGAAGAGTATGAGAGGCAGTTGCAGCAGGAGCAGAGGTATCATAATGCTCCTTCAGATCATCAAAGCTGGGATCCATGGACGCAGCCTCGCGACCATCAGGATGTGTCTCAGGGACCGAGTTCCGGGGGTTGGGGATGGCCCTATTAGTTCGCTCGTTGCCCCATTTTCAAACATTATCGTCACTATCTTTATGTTTTCAATTAAGAGTGCCTACGTGCCTCGTTTGTTAGACATTTTTATTTCATGACTTGCTACTTATCTTAGTTGGTATTTGGAACTATTTGGCTCGAGTGACATTCGGGTACTGTTTTGTACAATGTCACTCGAGTTTAACCCCCTATGTTTGGTTTTATTTCTATTTAGGTAATGGATAAAGTTCTTGCTTATTGGATTTGGAACTCGTGCGCCGGCTGGCAATAAGTTCAGCAAATGCACTCGCCCCGCAAACAAAACCCCGGGGAAGTTCTCGTTCCCTTTGCCCCTTCGCACTCGTACTTTTATACTGTTTTTGCATTGAGGGCAATGCAAATCGCAAGTGTGGGGAGGTATTCACTTGAATCCCATTTCTAGTGAATTGTTGTTTCTTACCTTTTATTGGGTTTGTGAAGTCTATTGGCTCTCCAATTGAACTTTACGAATCCCATTAACGGGCTATTGGTCACTTATTGGGTCTGTTATTGATCTTGGGTCCAATAGATTTTTTTTTGCAAATTCCAATGAAAGGTCGGGAAACGATAATTTGCTAGGGATGTGTTTGTCCTTAATAGATTGATTGCTGTGAAATTCTTAAACTTTGAAAATTAATTAAAAGTGAATTAATCTTCCCTCTTGCAACTTAACCTTTTGAGATGTGTCATAAAAGCAACCTAATAGGGTGAATTGCATGACTAGCACACTTGTAGCCTCCACTATGAAAATTGTGAGAAATTTGAGCCTATTTGAGAAAAACACTTATCTTTAGTGTTTATATTGATTGATTGCTATAAGTGTGCCGGTGATTGTAGTTTGTTCTAGAACTTGCCTTAGTGATGCATTTTGAGACCGCTGTGGGATCACAGAAATGTGATATAGGTGGGGTCGAAGACGAGAAGGTATTCTTAGGATTGTTGATCTTGTTTTGTTTTAAAACCATTTATATCCAGTTTACACAGGTCGTTAGCACTCATTTCTAGTGCTAAGAAACCCCTAGAAAACTTCCACATTCAATCCACTAAATATTAGCCTTATTTTTGTGTCGTCAATTCCCGAATCATTACTTTTCTAAGATGTTGCCTAGTGGAACTTATTGAATTTTACCAAAATGTGACTTAATCGTTTTGATTTGGGATTCTTGTGTTAAATTCTATGATTGAGGTTGGAAACAATTAAATGCATAGAAGTTTAACTATTGAGCTTAAAGTTTGTAGTTGGATGATTGTAGTCAACTAAATGGCCTTTGAATTCCTGAACAAGTAGTTCCCGAGGGGTGTTCTACACCTAGCCACCGAAGGCCTTTATCCGGTCTAGGAGGGTTGGTCCGAAAGTTCGTTACACAGGATTCATAGAAAGTCATAGAATGCAATTAGTCCAATAAAATGTGAAAGATCAATTTGAGTTATTTGTGCGCACTTGTTGAAGTATAAGTTATAAATGAGAACAATAATAATTTGAATTGATTTAGCACAAGAATCCTAAGTTTCATTGTTGTCACGTGGTTAAACCAATAGGTAACATTCCCACATTTTCACGGGTCTTGACTACCACTTTTCACCAATTATTGTGTCTATCATACCCCCATTCCGTAATTAGCCTTCATTTGTTACAACACATGTTAGAATACCTCCTTTGAGATCTCACTTGGCGCTCACGCCAAGTCGGTGGAGATTTGATCCTTTTGCAAGCCTATGGTAACATTGCATCACGACTTGGCTTGATTGAGTGTTACATCATTTACATCCTTACCCTGTAGTTCTATAGGTTGAGAGTGAGTGATTAAACACTTATCCTATTGTGAGGTGCTAGGTCGTGCATTCGGGCTTGGCAATTATATCATCTCAGGTTTCTGATAATTATATAAATGTTACTAGCATTATTACTTCGGTGATTTGTGTTGGTATTATTTTGATAAACCTAATCTCTACTTCTGAAAATGCAAGAGGGGGTTGCGAAATTGTAAAAGATGGTTTTGCTTGAGGACAAGCAAAGTTCAAGTGTGGGGATATTTGATATCGCTCATTTTGCATATATAAATATCTCGCGATATCATCTATTTTGCATTGGTTTCTAGTAAATTTTGTGATCTTTCGGTACTTAATTAGCTTGAATTGATTTCTAGGTGTCAATATTGAAGAATCGTAGTTTGGATTGCATTTTGGTAAACATCCGAGCAGGTGTGAAATATGTTGAAGTGTTGAGCTAGAATGCTGGTCTGCTGGAATCTGGCTTGAAGCCGCCGACTTGGGGAGAGTAGCCGCCGGGTCCTTGGTTTCTGGAGAAGCCGGCGGGTCAATAAACCAAGCCGCCGGGTCTGTATGGTAAACCACCGGGTGATTGGGGCTAGCCACCGGGTCATTTAACTTTTCCATCACTTTTTGGTAACAGAAAAATTCGTCCTCTTGAAGCCTACAAAAGCCGGCGGGTTATACGTTTGAGCCGCCGGGTATGTTTAAATGCCCAAGCCGCCGTGTTGATTAAACAAGCAACCGGGTTCCCCAAATTTCAAAGGACCCGCTGGGTTGTTTTATGAACCCGCCGGGTAGTTTGGGCGGCATATCACTTTTTGGCTAGAAAAGTACTTTTCACTATTGAATCTCACCAACTTTTTCATTATCTTCTACACACGAAAACCAGCTCCAAACTTGGCGATTTAGTTTTTAGTGATTCTTCATCATTTTAAAGATTTCCCATCTTGCTAGAACACTCGGTTACAAACAATCATCATTCCGACATTGTAATCACTCGGTTTGCACTTTTCATTCTAATATAATCATGTTTTCTTTGATTTCTTTGATGATATGTGTTTGTGATTATGTTAGTATGATTGTTGGCTAGATTTTGATATACTTGCTTGGATGAACTAGTTAGTGACTAGGGGTGTTATATTTTGGTGTGAGTTTATGCTTTGAGTTTAAGATTCATCCACAAATTTGTATGTAACTAGTGTGATTTGTTAAACTTGTCGGTATTTTGGCTAAACAACTTTAGCGAATGTTTGTTGTTTAATAAAAATACTTGTTATTTGTGTGAAATATATGAATGAATCTTCTTCCGCGAACGTGGATGATTTTACAAGGAAAACAAGTTTGCTAGCATGATATGAGTTAGCGATAGTGGCGAACGTCTTTCGTGTGGATGAGTCATAAACTAGTTTAGCTTGAACTTATATTTAATCTCCAACTTGTGTATTTGAGCTTGATGTCAATTAATTAACTTGTTTGATAATTTGCTAATAGATATAGCGAACGTTTTCTATCTAGTGAATTGTTGTCAACTTTTTGTCTATAAATTGTTGAACTTGATTGCGGATGTGATCTTGGAATGGGTTAACAAGTTAAGCTCAAATATGCAAGTAGGTAGCTATGGCGAATGTCCGTTACTTGATTAAATCATGGGTTTGTAAATTGAAGTTGAATCATTAGTTGATGGCGAATGTTAAGCCTAGGTTTGATGGAAAATTGTTTGCATAGAATGAACCGGTTTTAACTTTGCACCCCGAAATCACTAACGATCTAATCCAAGCAAGTATAGTTTTTAATATCTGAAAGTTTCAAATCAATCACTTTGACTCTTAAGAGTCCACTTGCCTAGTTTAACTAATATTTGTAGTTTTAAGCAACGTGACAATTCGGTCACACAAACCAACCACATTTTATTTTCTCTCTTTAAATTGCTCACTCTTATCTTGATTGTATAAACAAAGTTCCCTGTGTTCGAGCCCGAACTTACCAAACTATACTACCACTCGACAGGGTCCACTGCCCGGTTGTGTTTTGGTCTAGCTCGGTACTTTTTGGTTTACTTATAAACGATAAATTTTATAACTAGATTTAGAACATCAATGATGTCCCTGAATTCTTCTCAGCTAAAGTAGAGCTAGAATTGATTTCAGGAACACTATCTTCTCCTTCAGAGTCAGATGAGAAATTTTCATATTTCTTATCATTTGATTTTCTTTCATCTGATGAGTCACCATCCATTTTATTAAAAACAATATTTTCATACTCTTTTGGATCAGTGAGTGACTCATCATATGATTCATCAAAAGTAACATCCATTGATTCCTCAATACATTCTCTTCTTTTATTGTAAACTCTGAAAGCTTTAGAGATAATTGAGTAACCAACAAATATTCCTTCATCAGCTTTTGGATCAAACTTTCCTAAGTGATCTCTTTTGTTTAAAATGTAGCAGGTGCTACCAAAAACATGGAGAAAACTTATGTCGGGTTTTCTCCCTCTTAACATCTCATATGCTGTCTTATTATGTCGTTTGACAATCAGTGACCTATTCTGAGTATAGCAGGCAGTACTCACTGCTTCAGCCCAGAAATAGGTCTTAAGACCAGCATCAATGAGCATTGACCTGGCAGATTCAATTAAGGTCCTATTTCTCCTCCCTGCCACCCCATTTTGTTGGGGTGTTCTTGGAGCTGAAAAGTTTTGAGAAATACCTTTCTAATCACAGAAAGTTTCCAGGTCAATATTTCGAAATTCAGTGCCATTATCACTTCTTAAATGTTTTACCGAAATACCATTTAAGTTCTCTATCTTCTTGATAAAGGATATGATTTCACTTGCTGCTTCGTTCTTTGCTTTAAGAAAGAATACCCAAGTGTATCTGGAGTATTCATCCACGATTACCAAGAAGTATCTTTTCCCACCAAGACTTGGAGTACTCACTGGTCCAAATAGATCCATATGAAGTAGATAAAAACATTCAGTTACTGATGATGTTTGTTTACTTTTGAAGGAAGAACTGTGATGCTTTCCTTTCTCACATGCTGAACACAACTTGTCTTTGTTGTAGGACAATTTTGGAAGTCCAGTGACTAAACCATGTTTTCTTAACTTGTTGATAGCTTTTAGATTCAGATGAGAAAGTCGCTTATGCCATAACCATTTTTCTTCTGAAACAGTTCTGGAATAAAAGCACGTCCCCGACTGAGCTGATTCCATATTCACTACATAAGTATTGCCCTTTCTGTTAGCAGCAAACACAGCACTTCCTTTCTTGTTGTAAACAACACCAGCTTCATGATCAAACAGCACCTTGTTCTTTGAATCACAAAATTGACTGATACTTAGCAAATTGTACTCCAGTCCCTCCACATATGCAACTCTTTTGAACATCACATTCCCATTAGTCAAAACACTATATCCCCTTGTTTTGCCAACCTTGTTGTCACCAAACACTACATCAGGACCTCTTTCCTCCTGGTAGTCACTTAGTAGAGACTTACATCCGGTCATATGTCTGGAACACCCGCTGTCCAGATACCAGATAGTTTCTCTAAGAATGCCTTTGTAGATAGTTTCAGGATCCCATCCAGATGCTGAACATTTATGAGCGACTTCTTTGATGTCATCATGAAACTCAGCGTCATCAGCCATCAGGCAGTAATCCTTATCTATACAAATCATTGCTTCTTCTTCATCTGATGATGAGGAGTCAGAGTCACTGAATGAACCTTCTTCAGCGACGAAACCTTTTCCCTTCTTCTTTCTAGATTTAGCCATTGCCTTCAGCTTCTTATATTTTGCCTTGTACTTGTTGTACTTGTCATTTCTGAAGTCTGGCACTGGTTCAGGGATTTGGTTGACTGACTTTGATCTACAATCAGCTGCAAATTGACCAGGTTTACCACACTTTTAGCATTCACCTTTTGATTTGTAAATATCAGATGATGGAGCACCAGCGAATCTTTTTGATCTGGTGTTCCTTCTGAAATTTGCAACCATCATTGCCATGTCTCTTTCCAGCTTTTCTAGACCCTCATCATATTCATACTCCGACTGTTCTTCAGCTCCTTCACCTTCTTCACCAGCTATCAGCGACTTTGAGCTTTGCTTAGAAACTTTTGATTCTGATTTCTGCCTTTGATCGATTTCCTCAAGCTTAGCTACAAGGGCATTGGATATCTTCTGACTTCCAAGTGTTGCACGAATATGCTCACTCTGATTAGCTTGCTTTTCTAACTGCTCCCAGTTGAGCAAAATACCATAGACTTGAGTAAGATTAAGATTTGTATAATTATTTCTCTGTCTCGTACATGTAGCAATGGTTCCCCAAACTTTTCTTGGCAATAATTCCAAGAAATTTTCAACAACAAATCGCTGCTCCTTTCCTATACCAGCCTTCTCCATCTTGTTCATCAGTGATTGATATCTGGTATAAGTAGAAGATAGTGACTCGTTGGGTTCCATTGCGAACAGCTCATACTGGCGAGTGAGATTTACTTCCCTACAGCGAATAATATCAGGAGTTCCAATATATATATTCCTAAGGGTATCCCACATATCTTTTGCAGTTTTGCAAAGCCCAATTTATTCAAACACTTCGTCAGGAAGTGACATGCCAATGTAGATTTTAGCTTGTTTATCTAATCTAACCAATCGTTTATCCTCATCCGTCCACTGTTCCTCTCTCTTAGGCAAAACCATTTCTGGTATTGCAGGAGTGGTAGCAGTAGCTACAACAGCATGAATAATAGTGGTTGGAATATGAGGACCGTTGGTTATGATATTGCAAAGACGATCATCAATAAGATCAAGAAACATCATCATCCGGGATATTCAGGTTTCAATCCTAGAGGAATCAAACGCTGGAGGTTTGGTAGTAGAACCATTTCCCTTCTGATACTCAGAGTCGACACAGTTGTACTTTACTGATTCCATTGCAGATCTGGTTAATTGATTTAAACCAACTCTGCTCTGATACCAACTAGATTATAACCCGCGAATTTGCGGGCTACAACATGATTTTAATACATGTTTTATATTATATTTTTTGTAGTACGAAACTTTGAGTTGGCAAAAAAAGTTTTGAATGAAAGTAGATGTATATGTCAAAAGCATGATAAAAATTAGAGTAACCGAAACTTGTATACTTGAGTATAATAATACCCCACATATCGTATATGTCAAAGGATAATCAATTACCAATAGGCCGGTGTTACGCATTTTCTTCTAACAATTAACTTTAAACAAATACATACCTCTTTTGATTAGTAACTTCAAACAAGTCCGCCTTAATAGTTTTTGACATTTGAAGTTGAATTTCTTTATGTTGACATTTTTAAACTTGAGTTTTCTTTAAAAAGGCTAATTATGTTTAAAATGTTTAAGAATTACAGTGAAAAGTTACCAAACTCACGTTATGGACAGTAAAACATGCTTTAACTTAAATTTTCGTAATATGGATGGTTACAATCTTAGGACAGTACAAAAAAATTGAAAAGCAAACACACTTTTGCAGCTTCATGAAGTCTCGTACAAGACCACCATGAGCAAACGATTTCCTCAGTGCAAGCTGCAAACTTGTCATGATGTCCAGGGGCTCACAAGAGTAGGAGCTGGAGCAGCTATCTCAACACGAACATCAACCTCTTCACTGCAATAGCAAACATTCATTAGAACACACACACAAAATCTCTTCAAATAAAAAAAACATATATCAATGAAAATCACACTTATATAAAGAAAAATAGTTATAAAAATTCAAAGAACAATATTATAACTCAAAATTAGACACTATGACACACATAAAAGAGACTTTTACTCCCTTGTTCTTATTATAAGATCTTCAACTCATGTTGTCCAAAAAGTAAAGAAAACATATGTCAACCATAAAAAGTTATTGTTTAAAGGTACACAATTCATAAACAAAATAAACCAACTTGACCCGGCCCGACCTATCTTAACACAACCTAAACTTTTTACTCTTTGAGACGTTACTCAATCCATCCTTTTTGCAATCTATAATTGATACAAAATGAAAAATGGAGTTAAATCAAGAGACTACACTACGGTATCCCATTACTGTAAGCTATCCAATGCGAGTGAAGTTAGATAGACAAATTAACAGAAATAAATTCACACAAGAAACATCGAATCAGAAGTTCATTAGCTTCATGTGCATAATGTCATCTTAAGAAACATCGTGAGCTAATAGTTGGTAATAAAGTAGTGCAACTTACCTACATATTGTCTCCTCTAGCTAGGTGCTTTCGTGCAACCTTGTCAGGAATATTGAAAACCCTAAATAAATGACTTCATGAATGCAATTTTTATTTTTATACTGATTTCGACATGGCCAAAATATTAACAAGTTCCGTCTAGTATCTTTAGTAATTCATGCTGCACAACCTCACTTATTAAGACTTTCAGCCAACAAATCCAAATCCAACGTAAGTTATCACCAAAATGTCACAAATTAAATCTCAAGTTTTGATTTACTATAGTTGTAAGTGATGGTAATTTACCTGATAAAGAAAATCCAAATGCAGCTACATCCCACTAAAGACCTCTTATGTTTCTAATTTTGCTTTGTGCTCTTCTTCTATAACCAGCATACTACATGAAGCAAAATGAGTGTGTTAAATGAACTTAAGTAAATGCTAGCCATGGTGTGAAGATAATATTGAACACTGTTTATTGTTGTGTGGCGCAGTCTCGATTATTTGGAATAAGATATTTGATTGGTGGAACGTGGGTGGATGTATAATAGTTGATTTGGTAAAATCGGTGTCCAATAATGCAGTAGTGAAGGGGGATGGGAGGGGGTTTTATGGGTATCAACTTATTTGATATGAAAAAATTGGAACGCAAAAGTCTTTGGGAAGAAGGTTTTGAGAAGGGCGGGGCTGTTTCAAAAAGTACAATCAAGGAGTTTTGAGTGGATAAAAGCGAGAATGAAATTGAAAGACGTTAGCTGGGATCAATGGGTTAATAAACCGAGATCAGTGGGTAATATTAATTGGTGTCAAATGGGTAATGCAGCCATGTTTTTGGCCGGGTGTCGATAATTAAATGTGGTCAAAAGGAATTTGCTGTTTGTATATGTTCTGTAATATGTCAAAGTATAAATAGGATTTGGGTTAAGCATGAAAGTGTAGTAAATTGTTGAAAGTGTATTTTGTATATATGTAACTGTGACCGTTGTTAGTTGTATATCAATAAAGTTTTGCCTGTTTATTAAAAAAGTAACTGCTATCCAAAAGTTTCATATTTAGAATCAACAAAAAGTTACTCTGGAGTATGCTAGACAAAAGCTCCGAATATCCAGAAGGTAGTTCGACCAATCTATTTTTTTGGGTTACTTTATATCTTTAGAGGGTCTTAGAACATATAAATCATGTTAAGCCAGATGATTTCGCTACAAAACTAAACATGTCAACCGGGTTAAAAGTCATTTGAATGTATTCAAATGCTAATACTTGAATTTGTTTCACTAAAAAAAAGTTAGATTAATGTAATAGAAGTGTTTCTTGCAATCATATATGACGTATCATCAATGAATTAATCTAATTCCAACAAGTGAGTCACGAAAGAGTTACTGGTTGACCCAGCCCGTTTTGAACGGTTAAACGACTCCCATGACCCACTCATCCCCCCGCCCCGTTATAAACAGATGCGAGTTTTGAGTTTAAAGAAAGGTACATGCATATTGTTCAACCCATTTGACCCGGTTTCATTTTTAGTTGATTTTTGTATTGTACTTGTTTAACCTGTTAGAAATATGTATTTAAAACATAACTCAAGTCAACCTATTTTAATATTGAATGGGTAAAAATTAACACCTCTACCTGAGTGTTGCAAGATACAGAATGTAGCATAACACCTCCACCTGCAGCAACAACCTTGACTCTTGCATTAGCTATTGATGGTTAACGAGATCCCAAGGCAGTAGCAGAATGAACTTGCCACTTTCAACTTATTAATAAACGGTCAGAGTATGTAAATGTCAAATGCCCAAACATCAGGCTTATTAAAGCAAAATAGTGTTTCGAATATAAGTTAAAGATAAAAAGATATAGACAACTACAACATCTTATTCATATATAGGCAAGTCTATTTTGATGCTATTGAATTAGAACCCCATATATGCTTGTTCAAGTAAAAAAGCTACGTACCTGAATGGGAGCTAACAGAAGAGCTCTTGCTACTGATTTACGGGCATTTTATTTCATGGTTTGATGCAAGAGTTCAAATTCCAGTGGATGTGAAAGGAGTAACGGCTGCTGCACTTTTAAATCACCTATAAAAATACTAATGAAAGAGCTCGTTTGTGCGATCAGACACTCATCATTACATAATTAGTGGGAACATCAATGTTTATTATAGTTTCCGGTTCATCTTCATCAGAGGAAGATAGATCAACGCCTTGCCCGTCTCTTTGCTCGAACAGGCCTAGTAGACCTCAACAATGGTGTGGGTCCATTTCTAGAGACACAATTCAAAATCATTATTCAGTTTTAGATGCAGATTATCTGCTACAAATATATTACATTAGAAATCAATACATATTGTTAAAAAATTTAAAATAATGACAAAAAAAGAAGTTCGAATGTCAAATTCTTTTGTCAAATTCTTCTGTCAAGTTCCTCTCCAGTATTCCAAAAAGGCCTAAACACCTAAGAAAATCTCTTGGAACCCGAGACACCTTCTGCTTTAAGTAATCAGTGGATAACAGCATATGCACTCTTTTCGATTAATTGACTAACATATCCAACATTAAATCACATCATATATTTCTTGTTCTTATTTTACCCTCACAACAATCACTTCAAAACACAAATCCAAACAAATTTAAATAAATGAAAAAAAAAATAAAAAAAAATAGATATTAGTTGACTATAAAACAATCTAAACATTCTCGAGAGATTATCCACCTGTTAGTAAATACATGTTTCAGTAAACTATAACAATACTTGGCGTGCAATCCAGATGTAAGAAACCAAACTACCTTATCATTTTGAAGCAAGGTACGGCATCCAGAATGCTCTTTCTCTAGCAATTGACTGCTATATACAACCAACAATTCATTTTGAACTTTCTGTTTAAAAAAATAGATGACATTAATATGTGAAGCAAAAACATTTGGAAACAAAACTATTCGACAATCCTCCCAGATCTTAAATATCAATTTCTGCAAACTGTTCGCAAAAACTATAGGTGGAAAGACTGTTTCTCTACCAAGTTTAGCAAACAACAAAGAAGTTCTAAAATTCTGTGCGCTAAAAAGCATATTAAAATAAAATATATGACGATTGAAAGGAGAAATATGACAAAAACCACAACTGATGATTGTGTGCGTAACCCAAAATCATAAAAGAAACTAACCTCCAAGAGCTTCAGCTCAAAGCGTAACTGTACAAGTGTTTTACCTTTGATAAAATAAAGGTTCAGCACCATTATGGAGCCCTGTACCATCTGGTTGCACATAATCCTGTAATAAAATCATGTATAAGTAACAAATATAATGTAAATGCTAATTTCAATGTAAGTTTATAGAAGATGTATCGTACTAAGGCTATCTACATTTTGCTCATTTTCATGCCATCATGAGCCCAACGGAAGGGTGTCCAGTTGGGTACCTCAAAGCACAACAACCGATAAACGACACAAATTGAACCGCACCATGAGAGTGAATAGATGATACATTGACATATTAAATTGCGTATTGGCGTATTCAAAATAGAATTCGATCATACCATAATATTGCTGTAACAAACCACTTAAACAGAGCATCAGTAATGTGAGCTTTAACAAACCTGATACTGACATTTCTGTAAGATAAACTAAAACATTCAAATTAGTTAGTAGTACTGTATTAGTGGAACTAATAGCAGCAAAGGAATCTTTTATATATTTTTTTCTAAGAATTCAATAGTCAATTATATCGCTAGTGAGGTTAGGAGCGATTGGATGAACAGAACTCCAAAATTTAGATTGCATTAAGTTGTTTAATTTATGGTTTTAGATGCTAGGAGACGATCAATTTCAACCCAACATCAAAACTGATTATCAAGAAAAACATTGAAATAAACCCGATACTGACATTTCTGTAAGATAAACTAAAACATTCAAATTAGTTAGTATTACTGTATTAGTGGAACTAATAGCAGCAAAGGAATCTTTTATATATTTTTTTCTAAGAATTCAATAGTCAATTATATCGCTAGTGAGGTTAGGAGCGATTGGATGAACAGAACTCCAAAATTGAGATTGCATTAAGTTGTTTAATTTAGGGTTTTAGATGCTAGAAGACGATCAATTTGAACCCAAAATCAAAAGTGATTATCAAGAAAAACATTGAAATAAACGCAAAATTAAAGAAATCTTAGATGCTAGGGCCAAAACTCATCACCACAACAGCTTTGCGGAAGCATTACGTAAGGCTAATGACAAATGCAATGAAATGTGGACACAATCATGATTTTATCATTTAACCAACGTGTCTGACCTACCCATTTTGACACCTCAATCGTGAGACGCAACAACCTACACATACCTGAATAAACCCGGATTTGCTTATATATATAAATCTTCTTCCAACAACTAATCATGTCACCTTAATTAACTAAGATCAGGAAACTTAAATTAAATGATCCGCATTAAAATTAAAGTCCCAATTGATTAATCATTGGATCAATTACAAATTACCATTGTCAAGTTCAAATCGTGGGTTTGTAACATGATACAAATTGTATATCAAAATCAACAACATATTAACAAAATCATAATCATATTCCCAAATAGAATGATAAAACTAAGGTAAAGTTAGGGTTTCATACTTGCAAGAACGAACGTCAACGCCGGAATAGTTGCAGGAAAACGGGGCCGTTCCTACACCGCCGTCGCCGCCGACCAACACCTTCTTCCACCGGTTACTACTTACACAAACACACTCACCACCACTAACGCCGCCGCCTATGTTAAAGGTTTTAGTGAAGAAGAAGAATGTGATGTGTAGCGGCCCTTTTTTTCTTCTTCTGTAATGACGATGGTTTTTTAAGATGTGTAGCGGCGCTTTTTTGCTTCTTCCGTAAATGGTGATGGTTTTTTATTTTTTAATTATAATCTTAATAAATATAATAAACGATTCACCATTCTGACGTCATCCTTCCAAATTGAAATTCAATTTCACAATCACGGCCCTCTATTTACCCCAATAGTTTATTTACTCTAAACCCTGACCAGCGACGTTCATCAGCACTTCAATTCAAAATCTCAATTTGCTAATATGATTCAAAATCTGATTCCGTTTCTTCAACTCACTCACATCTTCCATTACTTTATTCAGGTCGCGTTTTCTTTTATTGCGTTCGATCTTTATATACATCTATTGACAATCGTAAAAACCCATTCGTAATATCATTTTAATTTTAATTGATTGCTGTTCTAATGTAGAAATTAAACTAGTTTATTGACCCGTGTATACACGGGTTTGACGTAAAAAATATTACAAGATTACTGAATAAATTGTGACTGGTATACAACTTACTTTTATATTAACGTAATGATTAATAGAAGTCATGATAATGTGAACTCAATATTATCATGTGAAAATACATTTACGGTGGTGCAGTTAAATTATGTATTGAAACAACTTATTACTCTTTTATGTATTACTCGTATTAACTACTACTCTATGATGATATTTTCATGTGTAGCTTCAAATGTTGCAGGAATACGATCAGACATTAGCTCTTAGCTTGGGCTTCACCTCATTAATCCAATTAATATTCATGATTAGTTTTGAACTCCAATCTGAAAGAATAATTTATTGGATGTCATAATTTTTATTTTCTTTCTGACAGCATGTAGAAAATATATAGATACAAACCACAAAGACAACAATTCCAACACCACTCCATTGTCAACCAGGAATAGAAAATGAGACAACTACCCACCAAAACAAACATCACAACTACCCGGTATAAAAAAGCTCTAAAATAAAACCAATCTGCCCATCCAGCCATCCTACTACAAGAAATACTTTTAGAATTACAAACCATATAGTGGGAAGAACATACACAGACTACATTACTCAGACATTAACCAAACTTAACACCTGAGACCACAAATGTGGAATAGTCTTAAAATACATATTGTATCAATCATTTGGTGTTCGAAACATCTGGGCAACAACCTATGACTTACTAAAGTTGTAACTTCACCATATTCCTAATCTTTCATCGGTTGTCCCTTCATCTGAAAATTACATGAAACCAGAAATATTAAACGACAATAATTTGCAATACTACACAACAGAAACAATCAAATAGACATCAAACAGAAACGAAAAAATCTAGCAACACGTAACAACTGAACATGGGTCACACAAAAACCTATATTAAAAACATGTATTTAATGTTAATTGCTGGTTCAATTAATGCAAGTACAAACAACTAAAAAATGGGCAGTTCATCAATTTTCTACATGTATATATACACTAAAGTAGAACTACTCCTGCCAGTTAAAAGTAAGCTTAGACCAATAAGCAAAAACAATATAAAATTAAGTATTTTTGATGGTATGAAATATAAAAATTCAAAGCTGAGAAACATCCAATGAAGTTACCTAGTGGGTTTGAACTCAGAGGCATATACATATATACATGAATAAAAATTGATGAAATTTCAATTTGATATTAAACACATTTTCAAGTGCTTCATTCAGGCTGCTTGCTCTTACAATTCAAATATACTAATTAATTGCTAACATCGGAAAAGAAAGGTGAAGGCCAAGCATTGTCTACCTGTTTGATGACATGTTCCACAACAAAACGGGAAACAACTTAGCCCCTCAAAAAGTGCCTGCTGTAAATATAAATAAAGAAATAACATCTTTAATGATTTGATTATTGAAAAATAACACCCAAATACACACAAGTAACTATGAAAAACACACATAACAAAAATGTCAACTAAACACCTTTATAAAATGCCATTATTCCTATGCTCAACCAATAATCTTTCATTTATCTTCCAAGTCAAAAAATATACATGTATTATAAGCAAAAATGTAGCACACCTTGTCTTCCAGAATTGAAGTCAAAGGCAGCCCTTAAAAGCGTCAAATCTAAACTTGCATTGCACATCAAGATAGCAGACCCATGGAAGCAAAAATCTGATCTTAGGTGTATGAAAAGATACCTCATCTACTTCGCTACACTCTACAATAGTTTAAAAAATCACCATCCGTCCTCCCCATAAATCTATCAATATGAGCAAATTAAAATAAAAGCACAAAGAAACTACACTTTATAGGGGAAGAGACCTTTTCAATGGTCTAATGCAAGCTCAAACATAAACCTTGTCATAAGCAAAAGTGCAAAACTGCAAAAGTATTAACACCAATTTTAGTAATAGCAAAAGTATTAAGCCAACCTTATTCATCATTGTTAACTTATTTTTTCCAGTTATAATATCAAACAAGCAAATGAGAGAATTAAGCGCCATTTCAAGTTGTGAAAGCACTAAATAGCATATCCATACTTTTCTTTGAAAGCTCGAGAACATACACTACCAAAGCATTGTCCATAAAACCATGAGAGGTTATAGATGAAAATCAGCAGGATCACCCACCTATATATTGATGAAAAATTGTATAATAACATGGACATTTCAACAAACAGTTGGCGTGCATTCAAACATAAGCATAATTCCATCAAACCGGTGTTAAGTCGAAATTGGTATTTCTTCAACCTTAAAAGCTAAATCGAAATAAAAAATATGAGGTTACCCAGAAGTAAGTCAATGCACATAACCTTTAACAAAACACGCCTCACTCATAAATTGACTGATTCCTTGCTAATGCGATTCGTATTAACCGATTTGAGGCAATATCTCCTGTAATTGAAGGCCTAAATTAACAGGTCGTATTAGTTAGTCACGAAAACTCAAAAAGTTTATAGCACCGGAAGAATTTAAAGAAAGAAAAAAACTTACATGAAATTGAGAGAGATGATGAAGAACCAGAAGAAAAGCGGAGGAAGAAGAAGAAGAAAGAGGGAGGAAAGCACACCTGGGGAAAACACTCATATCAAGTTGAAATATCCCTGTGTATATTTTTGAATTCAAAGGCCTGAGAGGTGCAATTGATGATGAAAGAAACTATTGGAAGAGAAGGGCGGTGTGGGCAATAGCCGGCCACGCTCGCGTAGGAATGGGATTTGCTAATTCCCAAGAAAATGAGCGGGCCAAGCTGCATGTTTTAGAAACTCACAAAAGTTTAAACCAAATTAATTTTCATTTTTACTAAGAAAATTCAAAACAACCACAAAATTCCTTGCATTACAACGCGCCATGTCATCGCTGAAAACAACCTAAGAATTAGACAAACTAGTTTATTGACCCGTGATTGCACGGGTTTGAAAAAAAATCCAAATTATAAGATTGTTTTTGTAGATTTAATGGGTGATAAATTTTTTTATTTAACTTATTACTAACATAATTAAGATCCTCTTAAAAAGATATTTACAACTAACTTGGAACACTCAAAGAGGACCTTTAATGTACATTCCACACAACATCACAAAATATAACCAATACAACTATGACCATCCATATGGCATAATCTATAACCCTTTCAAAAAAACTTGTGCATTGTATTACAAAAGACCAAATCTGTAGTTTGACTAAGTCAAACTATACATAAAAAAGATATCAAAATCTTCTATCATGTATTCAATCTTAATCACTTGAGTATGTCACCAAACCCATTCTCTACGGTCCATGACTATTGCTACTTTTGCTTTCCATTTGCCCAGCAACATTCACAATCCATTCATGCAACAAAGTATGCCCATTTTGACTTGTAAAACTCGAACTGCACAAATCCACTTTCCTTGCCAAATTTCTAAAAGCCCATTCCTTATGTCAATTTTATCGTCTGCTATATCAATACTTCTATCGGCCTTCAGAGTTCGGATCATAATCATTTCCATCAAATATATCACTTTGTTACATTTGATAAGTCAAAGTCAAACAGTGATAAGATTGCAAGCTACTAAGTGTTAAGCCCATCCAAATCAGCCCTGCAACTTATAGATCTAAACACAAGTAATCAAAGCAATCAAGCCAACACCATTTTTTACAATGTGTGAGATTGTACGTACTATGCGGGATAAATCGTAGGTTTGCCTTACTAAAAATATTATGTTCACAAATTTTGGTATAGTAAGTACTTTGCAAGTAATTGACTATGTTATGTAATTATTATCTTTTACTCATATGGAGTCTAATTTTCATTTAATTATTTACATAAGAAAAACCAAGACATGGGACCATATAAGAAGAGATTTAGGCAAGAAGCAACTGCTCGTGACTACAACTAATGTTATATAGGTCCTAATGCTACATCCTACTAACTTTACTATTAAAATCCTTTTAATCGATAGTACATAAAAGTACCTGATGCAAATAACCATATTGATAACAATAGCACCATGAATTGCTTCAACATCAGCTAAGTCTCCACCACATTTGACCTGCAACAAGTCAACAACCCATCATAACTTAAACTAAATCAAACAGCACATAAAATTGTAGATGGAGATGCATCAAATATTAATATGAGATGGGGCGTACTTCAAAAACTGATATTATAATAGAGCTAAAGCCACTACTGGATACACGTAACTTAAACATCCCGTTGAATCTGCAACAAATATTAAGAGATGGGGCGTACTACAAAAACTGATATTATAATATGAAGGGACTAAAATGTTTATTCCTAGGGTTAACTTCTTAATATACAAACTGAGTACATATAATGAATAAGCAAACTTATAGTTCAACAACTTAATCATGATCTCTATATGAACATAGATTCAAACAATTTAATAAAAGTAAGAAAGGGAAACTGGAATGTTTAACATCCATAGTAGAAGATATTGTATCTTCCAATAAAGATTTACTCCCAAAACGATTAAAAAGGAGAATCGGAGATACTAACCTTCTACCCAATAGCCACCAACAGGTAGTTTAACCCAGCAATTAAAGACTTTAAAACAATCAAAATTGCAACTAAAATATGAGATGAACAATGTGACCTCCACCAAAGTCCTCTTTAACAAAAAGAAGCCATATTCGTAATCTAAAACACTCTTGCATAAAAAACAATACTCATAAAATCTAACTGTATTTTAGTTAGCTAAAATCATTACTTGAAGTTAGCTAAAATCATTACTTGAACATTTAACATATTCGTGCACTAAACATGATACACATACTTACAATGGTGCCTATAATATGCTACATCCTACTAACTTTACTATTAAAATCCTTTTAATCGATAGTACATAAAAGTACCTGATGCAAATAACCATATTGATAACAATAGCACCATGAATTGCTTCAACATCAGCTAAGTCTCCACCACATTTGACCTGCAACAAGTCAACAACCCATCATAACTTAAACTAAATCAAACAGCACATAAAATTGTACATGGAGATTCATCAAATATTAATATGAGATGGGGCGTACTTCAAAAACTGATATTATAATAGAGCTAAAGCCACTACTGGATACACGTAACTTAAACATCCCGTTGAATCTGCAACAAATATTAAGAGATGGGGCGTACTACAAAAACTGATATTATAATATGAAGGGACTAAAATGTTTATTCCTAGGGTTAACTTCTTAATATACAAACTGAGTACATATAATGAATAAGCAAACTTATAGTTCAACAACTTAATCATGATCTCTATATGAATATAGATTCAAACAATTTAATAAAAGTAAGAAAGGGAAACTGGAATGTTTAACATCCATAGTAGAAGATATTGTATCTTCCAATAAAGATTTACTCCCAAAACGATTAAAAAGAAGAATCGGAGATACTAACCTTCTACCCAATAGCCACCAACAGGTAGTTTAACCCAGCAATTAAAGACTTTAAAACAATCAAAATTGCAACTAAAATATGAGATGAACAATGTGATAACCTCCACCAAAGTCCTCTTTAACAAAAAGAAGCCATATTCGTAATCTAAAACACTCTTGCATAAAAAACAATACTCATAAAATCTAACTGTATTTTAGTTAGCTAAAATCATTACTTGAAGTTAGCTAAAATCATTACTTGAACATTTAACATATTCGTGCACTAAACATGATACACATACTTACAATGGTGCCTATAATTTTTAAATATGTTTCTGATTTTGATATAGAAATTATATTATATACAAATATAAAAGGATTACCTTAAATACGTGATTCCTTGAATGTTGTTATCATCATCTTCATTGTTCAAAAATACATTACACCATCACCATGAAACTTTGCCATGTTCTGGATCAGCCATTAAAACTGGGAGACCATATAGCCAACGATTATATCCTGAAATCGAAGCAAACTTTCAAACCTACAAAGTCAAGAACCTAAATCAAATTGAAAATAGTGATCTACACAATTCATAACCTAAAAAAATTGTTTAAAAACACCAAATAATGATCTACATATATGCACACATGATTTTTTTTAAAACCTGCAAAAATTAAACACCCGTCTCAAACTTCCAACTCCAAAATCGATTTCACTAAATTGTTTGGGATCTGTAGCATTTCTAAATAACTGTAATGGTTGTTTTAATTAACATTTTTCACAGTTGCTGTCACATAATAACACCATGCCAGATAATTGACTGGTAAAAATTCAATGTGGCACGCAAGGATCAAAAAATTTAAACAAAAGAACAGATTATAAACAACACTTTCAGTGGAAAGACTGCTGCTGGCCAGATTTATCCAAGTCAAAAAATCGAGAAAAGAACATGAACAATCGATCAAGCAAGCCATTCACACTCTCAACTACAAAATACAGAACCATGAATAAATACTCGAAATGTAAAAATGTTCAACTATAAAATCACAACTTAATGATGATCTCTATATGAATATAAATTTAAACAATTAAGAAAAGTGAAAAAGGAAAACTGGAAGCTTTCCTTTCACGATTTACTCGCAAAATGATTCAATTTCCCAAACTTTGAGATATTGAATCATCCAATAACGAATTACCCGCAAAATGATTCAAATGGAGAGAGTGATATCAAAAGCTTCATATAAAATAGCCACAAATGACCCAGCAATTTAGGACTTCTATGTAGATAAACAACCAAAATCAAACTTGAAAAATGAGATGAATTATTTTAAACTCACAAATTGAAACCAATAACCTTCAAATCCATGTCTGAAACGTTCGTTTCCATGTATGAAACTCTACAAAACTAAATAAAGAAGCACCCATTTAATATTAACACAAAAGCCCAGATAAAAAAGCACCCATTTAAGCCCTAAAAGCAAATATATACAGGATTGTTTGTAGCAGATAAAGTCTAACGCACCTGTAATACAATTGTGTACTCACCTTGAAATTCATAAATCAAAGTGGTAAGTTTCACCGTCATCTTCGTCCCCGTAAAGATTCACCGTCATCATCGCTCAACAATATATCAATTTTTGAATATGAAAGAAAAACCCAACCAAAACCCAACTTACTGTAAAGACAATTTTGAAAGTAGAGGTAGGCAGAGGAAGAAGATGAAGTAGAATAACTGGACTAAACCAATTAAATGGGGTAGTGGTGAAGGTTTAGTAAAATATATGGCTTTTTGTGATGTTTATTTGATATTTTCAACATATTTGGAGAAAATTTTAACAGTGTCTGACTGTCTGTGATTGGGTGGGTGCGGAGGCCGTATAGTGGTGAACCATTTGTATTTCTTGTATTAAACCCACAAGCAAGGTAATAATTATACTTCCTTTATGCATGTATGGGAACTCACACAAAATCTTATATCCCCTTCAGCATGTATCAAATCTCACACAAAATCTTTGACCAAAGTCATTTTGTTTCTTTTTAATTACTAAAGTATGAGAAATAATAATTGTAGTAGGCTGTTGAGTGTACGGGGACTCACAAATAACGTAAATCTAAGTACCTTTTTTAAGACCCACAAAATAACATATCTACATATTTAGCCAAAACAACCAATCATTCTATTTACAAAAAAAATTGAAATTACAAGAAAATTTCTTGATTCTTAGACTATCCATGTCATTATAATCTCAGCTTCAGATTGGGCAATGTCAGCAGCATGACATCAGCTGCATTTGCCCTTTAGTATATAGTATAGATAAGCTTAATGACATCAGCCTAAACTGCCCTTTAATATATAATATAGAATATAGATGTGTTTTATTGTTGATTCCGGTTAAGCAAGCTTATTTATAACCGTTGTTTGATTCGAGCTTCATGCATAAGGTTTACAAAATCTGGATATGATTCGTTTATTTACTAATTTGTGGTCATTATGTGTACTCTGATAATCTCAATGTTCATAGTGTTGTTTTCTTTATCAATACATAATATATTTTTAGGTTGATGAATCAATTCAATATGACTTGATCTCTTATTGTTTCTATCATCGATTGGGTATTCATGACTCTTATGCTTAAATTCTGTTGAATGTACTTAATAACTTGTAGTTTGTGCTAAATGACAGTTGGTGACTGTGAAGCTATTTATTGTGACAAGTGCACTCATGGATATTAGACGAAAGCTGTCACCGTAGTGTATTCAGATTGACATTAAGTGTGTGCGTCCATAATATTATTTTAGCATAATGTATCTACCAATATCAGTTCAATCGTTTGGTTATTGTTATGATAAGTGAACGTATTCATTTGGAGGACCACCTCTTCTAATCTAGGTTGTCTTTGTTTTTAGAGACCCCAACTTGCATTTTGAAGAGTCTTCTTTCTGCTCTTACTCCCCAGGCCAAATGTGCAAATTATAGAATATGAATGTTGTTACGTATTAATGTTGTTTCGTATTACATTCTTATCTTTTACTCCCTCCATCCCAAATTGTTTGTCCATCTTACTATTAATACTTGTCCCAAAATAATTGCCCACTTCCAAAAATAAATATGCATTAATGTTTATATATTCTATATTACGCTTAACTTTAAAACTACACATACCTCAAAGAAAACAATTTAATTAATGATTGAGGGTTAAAGTTGTCATTATACTAAGGTCAAAGCTGCATTTAATATGATTTTCTTAATATGTGTGTTTTCAACTTGGTGACAAACAATTTGGGACGGAGGGAGTAATCTTTTATGATAGATAGCTTCTTTAATTGTCCTTGAGGCTTAGCTCAGTTGGTTGAGCAAAGTGGTTTTAAACCACAGGTCATGTGTTCAATCCCAATCAAGGACACTTTAAATTCCATTGGGGTCTTGGCCTAGTGGTCAGGGAGTTTTCCATAGGGTTTCTTCCTGGGGGTGATGAGTTTGAGCCTTGTTGTGAGGGGGACTCCTGCGACGCTATACCCATCCAAGACATGGGAGAGCAACCCCTATAGTGTGTCGCCTTGGCTACGAACTCTAGGGCGGTTACTCGATTCCAGGGGAGTAACCGCTTGTGGAGATGATCGGGTGGACCAAAATGGTCCGTCAGTGATTTCACAACTGCATTTCAAAAAAAAAGATAGCTTCTTTAATTTCTTTATACATTTGTTTTTTGATTATGTATAACAATATTCCTTTATAATTCTATGTTGTTAGACTTACAAATTCACTCTACACGTATAAATTGGTATAAATTTAATATGGCATATATTTTATCATTAATGTCAAACTTATATAAATAGACATACAACCTTATGTACAATAAATATTAAAATTTATTAAATTTATTAATTTTAACTCATACAAAGTGTTAAAATTTCATTGTTTGCATACTTAAAATTAAATAAAAGAATCAATGGCCCGTGTGTATACACGGGTTTGATATTATTTAATTATTAAATTATATATTAGAAACACCTTTATTATGTTATCATTCTAATTAAGTTTTAATTTGTCAATTAAGCCCTTCAATTCACCGAGTAGGATTAAGATTACTAGAAAAGCTTAATATAGACTTACAATAATAAATTTTTTCCACTAACTCGGTTTCAAAATATTTTACTTTTAAATCTCTACTTTAATTATTCATTTACATATGGTAATATCATCATGAATCCAACTAAATGCTTAATATACATATTAACTTACACACTTTATTATTAGAAACAAGATACTAAATACGAAATTTCATATTAAAAATCAATGGCCCCTGTGTATACACGGGTTTAAAGTCTAGTTATTAATAAAAAAAACGTTTTTTCTTTTTTTTCTTTTTTACGGGTTTTTTCTTTCTAAAATTAACCTAAATTAAATAAATTAAACTAATTAATTTGTAATATGTAAGGAGGGACAATTATGACTTTTGAGAAATACACATTTACTATTTAGGTTGTCATTTACATGGGAGATTATCAATGGCTTAGATTAAAAATGGTTAATCAATGGAGGGTTGGGATTAGATTAGAGTTGCCTAAATTAAAAATGACAACCTAATAACCACTCTATTATAATATATTAAAGAAATTGATAGTCCCGTAATCACTATTGATAAGTGATATAGAATCTCAATATGTAAAGTTTAATTGTAGAAGGGGGGTTGAATACAATTAAAAACTAATTCTGATTTTACTTGAGTTATTTAGCTAGTTTTTAATTGATTGAACACAAACAGAGTATATAGTAACAGATAGTAAATCAGACATGACAATATCAAAGAACAATGGTAATAGTAGCTAAATGGTGAATTATATTGATCATAAAATTCACAAGTGTTGATTGCGGAATGGACTAGCCCAAGCTAATCCAAATCAAACACACAAGCTAACTTATTACAAATGAGATGAGCAGTAGTGGACAAACACGCTAACTGCTCACTCGCTGAGTTACTGTAACGTACCCTAGACAAACTGATCACTGAACACACAAGTGATAAGTACGTACAGAAAAACTAGCCTCTAAAGTACAATATACTGAACTATATATACTACAAGAATCCCGTAAATATCTCCTACAAAATAAGATCTTGGAAGGACACGTGTTGCAACTTGATTGGATTGATCACTGCGGGTCCCAATTCTGTTACCGCAAATATCTTGTTACCTTAAATGAAGACTCTTGCTGATGTGTATATAAGTACAGTACTTTTGCACTTGATGATTGAGAGGCTTTATTGAATAGTCACTGAAGATGCAGTAATTCTCCTCACTCACTGCTAGCTAACATGCTCTTGTAGAATGACTTGAAATAGAGATCTTCAGCGACTAGCTTTAATTTGGGCAGTGACTTTTGCCTTATTAGATTTGAAGATGTAGAACTCTCGCTGCTAAGTATCAGCGACACACAAAGTTGAATTCTAATCTTCCTCAGCATATCATTTCCTTGAGAGTTGAGTGAATAATGATCAGCAGTAATAAACTCCAGCAACAGCAGCTTTGATACAATCCATTTCTTCATCGAGTAGTGTAACACCTGCCTAATTAGGATAATTAATTATGCCTAATTATTTGTAACTAGTTGTAATTAGTATGTAATAGGACTAATTACAGACTCTATCTGTATATATAAGGTGATTTATATATATATATATATATATATATGTATACTTACGCGATTTGGATAAATCGTACGAATCAACCGGACGAAGTCCAATACATTTTACTTGGACGTTGGTGACAAAACTTACTTAAATAATGGGAACGTATTTTACTAGTATAAATACATATTCGAACGGACACTATTAGATTAGTGCGACAACATTATGAATATTTTAGCAAACGTATCAAACGCGAAACAGATAACTTAAATAACTCGTTAAATGTTTTTATAATTAATTTCAAGGTATTTTTATTAAAATACTTCCGTCACATTTTAAAAATATAACTGCTTGGTCAAATATTAAAAACGAATGATTAATCAATTAGGACACGGAGTAAATACTGTATTTTAGGGAGTGTTTTCCCTCCCTTTTCCTTTTGGAACCAGCCAACACCACCACCACCTCCCCTATTCTCTCTTTCATTTTCATTTTATACAAAACACACACACACACACAAAAATCCTCTCACCAAATTCTCTCCAATTTTCGGATTTTACAAACTAACCAACAAAGGTTATATTTTCGGAATCACAAACAAACAAGGAACAAGATTAACAAAAGCGTCATCATCATTTCCGGCCTCCTTTAGCTCCGATTTGCAATTGTAAGAAAATATCTAAATTCCTAGATCTATTCATTTTGGTGTAATGTTTTGATGTAATATTGTGTACACAACTTAGTTATAACCTAAACAATGAAGAGAACATGATTTTACGGCTTAAAAATGCGTTTGGTTTGGGTTTTGGATCGGAAAATCGCGACAGTCGCAACTTTCTGGGCTGGTGTTCATCTTTGCGACATAACGCCTATGTCGCATGTTATGTCGCATAAACCGTGTTGTGTCGTAGGCTATGTCGTATTTTGTGTCGTATCTCATGTCGTACCCTTGTGTCGTAAACCAAATACGACACAACCCTTATGTCGCTATTGATTTAGCACCGAAAAGCTTATGCGACACAACTCTTGTGTCGTATAACTCTTGTGTCGCATTACTATGCGACACAACCCTTGTGTCGCATACCAAACTTTTATGTCGCAAATTGTGTCGCAGAAATCAGAATTTTGAAGAATTTTCACTAAAACAATGTAGAAAATGTGCATTTTTCCCTCCGAGCTGACTCGGCAGCTCGACCCCGACCTGGGGCTCTGCCCCTTGGACCCCGCCAAGGGGTTGCCACCCCTTGGAACCCCGCAACCAGGGGCGCTGCCCCCGGACCCCCGTCGTTCCACCACAAAATGTTCAAAAACAGTAATAATACTTTGAAAATTATTATTACAACCGCCACCAACGGGCCAAACATGTTTTCTAACAACAAACGATTACAAACATACGGACAAACATTGGGCATACTAGTTGTGTACAACTAAACGAAACGTCTTGCGAGACATCTACTTACCTAACACTATGTGTCTAGGCATTTGAAGGATTACGGGTTCGGAGAACCTACTTGCTTTACTTACTACTTGTTATTTGCTACTGCTTACTACAAGACTCAGGTGAGTCTTACGGCCCCACTTTTACTGTTTTATCTTATTGGGGGAGAAACATGCTACTACTTTTCCTTGAACACAAGTACTAAAACTGTTTACTATACCAAACGAAATTGCCTGAGTTATTTACAGTCTACAGAAATCTCTCCATCATATATCGTTAGTTATGGACTTAAGCGCGAACACTAGTTAATGGATCCATTAGGGAAATGACCCTCCCCGCCCGGGGTAGTAGCGCTACCACGAACCATTCCGTATAAGCGGGCGACTATTATTCGTTACATATGCTTGCTCAGTTACGAGCATGTCACGGGAGCAACTTATTACTTACGGGTTAAGCTTCGATTATGAGCCTCATGGCAACGGTATAACTTACTTACTTACATTTGCTGGATTGCAAATATTGGTTTTACATTTGCTGGATTGCAAATACTGGTTTTACATTTGCTGGATTGCAAATACTGATTTTTCGCCTACGGGCACTACTGATGAAATCTTATGTTCAAAACTGATATTAATTACAAACCTGTGACATTCACCAACATTCGTGTTGACCTTTTTGCATGTATTCTCAGGTACCCAGACGGAGTAGGATTACTCCAGGACTTTAGCTAGAGTCGCATGATTTCAACACAACTTCATTAACGGAGATTCTTATCATTATCTTTTGTATATTTCGATTATGTAATAGAATCTCCCGCTATACGCGTGGACTCTAGGAAACTACATTTTTGTATACGAAAACACTAAGTTTTCAAACATTATATCTATGGGAATGTAACTAATTTACAAACGTTGCATATAGATGTCGTTTGCTTTATCTTTGTGCTGTGATATTTGATTAGTAGCACTCCAAAACTTGCTTCCGCCAAACAGTGAATTTGGGGGTGTTACAAGTAGTGTATAGTTGAGTTGGTCAGCGACCAGTGACTCAACATGGTCAGCGACCAGTGACTCAACACTATTTATAAAGCATCTCTTGTATTGAATCTCACAACTCTTAAAAATTTTAAAATTCCAAAACTACCATCTAATATTATAACTATCAACTACCCCCTATTAATACAGCTAGCAAACCAAAAATAAAAGAAATCAAACAATACGGTTGTTAAGGATAAAAAAGGAAACAAATCATAATTAACACCCTTTGGTCAGAAGAATTAACCCACTTTATATTGTCTGCATTCTTTTTACAGCAACTCTTCAACTCTATTTACAGCGAGTCTTCATGATTAGTGCAATTTTATTTATTCCAAAAGCCACAATTTTATTTTCAATATAAATTACATCATATATGCCGTCTCGATTTGAGTTTTGCATGCTGGCTAGCTTACATTATCTCTGTCATAAAATAATCATTTTATAAATTTAGTACCGCCGCAATGCGCGGGTACCATGCTTATATATATAATTTTGAGCAAACCCTTTTTATTCTGTTTTTACGGCCTATTTTCTTGATATAATTATTGTGTCCACTAATATAGTTCCACATATTTGGGAACTAAATATTATCCCTTTTATTCAAATATCCGATTTTTAATTTTCTAAAAAAAAGATATCGGGAATAATTGAAAAGATATCAGTCAATTTTGTTCCCGCCTAAAACCACAATTTGAATCCTTTAATTCAGCTATATAACCAATACCACAACTTTCATCTACGAGTTTTTTATACCTATCAAAACATTCCCCCAAATCTATAAAGTTTTTGTTGTACCATCAATGGCAAGTCAATGCTTTCACACAACATGAGCAGGGATGATTGGAAGATACGTGTGAACATATTCTTGTCGTGGACTCAAAAATACAAGGACAATCCGTCCCAGTTGGATTCATTAGAGATGATACTAATTGATCATGAGGTAATGAGTCTTCAATCTATCATGTACAAATAACTCCCTGCATTCTCTTGATTTGGTTTACTATATGTTATCTGCCATTTTTATTTGAAGCGGATATAGTTATATGTATATATAAATAATACGTATATGTTGTTTGCCAATTTTTATTTGAAACGAATATAACAAAAGTAGTCATTCTGTTGTCTGCCATGTTTGCTCACTATGTAATTAGGGGTAAATATATTGATTGTTGTCTTCCATGTTTGCTCACTATGTAATTAGAGATAAATATATTGATAATTGATGTTTGAAGTATGTTGACTAACTATGCATTTGCCATTCATCGTTTTCATCATATTGTATGTGATTAACCTGATATATGTCTAATACAGTGATTGTAGTATAGCTGAATTGTAATGGCAGACAACATCTATGGGTGGTAAGCTTGAACACAAAATCTATTATGGTGGTGCCCCATACGTTTACCGAATGCATGGTCAGAATTATCATCTACATGAAAGCCTTATGCCTGAAAACGACGAAATTGCACAGTTTTGCCAACTCTACATATATGACACACAAAACAAAGACAATAACAGAATAAATGTGTTCAGGTGCACTCAAATTTTGCAAATACTGGACTCCATTAGATATATTGCATATTATTAATCTAGACCTAAGCCGGTGTTGTAGATCAACAACTTACTCAGTCTATTCTGGTTTTTAAATTCATGAATCATATTACCTTGACTCAACAATATGTAATAACTATATTGCCCTTCAAAATTCATTAATATTTTAATCTTTTCAAATCAACTATTGATTATAATATAATATCTATACTTATAATAACCATTCAATTTATAATTTTTAACATATATTATTTTAATGAATCTTCTACAAAATATATAAAAAAAATAATAATGAATTAGATCATGTCACTTTTATTTTCAAAATCGGTTTTTTCACGAACGTGTGCATCTATACGTCACCACCGCTATGCGCTGGTAGACAACTAGTATATATATATATATATGAACACTTTCCCAACTTTCATTAAAATTTGAAAATATAGTTGTTTAATTATGTATTTTTTTTAGGACTTGTAATGTTTTTCCTTTAATTTTTAATGACACAAAGTATAAAAACTATAAAATGTGACATTTAATTAAATTAAAAGTGTACAAATAAATCTATCTCTCTCTCTCTCTCTCTCTCTCTCTCTCTATATATATATATATATATATAGTATTTTTTCCTATTTGTCAAGTCTATTCTTTCAAGTTTCAACATCTAAGCAAATGTGCAATGTGTGAATATATCATTGACTTGCTTAATTTATATGCCACATCATACAAACTCATATTTTAGGAAGGTCTTTAGTGTGTCTTAATGACTCCATAAAATTTTCCACTAATTTGGAAGAATCATTATTATATATATACATTTGATTATTTATAATCAAATAAATGATTTCACTTTCTATTAATAATCCAGCCATATTATATAGTGGTAAAGTATCTCTTGTATAAAGTTGGTAAATTAAGTAAAATAGTGTTAAACTCGTCCTTTGGACGGCTAGTTAATGATACTGTACATTTTTATAATAAAAGGTTAATAATTGTGAAAGGATTCATACAATGCAAAAATAAATATTGTTAAAAAAAATTTTAAAATGTTCATATAAAAGAATTGAATATATAGTACTTATTTTTCTTCATGATTTGGTTTCGTTTATTCCCTCATATTCATGAAGACAATATTATTAATAAATATATTTGTCATGAATAAAGTAAATGTAGTCTTCATTTTTTATTAATTTTTACTTTAAAAAAAAAGCAAATAAGGGTGTGTCGTCACCTCTATCGGTCGGACGGATTTGATTCCGGTCGTTGATCCAACAGCAATAGAAGTGGCGAACAGTGAGTTTTAAATTTGTAGAGCAGGGGAATCCTAAGTTGTATACTACTGACAGACCTAAAAGGGCAGCAAGTGGTATGTATGACTCAGGTGTCGTTCTTCAAACTACAACGGGCATGGGAGTCTAGGAAGTTTTATTATCTTTGGAGATTCAGCTAGGTTTTTTAAAAGCTTTTGGATAGGTTTGGTTTTTATAACTAAATATTAATTAAATAAAGAAAACAGAACTAAAGAGGTTTGTACGGAGACTCGGTCAACAGAGGATAAGCGAGTGTTTACTATGATTTCGTTAAATGTTATTTGATGAATAGTCAAGGGTAAGGCTACTAGATGTGATGACTAATTCGGAGAGGATAGAAACATAATTAATGCAAAGTATTGTACCTACGACCGTTCCGCGGCTTCCATACGTTTGTACTCCACCAATGGGTGTTTCCAGCACTATACCGAGTAATAGGGCGTTTTACGGTTTTTCCGTTACATTAATTAGGGTTCCACATTACTCCCGCAGATTTCCTATATCCTAATGAGCTACAACTACGATCCTATTAAATATCTAACGTAGAGTTGTCCGCAATCAGATAAATAACATGTCACGTGGATAGCAGTTATAGAAGTCAAATACACCGGAAGTTCTCCCAAATGTACAGACCAATTTAACCGGCGACTATCCTCGAATCCTGGTCCCCAGTCACAGTCATCAGAGACGTCTGTATCGTAGCGTGAATTGTTGATTGAACAAGAACACGAACGGGGGTAATCCCGCGGACCAAGTTGAGATAATCGGGCTAACGATCAGTTAAATTGTTCAGCATTACAGATATAAATCATCACAACTATTCCATGCATGTTAATCTACTGTGTAAACCAATATTCTGTGTTTGAAAACCTAATTATGCAGTTACTGGTATGAACCAAGGGGATAACTCTAGCATGCATCATTCCTAAGGCAACAATCAAACAAGAACATGCGATAGGGTAACACATAACAGAACACCGTAATCCTAGCATAGCAGATAACCAATAATTAGATCATAGATATCCCGAAAGTTCTCTCAAAGATAAATAACAAATAAACATGAATCTAACCTATCTCTAATCCTACGCTCCATGTCTCTTATGATTTGTTTCAACCTAGAGAACACAGCCATACCAAGTTCATTGATCATCAAGTATAGAATAGGTAGAGAACGTGCCACTAGTAATTGGCCAAGTTCTAGCAGGAAGCTTCTAACCACAGCATAGGTTGGATAGATAAACATTCGAGATTCAGTTTACGAGTTCATACACAGTTTAAAGTAACACGGGCAGAGTAACAGCATGGCATAAACATTTTGACTATTCTAACATAACTACATCATAGTAAACACAAAGAAATGTCTAGCCTAACATTATATATCTAGCATACAATCCTAAACAAGCATAAACAAAGCAACACATGTTTAAAACTGGAAAGTAAGAGATATATAAATAGAACCTGATACGAATTTATTACAGACAGATCTTCGCAAATACAATGTCTTGGAGTGCCTCCGTACAAAAGCTAAAAGCTACCTCTACCTAACTATCTCTCTAACTAGCTCAATTCTAGAGAGAGAAAATCCCTTAGAGAGAGAAACTAGAGAGAGAGTGATGTGTGTGAGAGAGAAAGTGTAAGGAAGAAATGAAATGAGAAAGTTGGTATGAATGAGGTGTTGGGGATGTCCACTATTTATAGGCAAACCACCAAATCGCATGTACAACTCACGAAGCAGCACGTACAAGCAAACGGAGCACGATATGGGGTAGGGGGCCATATACGGCCTTGTAGGGGCCGTATACGGTGTAGTATAGGCCGTATACGGTCTTATATGGGCCGTATACGGTTCCTAAGGCCGTATACGGTCTCCGTCTGATTTCGTTCGTTGCTTAAAATGTCCGTATCTCCTTCGTTATGCGTCCGTTTGACTTGATTCTTTCGCCTGTGGTTTCGTAATTCCGTTACGCTTATAATGATGCCAATCTCACAGAAATTGGATGTGTAGAGCTTAGGCGTAGCCGAAATGACTTTTAATGGCTCTGAAAGCGTAGTGGTTTCTCCGTCCTTTGGCCGTTTCACTTGATTCCAGATTTTTTTCGTCTCGATTTTACCTGTACAACAGATGGTAGAAGTTAGGAAGTGTGTCTTTGATAGGAAAATGAGATCGGAGGAATTGGCCTGTATTAAAATGTTGTGTTTTGTGCATTTTTAGAGTGTTTTCAGTGATTTTTATCACAACGTCTACTTTTGAACCACTTTAGTGTATTTTAGTAAATAATCAATGTTTTGGAATGTTTTTACTAAAGAAAGGTTCAAAATGTGAGGAATAAAGCTTCTAAAAACATGACTTTTTACGTCACATCAAGTTATCCCACACTTAGACGTTGCTTGTCCTCAAGCAACAACTCTCTGGAAAGTATTTTTAGGTCATGTTTTTAGGGGCGAGTCAGAGAATATGTTCCGAGATTAGCATTTCCTCATATAAGTCAATTACTTCTAAAAGTGTGGAGGAGGATAAGATGATCCTTCCATAAACAAGAAGAGATTCTCTTAGGCGTACATCCAAATCTCATGATCTTGGAGTACACATGACTAGGCGATCTCACTACAGGTGGTCACTCAATTCACTCAAAGTGTATCGGGTTTCCTATCAATCTAGCTCAAACGAAATCGCTCAAAATAGCCACTCATGCTGCACTCATCGTCATAGGCTTGATCGAGAATTGGATCTCCACCACTTAGGTGAGGACGGTGCTAATTATCTCAAGACATTCAGAGGGTTGTAATGTTTGGTGAGGGTGAAGGGTATGGTTAGTGGTTTGTGAGGGTGTTTAGCTTATCCTAAAATCACTGAGATTATGAACAACTTTATTTAGAACGGAGGGTAGCTGTTTCAGCTTTTTGCCGGATTTTTCATGAAGAGCTATGCTTTGAAACTTTCAGCTTTATTTGCGGAGCTATTTTCTTTTCTTTTCTTTTCTTTTTCTTCTTTTCTTTTTTTTTTTTTTTTTTTTTCTTTTCTTTTCTTCAGAATTTCTTTTAGAGAATTTCCAAGGAATTTATATTTTGAATCCTTTAGAAATCTTTTTCTCTATCTTGATCATTTTGATTCTTTTCCATGTGCTAATTTTTCCCGCACCATCGTCCTTCCAGTTCTCTTGTGTGCTAATTTTCCCGCACCATTTGTTAAGAAGCTTGATTTTGGAGAATGCGAATGAGTAGGATATTTGAAACAGATATTCTAAAAGGTTGTTCTTCATAACCTCAGAAATTCCAAGATAAGTTTGGAGGTAATTTTTGGGAAGTGGGTGAAAATTAGGGTTTTGAAGAAACGAAGGGTTTAGGCTCAACAGGGTATACTAGGCGGATCTTCGATACTAAAAATGAGCATCGGAAAGGGTTTTGGGCTTGAAAAGATATGTAAGAAATGGGTTAAGTCCTAAGGAATGTCAAGGTCATCTAATTGCACCTATACCGCGTACGGTACACACCAATATGGTCTCGAAGCGTATGTCAAGAGCAAGTTCTAATTCAGAGATAAAGGCATTGGCATACACACAAGAATTGAAAGTGAAGCATTAAAGATGAATGCTTTTGGGCTCAAGATACCTCACTGCAAAGGGTTGTATGTGTCTAGTCATGTTCCTTCAATTATTACTTCTTGTTTAAGCAATTTCTACCTTATTTCCTTTAGGCTTTTAGAAATATCATACTTATATTTTGAAAATGGTTTTTTTCTCAGTAGTATTTGAGACTCAAAAACTGAGTTAGACTCATTGATTTTGAAAAAATTTGACCTTATTTTTGAAAAAAATTTTTGAGAGAAAGATTACTATTGGACATAAAAATCACCTATTAAGGTATTCTATACCTACCATCCCACACTTAGAGGAACATTGTCCCTAATGTTCTCTTGAGTAGAGATTTTACTTAGTAAAATCCCACACTTAGAGTTTGAACATGTAAGTAGATGTTTCTCAAGTGTTTAATTTGGGCTGGAATCCCACACTTAGTGATAAGTTTAGGATGAGGTACAAAAATTAAATGTACTAACATAGGCATAATAAACATAATTGAAACGGGGATAAAGGAACAGAGAGACTCCCCATTTGTGTTTACTGGAATAGACCAGGTTTGTGTAGGAGTGGTGCTAGTGAATTGCTGGATTTTAAAGACCAGGCTCGTTTAAGATCATCCATTCCACACAAAGCTGAATTCTGCAATAAACCACGACACACATATCACAGTATCTCATCTAGGTAGCAGGTCTAAAGCGTAAGTACAGAGTCATAATACAGAAAGTAAATAATAAAGATAAAATCTGGTAATCATCAAGTAGGTCGTCCGTGTCAGGATCAAACTCTGCCTCAACATCCCTGTCGAAAACAGAAGTCGGGGATGGAATGGAGAAATCCATAGCAGCCATAGCCTGACTCACGATCTCGTCAGAGGAAGTGACAGAAGTGTGAGCATCAAAACTAGCCAGAAGCTGCTCTGTGAGGCTGTGATCTGGTGATGCAAATCCTGTGGGTAATGCTGGATCAAGATCAGCAGCTGCAGTAGTGGGGCCAGTGGAAGGTCCAGCAGTAGAAAGAACAGGTGGATCAGCAGGAGGACAGAAGAACCATGGAAGTCGAGATGGTCCTGGATCTGGGCCAAGCCTGAAGGGAATGGCATCAGGTCTCGGAATCTCAAGCTGCTCACAGATAGAGGACATGATGTCATGCTGGATGGAGAGTGTCCGAAAGAGGGCCCACGAAGCAGCTGGGTCAGCCGTAGTGATACCGTACTCGAAAGTGGGTACGGGGGCTGGCAAAGGTGATGAGGGCCTCTCATCGGGCAACTCCTCGTGAGTGATCGGGACATCAGTCAGGTCCTCCTCAGTGATGGTCAGCATAGCCGCTCTCTGTACCCTGCGTCTACGGGGTCTGTGTCGTCTGCGTGGTCTCGCAGCTACATGATCAGCGTCAACAGCGTCCATCTTGAAACAAGATAAAATAAACAGGTAATGCTAATAGTGATAGTCAATACTTATCTCGGATTTTGCAATTCGAAGTCAGATAAGTGGCAAGCCTGCAATTTTATTAGTTCAGAGGTAACCATACTTAATAAAAATAAACTAAGAAATAAAAATGACAGAAATAAAGATAGGCTTGGGGTGCCTCCCAAGAGCGCTTGTTTTACGAGTCTCTAGCTTGACTCTTTGTACCTTTCTGTCGACTCACGGTGGTTCAAAGATAAAGACATCTTCCCTGATGGGAAAGTCTTCGAAGTAATGCTTTAAGCGATGACCATTAACCTTAAAATTACCTTCTGGTGCCTCGAGTTCGACTGCACCGTAAGGAAATACCTTTGATACTATGAATGGTCCGCTCCACCTGATTTTAAACTTGCCAGAGAATTTCTTGAATCGCGAATTGAAAAGCAGCACTTTATCTCCTGTTTTGAATCGTGAGGGCCTCAGCTTAGCATCGTGAATTTTCTTAGTTCGTTCTTTGAAGTTTAACGAACTGTCATATGCCTGATCCCTTAGTTCGGCTAACTCATTCAATTGCATTCGTCTATTTGCTCCAGCTGTAGAAATATCTAAGTTGCAGTTCTTCAAAGCCCAGTATGCTTTATATTCCAGCTCTATTGGTAAGTGACATGCCTTGCCATAAACTAGACGATATGGTGTGGTTCCTAATGGTGTTTTATAGGCGGTTCTGAATGCCCACAATGCATCATCTAATTTTTCAGCCCATTTGTACCCATGATTACCAACGGTTCTTTCCAAGATTCTTTTCAAAGCTCGATTTGTTGCCTCAGCTTGCCCATTTGTTTGGGGGTGATAAGCTGTTGATGTTTTGTGAGTGACACCATACTGTTGCAGAACTTTCATGAATTGAACGTTGCAAAAGTGTGTACCACGATCACTAATTATTGCTTTTGGAGTTCCAAATCGACTAAATAGCTTTTTGAGAAATTTGGTTACCACTTTGGCGTCATTTGTTGGGAGAGCTTGGGCTTCGGCCCACCTGGAGACGTAGTCGACTGCAACCAAGATGTATTCTTTACCGTTAGATTTAGGGAATGGTCCCATGAAATCTAATCTCCAGATATCGAAGATTTCCACTGTGACACCCGTCAAATTAGGACTAGAAATTAGTGCCTAATCAAGTGTTAATACATGTAATTAGTTCTGGGTTAGGCTAATTGATGTATCAATTAATATATATTGTTGAATATATATATACAAGTATGCGATTTGATTAAATCGTACAAGGTTCAAATCGAATGTAATTCGGTTCAATTAATTACGGATGTTGGTGAACAATTTAATTAAATAATATAAACGTTATTTAATAACACAATTATATCCAAGGTATTATATTTATAATATTTCGTATTCATTTTGAATCATACAATAAATGGTCACGCGATTAAAATAATAAACGCGCAAACAAACAAAACAAGTTAACGTTACATTTTATAACGCAACTATTAAGTATTTGGTAAAATACTTTGACAAAAATATTGGATAATAATTCGTATTTTAAAACTTAAATTTAAACGAATAAAATTAATATTTAACGTTTAAACGACCGAGAAAAACGAACACCACACGGAGCGCGAACGCAGGGAACAAAAATTGGTGAAGCCCACAACCGTGGACCCCACCAAAATCTGCCCAAAATGGGGGGAAACCCACTCCCCATTCTTCATTTCTCACTTTTCTCTTCTCTCTCTTTCTCAAATTTTCTCTCAAAAACCCACCATCTTCATCACACTAAAACACCAAATTACACCACCAAACGCCGCCGAAATCTCGAAGCTTTTGGAGAAAAAGAATCACCTCGCAACGATCTACAACCTCATCTTTCCGGATTTTCATTTCGACACCGCGTAAGTTTCCGACAAAAACCCGAAACTCTCCGATTTCACTCATTTTTACATAAAAGTTGTTTATATATGTTTAAAATGTCCATATATGGGTTGGGTAAAAGAATCGGACCAAACTATGGCCGGAAAACTCGTTTTTGGCTCAAAAACCCGTCAACAGCTTTAAGTGTCGTAACGAAGCATGCAGTATAGCGTCACTTCGTGCGTCACTTAAGTGACGCATTGAGTGTCGCTAAAAGCCCAAATTTTGCGTCACTTGCCTAAGTGCCGCATAAAACCCTCTTTTTCCGTCACTACCTAAGTGACGCATTTTCAATACCCGTCACTAATGACCGACACTTATAGCGTCACTTGCCTAAGTGACGCCTACAATCAAACCTGATTTCACCCGTCACTCACCTTAGTGACTCATGACCTTTATACCGACACTTACAACCGACACTTCCTCAAGTGTCGCACTCTATGCGTCACTTGCACAAGTGACGCTATTATTCAGAATCAGTCATTTCATGCGACACTTCCTAAGTGTCGCCTAAACCCATGAGTGTCGCTATAAGTGACGCATAAAACAGAATATTTACAACTTTTTACTAAGTGTCGAGACCAAAATTTTATCACTTGATTTCACCCAAATTCAAGTCCAGATGCGTTTTTCCTTAAAGCAATATAGTAAAAATAAAAATTTTCCAAGCTGACCTGGCAGCTCGACCCCAGCCAGGGGCTCTGCCCCTTGGACCCCGCTAACCAGGGGCGCTGCCCCCGGACCCCCGTACTTAGATTCCGTAAACACATATTTCACCAAGTGTCAAACTTGTACAACTTCAAAACAATTATACGACACAACTTTTCAAACATAATGGAATTTGTGTTTCTAAGTGTAACGCTTCGAAATCAATGTGATAACATCAAGACTATTATTACAATTAATCACCAACGGGCCGTACGCGTTTTCAAAACATACTTCAAAGATCAAACAAGTCGTTGTAACTTGTATCAATTTAATCAAACACGTCGAAGTAACTTGTAACAATACAATCAACCAAATCGGGGTAATTTGGACATCAAGTTAAACAAACAATTTAAATGGTAGTCTTTCGAGATACCGGTACAATTAATAACAATTCAAGTATCGTGGACACATTCAGGTTTCAAGTCTTTGGACATCAATTCACCGCTAATTACTTCAAGTTTATTAAATTAAACACTTCAAGACTCAGGTGAGTTTCATAGCCCCATTTTCACTATTTTACAACTAGGGGTGTGATAGTACTGCTCTGTTTTGTTTTACAAGTAGAACGCAAGTGCCAACTTTCAAATACGACATGAGTTTCAAGCTAATCAATTTAAAGTCCTCTATAGCATAGTCTCTAATATTTTAGCGTGAATGTTAGTATATGATATCATATGGGATTGACAATCCTCATCCGGGTTAGCACGCACTAACCGGTCAAACGGATGTATTAGCATTTGGGAAGACGAGTGTGGATTAGACACTCGTAGGAGGCATTTCAAGTTAGGTTTCCTTAATTGGGCCTGACAAATCAAGTTAAGCTCAGACTATGTGCTCATGGATTGTATAACTTTTATTTTGCTTAATTGCATCTTAAATTCAATATAAATCTTGCGGTTCTTACAACTATACATTGACATACAAACCTGTGAGCTCACCAGCGTTTTCGCTGACCCATTTTAGTATATATCACAGGTACCCAGCAGTAGGTGGACTGCACAGGGAGGGACTATTAGCTCGAGTCAGCATACATACAACTAGAGATTTGATTGCATTATTATATTTTGTAAAAGTAATTATGCCATGTAATCTCTCAATTTCAGGAACCGAGCTAATGTAACATTATTTTGATGTAAACGTTTATTTTATTAATACAAGTTTAAAACGACGCATATAGTGGTCGTTCATTATATCTTATGTGCTTTGTATATTGATTAGTGACACCCAAATCGAGCTTCCGCAAAACATTAAATTTGGGGGTGTTACATCCACGGCCTGGATGTTTGTGAGTGGCATTTCATTCCGTGCTGTTATATTGCCTTGTCTTTGGCAGATATCGCAGCGTCTCACCAGATCGTATGCATCTCGAAATATGGTTGGCCAGAAAAAGCCGGCATCGTACACTTTTCTTGCGGTCATGTTAGTACCGTGATGTCCTCCAGTAGGTCCATGGTGGCTTTGGTGTAAGATGTGTTCTGCCTCTTTCCCATCAACGCATCTTCTAATGATCTGATCAGGGCAAACCTTAAAGAGGAAAGGATTGTCCCAATAGTAATACTTTATATCGCGGAAGAATTTTTGTCTTCGAGAGGTTGGCATCCCTTTAGGTACAATTTTTCCCACCAAATAATTGGCATAGTCAGCATACCAGGGATCATTGGTAGATCGTGATCCTTGATGGTATCTACCAATATGCATGAGTTGTTCTTCTGGAAACTGGTCTTGAATGTCTTTTTCGTGCAACTTATCCATTGAAGGATTCTCTAATCGGCTAAGATGGTCCGCCGCGACGTTTTCTGCTCCTTTTTTGTCTTTGATCTCGATGTCGAATTCTTGAAGGAGTAAAATCCATCGTAGAAGGCGAGGTTTAGCATCTTGCTTCTTAAAAAGATATTTCAGAGCTGAGTGATCTGTATAGACAATAGTTTTGGACAAGATTAGATAAGAACGAAATTTATCAAAAGCAAATACTACCGCTAGCAGCTCTTTTTCTGTAGTTGTATAATTTTCTTGGGCGTCAGTGAGCGTTTTGCTGGCGTAGTATATTGGTTGAAACTGTTTCTCCTTCCGCTGTCCCAGAACTGCTCCAACTGCGAAATCACTAGCGTCGCACATGATTTCAAATGGGAGACTCCAGTCTGGAGCAACCATGATCGGTGCATGAACAAGCAGATCTTTCAGATGATCGAAGGCCTTGAGACATTCGTCTGTAAAGACAAACGGAGTATCTTTTTCTAGGAGATGAGTCATAGGTCGGGATATCTTAGAGAAATCTTTGATAAAGCGACGGTAGAACCCGACGTGTCCTAGAAAACTGCGGATGGCATTAACAGAGGTGGGTGGTGGAAGTTTTGAGATGGTCTCGACTTTTGCTTTGTCAACTTCAATTCCAGCTTTTGATATACGGTGTCCTAAAACTATGCCTTCTTTTACCATGAAATGGCATTTTTCCCAATTCAGAACTAGGTTCGATTCTTCACATCGGGTGAGCATCTTGTTCAAGTTAGAAAGACAAGTGGTGAACGAATCTCCGAAAACCGAAAAATCATCCATGAACACTTCCATGCATTGTTCAATCATGTCATGGAAGATTGCTACCATGCATCTTTGAAATGTCGCCGGTGCATTACATAAGCCAAATGGCATACGTCGGTAGGCAAAGGTTCCGTATGGACAGGTGAACGTTGTCTTTTCTTGATCCTTTGGATCGAGAGGTATCTGAAAATAGCCAGAGAAACCGTCGAGGAAGCAATAGAATTCGTTTCCTGACAATCTTTCAAGCATCTGATCAATGAACGGTAGAGGGAAGTGATCTTTGCGTGTAGCTTCATTTAGTTTCCGATAGTCGATACATACCCTCCAACCGGTGACGGTTCGTGTTGGAATCAACTCGTTGTCTTCGTTAGCGATGACCGTCATGCCTCCTTTCTTCGGGACGACTTGAACTGGACTGACCCATGGTGAATCCGAAATAGGGTAAATTAGACCAGCATCTAAGAGTTTGATAACCTCCTTTTTCACCACGTCTTGAATCTTTGGGTTAACTCTCCTTTGCCTTTGAATGGAAGGCCTGAAGTCATTTTCCATTAAGATCTTGTGAGTGCAGTAATTTGGGCTGATCCCTTGTATGTCAGAGATTTTCCATGCAATCGCTTTCTTATATGACTTTAGAACCTTAATGAGTAGTGCTTTCTCTTCGGGCTTCAGATCTTTGGATATGATAACTGGTAAATGCGAAGTTCCATCGAGAAAAGCATATTCAAGGTGTGAGGGGAGTTCCTTTAGCTCCAATTCGGGTGGTTCTTCAGTGGAAGGCTTCATCCTGGCAATCTCGTCTCTCTTAAGCTCATCGTACGTTGTCTGATAATCTGACTCAACTGCAGGTGCCTCTGGAATGTCGGCTGATGCTATTTCAGCCCATTCTGTATTGTAAAGCTCATCTTTTCTCAGCTCATATTTTACTTGGGAAGATTGAGAGATTACATTATCTTCAGTGATTATTTCTTTGTTGTCCTTTGTGAGTGCAAATCTCTGAAACTGAGCTGAAGAAGATGTGGTGAAAGTAATCTCTGGTTTCAAGTTTTCACAACTTTTAGAAAGTTGCGGATCGGATGGTTTAAGCATTGACTCCATTTCCTTGAGAGTCTTCAGAATTTCTTCTTTTGAGAGAGATGAATCAGGGACTTCAGAAGTAGGGCTTCTTCTCAAGAGATTGACCGGAGTGCCTTGCCCAAGTGGTACAGCAGTGATAAATCTGTTGGGCTGTAAGTTGGAATTCTTTAAAGGTAATAGTACTTCCTTTGATGCAATGGATGGATCCGAGATAGCTGAGCATAGACCCGCACCTTCTTCACAGATTTTCCTTGTTGTGATGACAGTGTTTGGAAGGGGATTAATGCTGCTTACTGCGAGGATTTCTTCCAAGTGTTCTTCAATTATTTCCTGCATAGAATCTACAAGACCAAGGTCTTCTCCCATAGGAAGTTTCATTAGCTTATCGACATTGAAGGTGACTTCCTCAGTTCCCACTCTAAGTTTTAAAGATTTTTTATTCACGTCAATGACGGCCTTGGCAGTATTTAGAAAAGGTCTACCAAGGATGAGTGGTACCTGAGTATCTTCCTCAATATCCATAACAACAAAATCAACAGGAAAGACGAATTTATCAACACGTACCATAATATCTTCAGCAATTCCTCGAGGGAGTTTAACTGATCTATCAGCTAATTGGATGGTCATACGGGTTGGTAAAAGTTCGCTTAATCCTAGTTTCCTATAAAGCGAGTATGGCATAAGGTTTACACTAGCTCCTAAGTCAGCTAAGGCGTTACTTATTTGAACATCCTGAAGGTAACAAGGAATAATGAAACGGCCAGTGTCTCCTAGCTTTGGGGGCAGTCCTTGTTGCATAATTAAAGAGCATTCTGCGTCTAAGGGCAAGTTAACGATTTGTCTGAGTTTTTCTTTGTTGGACATAAGTTCTTTAAAGAATTTGGCACAACTAGGCATTTCAACTAAAGCATCTAATAATCGAACGTTTAAGTGTAAGCTTTTGAACATCTCTAGATATTTTCCAAACTGGGCTTCTTGTTTTTCTTTCTTAAGCCTACCAGGGAAAGGTATACGTGTTGGTTTAACTACTTCTGGGGCTTTGGAAGATTCTGGTTCAGGAGAGGTGACAGGAGTGTCAATAGGTACTGAATCAGAAGAACTAGAAGGCTCGTCTGGAGGAATATCTTTTGATTTCTCATTCTTAGTCTCTTTTCCGCCTCTAGTGACAACAAGGATATCATCATAATCATAAGATGAATGATGAATAGCTTTGCTAATCGCTTCTTCTCTTTGCTTCTCCTCAACTTTTAAAAACAATCTTTTAACATTATCCTCCATGTTTTTAATTAAATCGTTTGAAATTCTGAGCAAATAATCAATTTGGTTTTGAAAATCAACAATTTGTTTGTTTTTATTATTTTGCTCAACCATGAAGTTATTGAAAATCGTATTGTTTAGACGAGAAGACAATTGAGAGGAAGTAGAGGGTGTAGAGGGAACTAACAAATGAGAGATAGGTTGTTTAGATAACCGCTGAGTGAAAGATTTTGAATGAATGATTTGATCAGTGGCTCCTGATGTGGCGAGAACATCTTCCTTGGGCTTCGAGTGTGAGAAGAGCCGTTGAGGTTGCTTCTTAGATTTGGAAGAGTCTTGCATATCTTTAACAACTTTAGAGATGGATTCGAGTTGAGCTTTTAAAGTATCGAATGCTTGAGTAGAAGTGTCTTTGTCTTCCGAGGTTGATTCATCAAACTCCCAGTCATGTTGGTGCATCGTTATCGTCTCAATCAACTTCCAGGCTTCTTCTGAAGTATGTAGCATGAAATTTCCGGATGAAGCAGCATCGAGGGTTTGTTGGTGATGAGGATTCAGACTGTTATAGAATGTGCAGACCAGATTCGTTTCAGCCAACTGATGATTCGGACATCTTCCAAGCAGATTCTTAAAGCGTTTCCAAGTTGAGCTTAATGATTCAGTAGTTCCTTGTCGAAAGTTAATGATTTCATTTTTGAGCTTGGTTTGTAGGGACGGAGGGAAAAACTTAGCCAAGAACTTAGTAGCTATCTCCTCCCATGTATGAATCGAATTGGGTTCGAGTTCATAAAACCATGTCTGAGCTTGGAAAGCTAAAGAATAAGGAAACTGATGAAGTCGGGTGACTTTTACACTGGATCCGGTTTGTTCGAAAGAGTCGGAAAGGTTGATGAATTTGTTAAGATGGGCGTTTGGATTTTCAACCGAAAGACCATGAAACTGACACTGAGATTTAAGTAATTTAATGAAGTGTGGCTTGATTTCAATGGTTTCGTCGGTTGGTGATACGATTGGTCCTCCTCGTCCCTCTAGCAGTGGTTGGGTTGACGAGGCGAGAGTGATACGATTCGCCATAACTTGTTTTAAGAAGAAAATAGGGTTTTGGAAAGGATAGGTTTAACTAAGGACGGGAAATTAAAAACTAACTAACCTAGGGATAAAAACTGTAACTTCCGGATGATTTTGATCTTCCATAAGGATCGCTAAATAACTAAGATAACAAAATTCCTAAAATCGGTCGTTGTAGTCCCCGGCAGCGGCGCCAAAAACTTGTCGTCACCTCTATCGGTCGGACGGATTTGATTCCGGTCGTTGATCCAACAGCAATAGAAGTGGCGAACAGTGAGTTTTAAATTTGTAGAGCAGGGGAATCCTAAGTTGTATACTACTGACAGACCTAAAAGGGCAGCAAGTGGTATGTATGACTCATGTGTCGTTCTTCAAACTACAACGGGCATGGGAGTCTAGGAAGTTTTATTATCTTTGGAGATTCAGCTAGGTTTTTTAAAAGCTTTTGGATAGGTTTGGTTTTTATAACTAAATATTAATTAAATAAAGAAAACAGAACTAAAGAGGTTTGTACGGAGACTCGGTCAACAGAGGATAAGCGAGTGTTTACTATGATTTCGTTAAATGTTATTTGATGAATAGTCAAGGGTAAGGCTACTAGATGTGATGACTAATCCGGAGAGGATAGAAACATAATTAATGCAAAGTATTGTACCTACGACCGTTCCGCGGCTTCCATACGTTTGTACTCCACCAATGGGTGTTTCCAGCACTATACCGAGTAATAGGGCGTTTTACGGTTTTTCCGTTACATTAATTAGGGTTCCACATTACTCCCGCAGATTTCCTATATCCTAATGAGCTACAACTACGATCCTATTAAATATCTAACGTAGAGTTGTCCGCAATCAGATAAATAACATGTCACGTGGATAGCAGTTATAGAAGTCAAATACACCGGAAGTTCTCCCAAATGTACAGACCAATTTAACCGGCGACTATCCTCGAATCCTGGTCCCCAGTCACAGTCATCAGAGACGTCTGTATCGTAGCGTGAATTGTTGATTGAACAAGAACACGAACGGGGGTAATCCCGCGGACCAAGTTGAGATAATCGGGCTAACGATCAGTTAAATTGTACAGCATTACAGATATAAATCATCACAACTATTCCATGCATGTTAATCTACTGTGTAAACCAATATTCTGTGTTTGAAAACATAATTATGCAGTTACTAGTATGAACCAAGGGGATAACTCTAGCATGCATCATTCCTAAGGCAACAATCAAACAAGAACATGCGATAGGGTAACACATAACAGAACACCGTAATCCTAGCATAGCACTTAACCAATAATTAGATCATAGATATCCCGAAAGTTCTCTCAAAGATAAATAACAAATAAACATGAATCTAACCTATCTCTAATCCTACGCTCCGTGTCTCTTATGATTTGTTTCAACCTAGAGAACACAGCCATACCAAGTTCATTGATCATCAAGTATAGAATAGGTAGAGAACGTACCACTAGTAATTGGCCAAGTTCTAGCAGGAAGCTTCTAACCACAGCATAGGTTGGATAGATAAACATTCTGAAACACCCTGAAAATTTTGAACCATTTTCTATATCAAACATTATATATGATCAATTTGTAAAAACTATTAATATTTTGACTTTGACTTGAATAATTCTTGTTGACTTTCTAGTCAAACATTCTTTTAAAATAATCGAGTGAAAACTTTTTCATAGATTGCTATTTGATTGGGTGATTGATACAAGTTTACCACAACGATAATTTAAAAGAGATAGGAGCTTGTCCAACCATATTGTAAAGCTCCATTCCACGTGTCCCATATCGACCATATATAAACAAGCTATCCAATAACACCTTTAAGCCAATCACCTACAAAATTTAAACAACTGAAAGGAGTAAGCCTAAGCTTAGTGAATAATATAAGCAATTAAATAAACAATGACTTTCACATAACACATAAGCTTCACATATCATAGTCTCAACTAGTTATATCAACTTGAGCAATTGTACTTGTTTTGGGCCGCAACCCAACATATCATCTCATAAACATATCCACGCCTTATGAGCATCGAGAACATAAGTTCAATGGAATATGTAAACATAACTATTATGGATCCATAATTATGCCAATTCCTGCAGAAAATCGGCATCTTCGGGCCTACACCCCGGTATATCATTCAATATATCAAATAAGTGCCATATCCATTACCGGCCCTTCCAAGTAATAGAATATGCACTACTTTACCAAAGTTAGTATCAACACTCTCAATTATTCATCAAAATGATCATAAGTAACAATATATAATATAATCAATCTCCGAAATTCCTAATACACATAATTCATTTATCACATACAACAATTTCTTTATCACAATTCAAAGCTATATCATAATAGCTTTTCCAACACGTTTCAACGATTGCTCAATAATATATCGACACATATCAACATACATCAACAAGATATAATTCAATTGAACCTTAAAAATTCACAACCAAATAATTCACATAATTGTGTAATATCTCATGCTTAGAAGCAATCCGATATTACACATTCATTATCTATTTAATTCCTCATATTACTCACCTTTGAGATTTGAGATTTAAGCAATTAGGTGACTCCATGGTTTCATACTTGATTAAGATGCCATCACTCTTGATCACCTAGCACATATAGTATATAAACACTTTTAACAACTAATAATCATCAATATTAACTTATCAATTTTATCAACCCATCACCATATTAGGTTGACTAAGTTTAACTTTAAATCAAACTATACACATAGATATAAAATCTCTACATAACACCATGATTATGATTAATTATCACTACTTCACAATTACTCATTAAGTGATGATCCTTATAATTACAACATCACTTTATATTCTTTAACCATGGTTAATTAACATAATTAATCCATTAATAAAATCATTAATCTCAATTACCAATCATTTATCAAAACCCCAATATTAGGTCTTGTGATTACTTAATCAAATAAGTTCTACTTCACTCTATAATCATCAAGTAAGATTTCTTAATCCTAAACAACCTTAATTATATATATACCCCATAAATACCATCATATTCATCATTAGCCTCATGAACCTTAATTTCTTTCATAGCTTTTAACTAGAATCATGTTACTCATCATCATTAACAAGCTTTAGTAACATCAATTTAATAAATTAAAACCTAAAATTCGGATTTAAACTTAATAATTAACTAAAACCCCAACAAACCCATTTCTAGGTCATGAAAATTGAAGAATACAACTTACATCATCAATTACTCATATAATTTCAACTTATGAACTTAGGGTTTCATATAATCTTTCAAGCTAACATCAAATTAAACATAATAACATGTTAAACATACCTTAATACATAAGAATTGAAGACTAGAAGCTTTAGATTAACAAAACCCTAGCTAATCCCTTGATTTCTCTTTTGATGCACTCAAACCGACTTCACAGAGGAAAATACGTGGTTTCCTGAGTTTGAAGAAATAAAAATGATGTAGATAATTACAGAACAGATGTTTTATACTGCCAATTCCATATAAACCCCTGATCTTTCATTACTTGACAACTTAAGTCCCTCTAACAAACATTTCTTTACATGTCAAGTCCTATTAACAGAATTTCCTTTACATTACTAGTCCTTTCTAACTTATTTAACATATAACATTTATTTATCACATAATTGATTAAAAATGAATATAATAACATTTACACTTACGAAATTTGGGATGTTACAACTCTCCCCCACTTGTCTCATTCGTGTCCTCACGAATGTCGCTCGTATGGATTCATATTAATACTTTCTCCAAGTATGTGGAAAACATTTAATTATATATACAAGACTTTACTTACTCAACTAATTCATAACATGAATGTATATCACTCATGTACTTACTAAATCTATCCTTTTAGTTCCATACATTCCTATATCTCACAAGTTTTAAACATTTCATACTCTCATGATGATATCCTAATAGGGTTCAATCATCTCATAACCTCCATGGGAGTTTCGTCGTTCCATACCAGTCTGGAAAAAATTTAGTTATAAATCCCATTAATAGATTTTCCGTTCTTTTTGAACCTGTAAAATCATCTCAAATCCATAGAATACTCAATACTCAGCTTTTACTTGAAGCAACATGTCACAATCCATAAACCATGTCATATCCGTTTTCATGATAATCCATCAATATAATGGTTTCAATAAAATCATCTATCAAATTCACAATCAAAAGGGATTTAAACACAAGACTGAATAGTCATCATTGTCTCAAGTTAATAGTTTTCAATCAATCCATTAAGTTAGGGAAATCTTCAATCATGTATAAGGAAATCCTGTCACAAATCTTTCTCGAATAATGTCAAATCCATCAATACTGAATCAGTTTAACAACTCCTTGAGGATATATCGAAACTTTAAAAAATTCTGTACAATCGATGTCCTGTAGTGCCATCCAAGTAATATTTCTCACAAGACAACAATTATAATTCCCAAATCATAATTGAGATAATCCTCTCATTGTATTAACAAAATGAAATCCTGTGAAATGTATCTCAATACATTATAATCATATCATACATAAGTACTGAATCAACAACCTGTCTTAAAACTGTTCCATTATTTCCATGTTAATGTCAAAAGACTATAATATAACCATACTGGTACTACAATCAACATTAGATATATCCTCTAATTGGAATATCCAACACAAGGGTAGCATCATTAATTACTTAATTACAATAGATACACACATCAGACGTTGCTCCAGTGAGCAACTTATAAATATAAATACATGTTTTCAATTCTTTCCACATGCACATATACTGTGCATATACCTTTTATTTTGCCATATTAATGACCATTTACATGAACATTTTAATTAGCCACGTAAATAATTCAAAACACATAATCATTTAAAACAAGTTAATCATATAGTCATGTGAACATCTCATTGCTACAATAATAACAATAGTGGTAATAAATACCACAACATGCCCATTGGCAATAAAAGTTTAACTCAATTCATAACTAGCAATTTAGCTAATAATCGCATATCTCTTTAGCTAACAGATTGCTAGAATTCTCTACTTTTGCAACTAATTATTTACTGATTTACAATTTGCAATTACAACTACCATTGAGTTGTATAAAACCTTTGACTTGAAATAAATCCAAATCATATAACAATTAACACCTTTGAGTAAGCAACATGTAGAGGTCAAATCTTAAAATCACATAATCCTTTGGCACTCAATCACATTGACTTGAATGCTAAATCAACATCACTTATTACTCATGCTATATAGCATAGCACTTCAATCAACATAATGTGCCTTTATTAAGCACCCATTTAACCATACCAACATAATGCTAACCGCAATCTGACCTCTACATTAGCTCATTTCACATTTCACTTATAACTAGTTGCAATTAATCACACATATATCTCTTTCACAATAGGTACCACGTCAAAACAATAGTTTTAGTGGTTTAATACTATATTATATTAACCATCACATCAAATTTCTCTAGTACTTGGTAGCCTCAACAACTCCATGTGAAATGGCATAATATAAATACGTTGATCAGGCGTCTTATATTATGTCATTTACACTTCATTTCCAGACCACTTCATACTATCAATCATTATCATCACATATATCATAACACAAACATCAACCATTTGCACACATCGACTAGCACCTTTATAACAGGCACAATCAAACATCAACTTGCTACACTTTTACAATTTTCACCTTGAGTGTGAATCTAATCATATGATCAGGTAAGTATAGTAATCACATATATATTTAACACCTTTCTCACTATCCAATTAGTATAGGTATAATGTCTAACACAATTACATCAATCAACACCTTTAGTACCTGATTCCATATCAAGCACTAGTGCAGCAATTAATACTGATAGTATATTATATGATATTTAGTATCAATTATTCTGTCAACATCATGTGTAATATTCAACACATATTTATCAATAGATACTTCATTAGTTGAATAACAATTGAGCATTCCATATTTAATTATCACATAGATGTAAGCTCATGTACTTATCGTGCAAACTCTTATAATGCTTAATTCAACTAACTTGTAATATTCTACATGATTCAAATACTTCCTCATATTTCAATTAGTCCACATAATTCAATAATTGATGTTAACCAACAATAACAGTTGGTAACAATTAACAATATGACGTAATACACAGCTTAAAATAACTCATACCCGATAAGAGTATGTGGGCTTCTTAAAAACAAGTTCTAAATGATCCCTGGGTTGAAAGAAACAAAAGCCCAATCCAAAACATAAGCCAAAAGCTCAAAATAAGGTCCCGCGTTTAAAATATGACATTGTAAACTTGTTGTACCATTCCCTCAATCAAATAAGAAATTAAATAAGAAAATGTTGAATTTATAAGAGATTCCCCAGGAATGACTCCCATTCCCCAGGAATCAGGCATGCTGTTAGCAATTTGATTCGGATTCCCCAGGAATGACTCCCATTCCCCGGGAATCAAGCGTGCTGTTACCATCATACTTCGGATTCCCCAGGAATGAATCTCATTCCCCGGGAATCAAGCCTGCACACTTAATTACCATTTATCGAACTTTAAACGTGCATATCTTGAAAATGACAAGTCTAATGACCATGAAATTTTGCAGGCACGTGTAATATGACATTTCAAACATTTCCCAATTTCCACTTTTTGAAATTTTACGTCTTATTGCGTTTTGGACTAATGACCACTTTATGGTCATTTTTGACCATTTCCGTTGACACGCCATATTCCAAATGGCTTGGTTTCTGACTTCAACCATTTGCCAACATATTCCTATATACATTTGTGACGTGTGGGCATATTCATCACCCTCATACACTCATTCTATTTCGTTTTAACTCTTTGACCCGTTTGGGGGTCCAAATGGACACTCTTACCAAAATCCACCACATTACCCACACCAACTTGCCATTTCAATCCGAATTGACTCCATGTCATGATTGAAGACTCATAACCACATTCTTGGACCAAAATACGACTTTTGACCTCTTGATCATAATTTCACCAAAACTATGATCAATACCCTTCACATGAACATCTAATCACATTTACCACTCTAAAACATAACCTTTACCCATATTGACACTACCTCATTTAACTTTGACTTTTCCAAGTCAAAGATGGACTTTTCAACCATTATACACTTTCTAATTCAATTAACCATATGACTTCCATTATCTTAATTGAGATATATTAACATCTCATTTAACTTCATATTACTACTTTAATACATAATAGCTACCAAACACTTCACGATAGAGAGTCATATCAGTTTACTTTACCATATTTTACTGCTACATATAATTAGCAAATAAATCATGCATTTCATATTGGTTTAAGTTTAGGAATCCTATCGTGGATTACCTAATTCTCTCAAACCATCGCTCTGATACCAACTTGAAACACCCTGAAAATTTTGAACCATTTTCTATATCAAACATTATATATGATCAATTTGTAAAAACTATTAATATTTTGACTTTGACTTGAATAATTCTTGTTGACTTTCTAGTCAAACATTCTTTTAAAATAATCGAGTGAAAACTTTTTCATAGATTGCTATTTGATTGGGTGATTGATACAAGTTTACCACAACGATAATTTAAAAGAGATAGGAGCTTGTCCAACCATATTGTAAAGCTCCATTCCACGTGTCCCATATCGACCATATATAAACAAGCTATCCAATAACACCTTTAAGCCAATCACCTACAAAATTTAAACAACTGAAAGGAGTAAGCCTAAGCTTAGTGAATAATATAAGCAATTAAATAAACAATGACTTTCACATAACACATAAGCTTCACATATCATAGTCTCAACTAGTTATATCAACTTGAGCAATTGTACTTGTTTTGGGCCGCAACCCAACATATCATCTCATAAACATATCCACGCCTTATGAGCATCGAGAACATAAGTTCAATGGAATATGTAAACATAACTATTATGGATCCATAATTATGCCAATTCCTGCAGAAAATCAGCATCTTCGGGCCTACACCCCGGTATATCATTCAATATATCAAATAAGTGCCATATCCATTACCGGCCCTTCCAAGTAATAGAATATGCACTACTTTACCAAAGTTAGTATCAACACTCTCAATTATTCATCAAAATGATCATAAGTAACAATATATAATATAATCAATCTCCGAAATTCCTAATACACATAATTCATTTATCACATACAACAATTTCTTTATCACAATTCAAAGCTATATCATAATAGCTTTTCCAACACATTTCAACGATTGCTCAATAATATATCGACACATATCAACATACATCAACAAGATATAATTCAATTGAACCTTAAAAATTCACAACCAAATAATTCACATAATTGTGTAATATCTCATGCTTAGAAGCAATCCGATATTACACATTCATTATCTATTTAATTCCTCATATTACTCACCTTTGAGATTTGAGATTTAAGCAATTAGGTGACTCCATGGTTTCATACTTGATTAAGATGCCATCACTCTTGATCACCTAGCACATATAGTATATAAACACTTTTAACAACTAATAATCATCAATATTAACTTATCAATTTTATCAACCCATCACCATATTAGGTTGACTAAGTTTAACTTTAAATCAAACTATACACATAGATATAAAATCTCTACATAACACCATGATTATGATTAATTATCACTACTTCACAATTACTCATTAAGTGATGATCCTTATAATTACAACATCACTTTATATTCTTTAACCATGGTTAATTAACATAATTAATCCATTAATAAAATCATTAATCTCAATTACCAATCATTTATCAAAATCCCAATATTAGGTCTTGTGATTACTTAATCAAATAAGTTCTACTTCACTCTATAATCATCAAGTAAGATTTTTTAATCCTAAACAACCTTAATTATATATATACCCCATAAATACCATCATATTCATCATTAGCCTCATGAACCTTAATTTCTTTCATAGCTTTTAACTAGAATCATGTTACTCATCATCATTAACAAGCTTTAGTAACATCAATTTAATAAATTAAAACCTAAAATTCGGATTTAAACTTAATAATTAACTAAAACCCCAACAAACCCATTTCTAGGTCATGAAAATTGAAGAATACAACTTACATCATCAATTACTCATATAATTTCAACTTATGAACTTAGGGTTTCATATAATCTTTCAAGCTAACATCAAATTAAACATAATAACATGTTAAACATACCTTAATACATAAGAATTGAAGACTAGAAGCTTTAGATTAACAAAACCCTAGCTAATCCCTTGATTTCTCTTTTGATGCACTCAAACCGACTTCACAGAGGAAAATACGTGGTTTCCTGAGTTTGAAGAAATAAAAATGATGTAGATAATTACAGAACAGATGTTTTATACTGCCAATTCCATATAAACCCCTGATCTTTCATCACTTGACAACTTAAGTCCCTCTAACAAACATTTCTTTACATGTCAAGTCCTATTAACAGAATTTCCTTTACATTACTAGTCCTTTCTAACTTATTTAACATATAACATTTATTTATCACATAATTGATTAAAAATGAATATAATAACATTTACACTTACGAAATTTGGGATGTTACACATTCGAGATTCAGTTTACGAGTTCATATACAGTTTAAAGTAACACGGGCAGAGTAACAGCATGGCATAAACATTTTGACTATTCTAACATAACTACATCATAGTAAACACAAAGAAATGTCTAGCCTAACATTATATATCTAGTATACAATCCTAAACAAGCATAAACAAAGCAACACATGTTTAAAACTGGAAAGTAAGAGATATATAAATAGAACCTGATACGAATTTATTACAGACAGATCTTCGCAAATACAATGTCTTGGAGTGCCTCCGTACAAAAGCTAAAAGCTACCTCTACCTAACTATCTCTCTAACTAGCTCAATTCTAGAGAGAGAAAATCCCTTAGAGAGAGAAACTAGAGAGAGAGTGATGTGTGTGAGAGAGAAAGTGTAAGGAAGAAATGAAATGAGAAAGTTGGTATGAATGAGGTGTTGGGGATGTCCACTATTTATAGGCAAACCACCAAATCGCACGTACAACTCACGAAGCAGCACGTACAAGCAAACGGAGCACGATATGGGGTAGGGGGCCGTATACGGCCTTGTAGGGGCCGTATACGGTGTAGTATAGGCCGTATACGGTCTTATATGGGCCGTATACGGTGCCTGAGGCCGTATACGGTCTCCGTCTGATTTCGTTCGTTGCTTAAAATGTCCGTATCTCCTTCGTTATGCGTCCGTTTGACTTGATTCTTTCGCCTGTGGTTTCGTAATTCCGTTACGCTTCTAATGATGCCAATCTCACAGAAATTGGATGTGTAGAGCTTAGGCGTAGCCGAAATGACTTTTAATGGCTCTGAAAGCGTAGTGGTTTCTCCGTCCTTTGGCCGTTTCACTTGATTCCAGATTTTTTTCGTCTCGATTTTACCTGTACAACAGATGGTAGAAGTTAGGAAGTGTGTCTTTGATAGGAAAATGAGATCAGAGGAATTGGCATGTATTAAAATGCTGTGTTTTGTGCATTTTTAGAGTGTTTTCAGTGATTTTTATCACAAAGTCTACTTTTGAACCACTTTAGTGTATTTTAGTAAATAATCAATGTTTTGGAATGTTTTTACTAACGAAAGGTTCAAAATGTGAGGAATAAAGCTTCTAAAAACATGACTTTTTACGTCACATCAGGGTGTGAAGGAAAATAAATGTCTAATTAATGGAGAAGACTTTGTGGTACCTTTAACATGTTAACATCGAGCTCTAGCTATAACGTTGGTGGTGAATCATGGTGCTTTACGGTAGTTTTTGGTTGTTAGGTGGTGAAACTTGAAAGAAATGAAAGATGTATATGAATATCTAAGCTACAGTAAATTTTTTCCAAGACCTACATATTCTAGGTTCTATTATCTTCAAAGTATCGTGAATGTTGTTGATATAGCAAAATAGTTTCTTTTGTAAAGTAAATAAAGGAAAATCAAAGTATTGTTGGTGTTTTGATAGTTTATGCACATAACATGGTGGTGGTAAGTTGAGATGAAGGGTGAAAGTTAAGATAAAATAAAATAAAAGATATTTGAAAAATAACATAATGTCAAACTGTCAACGGTAAAATTTACGATCGATTGTTTATGGATTTGAGTCCGTGCCTCAGCATACGTGGGTGATTTTTGAGCATGTGATTTGCCCATCGTTGGTGCTTCTTCCAGGTGGGGCAGATGCGTACCATTAAATTTTGGTACGGGGTCATAGGTACCCTACAAATTACCCTTCAAATTATACCAATAAAACATATTTAAGTTTCTAAATTTATATGTTGACGTTTGTTTTTAATGTTTATGTATTGATTTAGTTTGTTCAGTCTATCAATTTCAATTTAAGATTGACATAAACATTATCGTAATCAAGTGTAAGATCCACGTATGATAATTGGTGTTTAAGTATATATTTTGATATGTTAATTTTTATATTCAACGTGCGTGTATAATATATTCACTTATAATTTTAATTTTTTTCCGCTCCGCTGCAACGCGTGGGTAAAAACAGCTCGTTCATTTACAATATAAAAAACTTATTTGGCAAGTTCATCATGTTTATTTCTTACATTACATTGAGTTTGCTATTTTAGACCAATAATAATTCATTTATCAATTGGAATGCCTTTACTGATGTTGTAGGTTTTGAAACCTACGATAAAACTGGAGAAGGTTTTGGATTTCAAAAAGCGATGTTACTTACAAAACCTTCATGTCCTAGGTTTTAAGTAACATTCTCTGCAATTTCACCTTTGTATATCTACATCATGTTGTCGCACCCCCAAATTAATGATTAGCGGAAGCATACGTCGTGTGCGACTAATCAAGGTAATCAAGCACAAAGATATATAATGAACGACTCTATATGTGTCGTTTACAAGTTACATTAATATAATGTAAAAGTTTTACAAAGTTGTAATGTTTACAAAAGCTCGTAATTGATATAAGAGATTCTATGGCATAACTACGTTACAAATATAGTAATGCATGACAATCTCCTGATGGTTGCATGAGACTCGAGCTAATGGGCATCCTGAGCGAGCAGAAACTACTACTGCTGAGTACCTGAGAATACATGCTAAAAGGTCAGCTAAAAGCTGGTGAGTTCACAGGTTTGTATAATGATAAAGTATAGTGTGTGAACCACAAGATTTAATATAATGATTTGAAATCAATCAAATAATGTATATGTCTGCCATGAGGTCATAGTCTGAGCTTAACTGAGGTTTCAGGATCACAACCAAGTGCCTGAGCGAGGGTGCCTCTCTGCGAGTGCCTAATCTACACTCGTATGAACAAATGATAATGCGTCCGTTTGACCAGTTAGTGCTTGCTAACCCGGACGGGGATTGTCAATCCCATATGGTACCATACACTAACATTCACGCTACAAAAGTATTACCAAACTATGATCGTGGAGGGCTTTAAAATGATTAGTAAATAACTCATGCAGAATATAGCGAGGTTTAGTACTTGTGTTCACATGTAAAACAAATAGAGCATGTATCCTCACCCCGAGGTAAAAACAGTAAAAAGCGGGGCTATGAGACTCACCTAAGTCTGATAAGTTGCTATCAAGCAAGTATGATGTTGCACAAGGCGATGTTGTCCGAAGACTGTAACCTGCCGGGCGTTCAAAACGTGCAAGGTTATAAATATAAGTAGATGTCTCAACAGACCATCTATGCTAGTTGTTCATTCAACTAGTAATGTCCAAATGATTTGGTTTGATTGATTAGGTTTGAGTTTTGAAAACATGTACGGCCCGTTGGTGAGTTTTTGTAATAATAATTCGAAAGTATTATTATTGTATGTTTCATTGTATTGTATAGTTATCAAAATATATGTATGTCATGTACGAGTATCATCGTATAAGGTTTTGTCGTGGTGAGTGTTCGACACTTAATGTGAAAAGTATTTACAACTTTTAAATGACGGGGGTCCGGGGGCAGCGCCCCTGGTAGCGGGGTCCAAGGGGCAGAGCCCCTGACTGGGGTCGAGCTGCCAGGTCAGCTTGGAAAATTTTTATTTCTGTATATGTTGCTTTAATAAAAACGCATCGGAGATTTAAATTTGTGAATATTGTGACACTGAGATTTGTGTCGCATTCTGTGACATTTGTTGAATTAGCTACACAAGGGTTTGTGTCGCATCATGCGACATTCGCAATTTAATGCGACATAAAGGTGTTGACGGCGATCAGTTTTTGCGACATAAGGGTTTGTGTCGCACCATGCGACATCGAGATTCATTTGCGACATAAGTATGGTGTCGCAGGTTGCGACATAATCGATTATTGGGACATAGTGGCTTGTGTCGCAATGGCTTTGGGCCAAAAGCGACACAAGCGGCTGAGTTGATTCAAGGGCTCGGGTTTGTGATCAAACGACCTCAGTTTGACCCGAGACTTTTACACAAGTCTTTAAATAGTTTATAGAGCCTAAGAAAATTATTGGTTCATGTCGGGATTTACCCGAAGTGTCGGTTTTAATAAAATGTCAAAACAGCCTTTATATTATGTTTTCGGTTTTTGTCGGTTCGTTTCGCCCTTAGTTTCTAACATGTTCTAGCCCGAATTGGAACCCAAGAAAAATCACACATGTTATATTATGTCTTTAGTATATTACCTAATTTTTTCGTGAATTATAGAGGTCATTTTGTTAGGTATATAAAATCGAGAAGTAAGTGTGTTTCATTTTCGGCTAAAACTGACCCATGTCCACAAATCGAATTTTATGTAAGAATCTGTGTATTTCTAGAGGAAACGTTCAACATGAAAGTTGTAGACAACGAACATACGAAGATTTTGGCATAAGTTTCATGTGTTGATTCGACCTAGAACTCAAGTTATAGTCGTTTTCATGAGGTCATTTTTCTGGACAGAAAACTGTGACTTTATATATGTTTTATAAAACGTGTTTCAAGCTTAGATTTGGACATTTTCTTGTTAAATGAGCCACTAAACATGTTAAAAACATTAGGCAAGTAAATCTAGTGAAAAGTTTTGAGAATTTCTTACAAGCAAAGATGATCTAAAGATGAAAACAAGATGATGATGCTCGGTTTTGCTTCCACTTCCTTTTCCTTGCTTTTTCCTTGCCAAAAGGAGGTGTTTGAAGGTGGTGGTTGATGGTGGATGTGTGGTGGTGTTGTGGTGGTGTTGAGGGCCGGTTTTAGTGAGAGAAAATGGGAGAGAGTTTGTGTTTAGAGAGAGGAAATGGGAGGTGATTGAATGAGGGATTTAAGGGGTGTTTTGGTGGCTTAAGGTCAAGAAACAAGATCCACATTTGGTGGATCTTGTTGGCCGATTTTCTTAATCAAAAAGGAGGCAAGATTTGTTGAAAATCTTGTCTCCAAACTTTGGTATAATACCCGTGTTCGTTTACCCGATCGTTTAAACGTTTAATTATACGTTATATGTTATTCGTACGTGTTTTAAATAACGATTGAAATTCGATATTTTTAGTTGGTAGTATTACTCAATAATACTTGGTAAACATTTATAAAAATGTTTAGTTACAGTGTCGGGTTTGATTTACGTGTTCGTGTTTCGGTCGTTAAATCACGTGACGTTTAATTTAACGTTTTTGTTATCGATATAAATTTTAATATTTATAATAGAAGTATTGTATCAAAATACTTTGTTTGAAGTTATAAAAATATAACTTGAAGTTACTTGATTTGTCGGACGCGTCTCGCGCGTTTTTGTCGCGTATCAATTATTTACACGAAACGAAATACGTGTTAAATATTATTAACATAATATTTAATAAATAATGAGATTATTAAATAATTTCATGTTACTTAATAATTTGATTCACCAACGTCCGTATTAATGTATCGGGATCCACCCAATAATGAAATGCACGATTTAAACAAATCGCGTACGTGTATATATATTTCAATATATATAATGATACATACAATTAGCCTAAAACAAAACTAATTACATGTATTAAGAGATGATTAGGAACTAATAGCTAGCCCTAATTTGTCGGGTGTCACACATGTAAACATCTAAATTGTAGTTCACCGGAAGACATAGATTTTTTGTCTGTGGCCCTTGCCATTGGAAGAGGAATGCTGTTCAACCCTCAATTCTAAGAACAGCCCGGAACACTATTCGGATGTAAAATGATTTATTAATAAAGACGTACTCAAATATGAAGTTGAAATACTCTATGACGAATTTGGCTATAGTCCAGCCTATGGTATCCATCGTTTTATTTCTAACTAATTTCGGTTGGTACTGCTATTTGTTAATTAATTTCCATTTTTCATTGTAACAGGACTACTATTTTTACTAATGAAAAAGTGAGGCTTTGAATATTTTGTCATTTATTTAATTTGTATGTTACTAGTATTTTGCCTTTTCCAGTTACATGCATGGAAGGCGATATATGTCCTCGATTGGTAGCTATACGTATTTCGTGCACACTATTCGAAAGACAAATAATTATGTTATACACAAATAAATCAATAATTACTACAATATATCTTTGTAAATACGCATGAATATTCGGCTTCTTAATTGACCATCATTGATCATTCTATGTCTGTATGTATACATATACGAGACATATATAATGTGCACATATGCACACATATATAAGCAAATATTGTACGTTTTGACAAAATCTGATCACCTGAGATGGCGGAATTGGACGGTAACCGTAACGTTTACTACGAAATCTAAACCCAACAATTAAACTCCATCTAAACTAATGATTACACTAAATTACAATGTTTTGAAAACCGGTTGAACCGGACCGGTTCAACCGGTTGGACCAGATCCGGACGCAAAACCGATTCAACTCATATAGTACAAAATTGGCGGTTCAACCGGAAATAAAAGCGGTTCGACCGGATTGAACCGGGTCCGGACAGAAAACCGGTTCGCTCAAAAACCGATTTTTTAAACGTTGCTAAATTATATGCTTTTCAATCTATTTTAATTGGTCGACACTTATTTACTTTTACAGTAACTTTAAGCTTAAACTAACAATGATTAGAACTACCTACAGGGGTATGTAACTATGTAATTAACTTGATGATGACCATACACACATATATATATAAGTTCATAATTAATAATACATACACATATATAAGCCCAAGTAACATTACACAAATCTATATACTAATTAATTAATAAAATTTAGAGTAAATTATTTAAATCGTCCATGTGGTTTTCAATTTGTTCCATAGGTCGTTCCTGACTTTCAAAAAGTATTTAAATAGTCCAAATTTTGAAACTTTTGTTCATCGGTAGTCCAAAATTAACTATTTAAATAATTTAATTTTGTGAAAGTTTTGTTCACCAGTAGTCCATTTTGGACTACCGATGAACAAAAGTTTTAATATTTGGACTATTCAAATACTTTTTAAAAGTCAGTGACGACCTATGGAACAAATTGAAAATTACATGGACAATTTAAATAATTTACTCTAAAATTTAAAAAGCAAAAATTTAACCTTTTATCTATTAAAATTTTCAATTTAGTAGCCTGAGTTTGCGGATCTTAAAACTAGTCCCAGTAAAAAAGATACTCCCTCCGTCCCGTATCTATTGTCCACTATTCCTTTTTTGGATGTTCCAATTTAATTGTCCACTTCCATAAATGGAAAAAAATAATGAGATAAAGTTCATTTATGCCCCTAATTTATATATCTAAGACAAAAATGTATGTAAACAGTAAAGGGTAAAATTGTCTTGTTAGCAAAAAGTAAGAGAGATAGTGATGTTTTTCTTAAACTGCGTGTTTTTCGTCTGGGGACAATAAAATTGGGACGAAGGGAGTACATGGCAATTTGGCATGTATATAAAGTTATAAATTACGCTTATAATAAAACCCCCAAATCTAAAACCCTAATTTATGCTCCCTCTCTTTCTCACACACAAGCACGAACGCTCTTAGGGTTTGCGATGGCCGACGCTGTGGACAAAATCAAAGCTTTCTGGAAATCTCAAATTTACGATGAAGAAAGTTGGGCTGTTAACTTGGTAATTCTTTTCATTTGTTTATTATTAATTCATATTAGTTTGTATATATTAAAACCTATGATCCTTAGATTGTGTGAAATGTGCAAATTGAATCTATGTTTGATTTTCACTTGAAATTAGGTATTTTTAGGGTTAGTATTCGTATCCTTGTGATCTTCATTAGGGTTTGACATTGGATGTATGATATGGTAGGTTATTTGCAAATTTTATCTTAATATATATATATATATGTGTGTGTGTGTGTGTGTGTGTGTGTGTGTGTGTGTGTGTGTAGGTTTTGAGAGACATCTGTTTTGTAGCTGTTCTGTATTGAACTTGAGCTAATATATGTACTTGATTTAATGGAAAAGTACGGGCGAGATTTTGATAATCATAGGCACTGTATACTGGTTATTGATTTGGCACTAAAATTCAGGGGTGGAGTCAGAAAATCCTAATAGAGGGGGCGGAAAAAATCTATTTTTATTTCTTTTATGGTTTTGTGGGGGCGAAATTTGTAAAAGGTCATTATATCTTAAAAATATTTATTTTTTACATAATTTTAAAATTCTTGTGAGGGCGGCTGCCTATGTTACCCCCGCCCGCCCCTGCTTAAATTGATGTGTGATATAGAGTTAGACTGAGCGAGATCGATAGTTGGTTTTCATGTAGTTAATGTCAGTATAAATATATAGAAGTGGGTCGATCTGGGTTGAGTTTATTGATTACGAGTCAAATATGGAAAGTTAGTTAGTGATGAATGATTCAAATGGGTCGAATAGATTAAAAGAATTTACTTCATTATATTGAATGCTACTTTTTTCATATCAGGGTGGGGTTCAATAGAAAAGGGTTCCTATGGTGAAAAGTCCAGGTAGGATTCTGGTGTTAACATGTACCCTGATACACCTTTTATACACTTTCATGCAGCGTTTCTTATCAGTGATGCACCCATTTTATTGTGTGCATTAAAGTGTACACACGGTGCATTAGGACGTGTGTCAATAACTCAACATCAGAATTTTCCTTAAACTTCTTTTAATAAGAGCCATTTTATTGATCCTCTTTTTTCTCATCGTATTTACGTTAGTTAGTAGTTATGGAGAACATATAAGAAAGGATGGATAAAAAAGCATTGCGAGGATCGGTCTACGTTTTGATCTTTTTACCCAACGCATCTGTTTTTCTACTTTTAGAACTCATGTAATAGATGAAAATTGAATCTGGAAAAGAGGTTATGTATGTGATGTTATAGCCATTCACTTGTTGGTTTAACATAAAAAATTGTGAGCGAGATTATGAGATATAGATATCTATTAAGTTTTAAAATTAGACAATTGTACGAGAATAGAGTGTGCATTAAGGAGTGTTGATGGTCTATATTCATCATCTTGTTTCTGTTCTTTTTTCTCTATGATCTTGAGGTTGCCTGCTTACAAGTTGGTCTTTATATCGAGATTGCAACTGATAAACTCATCCTTGTGCATAATCAGTAGTTAAATGTTAATAGTATTGTTTCTCATTACATGGACATATTTGTTGTTGATGACTGACGCAAACACATTATGTTTCATGTTCTGTTGCAGAAATTGATCCGTGCTGTTGGCGTGTTTGCTGGATCCATTGTTCTGATGCGAAACTTTGGTGATCTCATGGCAATTTGAAGATGGATGTTGGATCTTTTCAAGTCTCTCTCAGTGATCCATGTTTCTTATAATGGTTATTTGATTTGATTTGATGCTTACGACCTTTTTGCTTTCTGAGATGCTCTATCTCTATGGATACTTTTGTAGAGGCAGAAAGTAACATAGTTTCTGAAATATAGTTATATGACAATGAGTTAGTGTGTGATCTTGGAAATGCTAGTATTTTTGGTTAATAATGTTCTGTATTAGGTCATTTGCTTGCCAAAGAGTCATGTTCTAATTATGTTTTCATTGATGTATTCTAATAATCTGTTAGCTTTCCCAATAGAAACCCCCAACTTTTTCTCACTAGGAGATAAACAAATTCATTACTTCTTAGAGACAGTAGTCGATGGTTGCACAAAAAGATTCAAATTCTTGTTAATCTTATAATCAAACAATCCAGCCGTTTGAGGTAATTAAACATCTACTCAAAAAACTTTGAGCATGTACACAAGTGAATACTGTATACTGCTTGCCTTAACATTTTCTCTTTTGGCTACATAAAACTTGGCCAGAATTTCTGTAGACTTGTTTCTTAAAATCTGAATTGCTTGTACTATGGGCCCGTAAGTTGTGAAGCCTGACAAGCAAAATAGGAACTTCATCGTAAACAAGATTGTGAACCTGACTCGACTTTTAGCCTATTGATTCAAAGCAAATTTTGTTAGTCTTTTCTTTAAAGTGAAAAAAATATAATTATCTGGATTTGTTTATAGGGTGGTGATTTGTAATTGTAACACCCCCAAATTTAATGTTGAGCGGAAGCATACTTTGGGTGTTACTAATCAATAATCAAAGCACAAAGATGTATAGTAAACGACTCTATATGCTTCGTTTTAACAAAATATATTAATATAAGAAATGTTTACAACATTTGAAGCTGTACATAGCTCGTGTTCGATAAAATGAGAGATTTCAGTACATAAGTACTTGTACAAAATATACTAATGCAAGAAAATATCTAATGTCTGCATGCTGACTCGAGCTATAGAATTCCTGAGGCAGTCCAATCTACTGCTTGGTACATGCGATACATGCTAAATGGGTCAGCTAAAAGCTGGTGAGCTCACAGGTTTGAAATCAGATAATATCGTATGAACCGCAAGATTTAAGTAATTGAATTGCATCCAGCAATTGATAATATAAGTATATACAGCCATGAGCACATAGTTGAGCTTAACTCGTGGGTCAAGATCACAGCCTGAGCGTTTTTGCCTCCACGAGTGCCTAATCAACACTCGTCTTCCCAAATATTAGTACGTCCGTTTACCCGATTAGTGCTTGCTAACCCGGACGAAGAGGGTCAATCCTATATGGTACCATATACTAATATTCACGCTACAACGTATTAACAACTATGCTGACGGAGGACTTTAAATGAATAGTTGTGAAAAACTCATGTAGTATATGAAAATGTTTGTACTTGCGTTCACATGTTAAAAATGAGCAATATATCACACCCCTGAATAAATAGTAGAAAGAGGGGCCATGAGACTCACCTGAGTCTAGCGAGTTTAACTTAATAAACTTTGATTGATTAGCCGAGTAATGAAGTCCAAAGACTTGTAACCTGAGGGTGTCCACGACACGCGATGGTTATAAATGTGAGTAGGTATCTATCAAGACTACCTTGTAGTTGTCTGTCCAACTAGAATGTCCAAATTACATTTGGTTTGATTGATTTGAGTATTTGAAAACGTGTACGGCCCGTTGGTGATTGTTTGTAATAAAAATCCCATCATTATAATTTTTGTCTTGAAACGTTATACTTGAATAGTATGTTTCAATGTGTTTTAGAAGTCGTATCACACGAGTATTTGAAATTGTGCAAGTTCAACACTTGGTGAGAAATATGCCTACGGAATCTAAGTACGGGGGTCCGGGGGCAGCGCCCCTGGTAGCGGGGTCCAAGGGGCGGCAGCCCCTGGCGGGGTCCATGTAACACCCCCAAATTTACTGTTGGCGGAAGCATACATTGGGGTGCTACTAATCAATACACAAAGCACATAAGATACATAATGAACGACCACTACATGCGTCGTTTTACAATTACATTGATTAACGTAAAAGTCTACATATGTTTTACAAAAGACGAGTTCGCATGGATATCTGAGAGATTCTAATACATATCTAATTTTAGCAAAATATAGAAATGCAGGGAAATCTCTTGATGTTTATATGATTGCATGCGACTCGAGCTACAGTATCCTGATGGGCAGTCCAACCTACTGCTGAGTACCTGAGATAACATGCTAAAAGGTCAGCTATAAAGCTGGTGAGCTCACAGGTTTGATATGATAACATATGATTTGTGAACCGCAAGATTTAATGATTCGATTTACAAAGCATGTAAATAATTGATTGATGGGTATCACATGAATATTTGTAATTAAACAAATAAGTAAAGATTTATACAACTAACATGAGCACATAGTCTGAGCTTAACTGAGGGGTCAGGATCACTATCAAGTGCCTGATCGAGGGTGCCTCTATGCGTATGCCTAATCAACATACGTTTGAACAAATGATAATGCGTCCGTTTGACAGGTTAGTGCTTGCTAACTCGGACGGGGATTGTCAATCCCATATGGTACCATATAGCTATATAGTACCATACACCAACATTCACGCTATAGCCATATTAACAGAACTATGCTTCAGAGGACTTTAAAAGGATTTTGAAAACAACTCATGCCAATATGTAGAAATGTTTTCAAAAACGGTTTCCATAAAATAGTTTGAGCATGTATCACACCCCAAAACAGTTTAAAACAAGTAAAAACATTAAAAGAGGGGCTATGAGATCTCACCTGAGTCTGATGAATTGCTAGCCAACAATTATAATGATTCACAATGATTTGATGTCGTTACAACGACTGAACCTGCAGGGCGTCTGAGACGCGCAAGGTTTTGATAAATGATTAGATTCTTAAAACTTGCCGGGCGTATCAAACGCGCAAGGTTTAATTGATTTGATGACACTATGGACCATCTATGCTAGTTATTCCCTTAACTAGTTTTGACCAAATACTTTGGTTGTCGATTATGTTTGAGTTTTGAAAATGTATACGGGTCGTTGGTGATGGTTTGTAATAATAATTTCAAACTATTATTATTATACATGATTTGTTGGGCTTATAAAAGTGTATGCGTTTCAAATATAAGTCGTATCGTATAGGTTTAGTTGTTAATCAAGTTCATTATATCCGTTATAATAAAATTTTCATCGAGAAGCTACCCTGTTTTAACTTGTTAAATCATCGATGTTTTCAGAAATTTAATTGTTCCGTTTTAGCTAGAATTCGCCGGGCTAGTTTATTGATTCGTTGGATCATGAAATATAAGGGGGGAATCCGCCGGATTCCCTTGAATCCGCCGGATTGGTGGCATTTGTGGGGAATACGCCGGATTCTATTGAATCCGCCGGATTCATGTTTTCTGGGCGGGAATCCGCCGGATTCCCATAAATCCGACCGGATTCATGATAATTTAAAGGACGCGCCGGGTACAAACTGCACCCGCCGGGTTGTTCTTGGTTCTGGTTGGAATCCGCCGGATTCACCATGAATCCGCCGGATTCAAAGGTCTGTAACGAGTCTGTCGTTCTAAAATTACCCAAATCCGATTTTAAACTCAATTTAACCAACAATCATACATCCTAACCTTATTACATGTTAATATATGCTATTTAAAAACGAAATTACAAACTTTAAATCAACGATTTCTTACAATGATTTTTAGGACGAAAACGATGGTGATGCACGGATGATGATGATGATCCAACTTGATGATCACGATGAGGATGATGATTATGTTGTTGTTGATTGTTATTGTTGTTGTTTGGTTTTGAATCGAGAGAGAAACAAGAGGGAGAGTAGAGCCGAGAGATAGATAGATAATGAAAGAAAATGGATCGGCCATCTCCAATTATTGGAGGTGGTTGATCCAATCTTCGATCCGCACCGTGGTATTTTGACCCGTGTTTTGGTACCCGATCGAAAAGTAGTAAAATGTTTTAAATCGATAAATTTCTAAAAATGAATTCGTTTATACTTTTATTGGAAGTATTTTATAAAAATACCTTTGGTGAGATATACTAATATATCTTTGTTTTACGTTTTAGAGACGGATACGATTCGAGTGGTTTCGTTGCGTTTGAGTAAAATGTTATAAAACGAAATATGCTTTATTTTATCTGATGTAAATAATAATTATTAATTTCAATAATAATTCATTATTTATATATAGTTTTGTCGCGGACGTTTGATTTGTACGATACGAGATACTTGATATATATTATCAAAATAATATATAATAATTATGAGGGTATTAAATAACAATTCCATGTTACTTAATTACTTGATTTTTACCAACGCCGTATAATTGAATCGGAATTCGGCCGATTTGAAAATGAACGATTAAATGTAATCGCGTACAGATATATATTCAACAATATATATATTGATACATACAATTAGCCTAATACATAGAACTAATTACACGTATTTCATAATGATTAGGAACTAATTTCTAGTCCTAATTTGACGGGTGTCACAGTCCAAGGGGCAGAGCCCCTGGTTGGGGTCGAGCTGCCAAGTCAGCTTGGAAAATTTTTATTTCTACTATCTTGCTTTGGTGAAAAACGCATCTGGGCTTGAAATTAGGTGAAATCAAGTGATAAAATCTAGGGTCTCGACACTTAGTGAAAATCTGTGTTGTCTTGTTTGTGCGACGTTGGGTGCGACGTCGCAGGTCCTGACTGCGACGTTGAGCATGGCGTCGCTATGTGCGACTTTCGCAATTTAATGCGACGTTGTGTGTGGCATCGCTATATGCGACGTTGTTGATTTCAGCGACGTAAGGGCTTGCGTCGCTAAGTGCGACGTGGTGAGGTATTAGCGACGTTAAGGCTGATGTCGCTATATGCGACGTCGCAATTTAATGCGACTTTGTGACTGACGTCGCACCATGCGACGTCACGAGGGGTTTTGCGACGTTGAAGCTGAAGCTGACGTCGCATAAATTTGGGTCCAAAAGCGACGTTACGGTCTGATGGCCGGAAAATGTGTCGAAAACGAGTTTTTCGGTTTCCGTTCGGTCCAAAACTTTTACCCAACCCATACATGGACATTTTAAGTGTATACAAACAACCACAAGTCGAAAATAATGGAAATCGAAGAGTTTCGAGAATTGTCGGAAACTTACGTGGTGTCGAATGGAAATTCCGAAAAGATGGAAAGGTAGATCGTGAAGCGGTGAACGTTTTCTTCCAAAGGACTCCGGTGATTCGATGACGTTTGGTGGTATTTTTTGTGGATTTTTGAAGGTGGATTGTGATGGTGATTTTGAAAGAAATGAGAGAGAGAGAGAGTTGAGATAGATGATGGTGATGATGAAATGAGGAAAAGGGGGTGGGATCCCCTTTTCTTTGGCTGATTTCGTGGGGGCCCACCGGGGTGTGGGTCTCCACTTTTAACTCCGTGTGATTTCGCTCCGTACGGTGTTCGTTTTCCCGATTATTTAACCGTTAAACAATTATTTTATACATTTAAATTTGCATTTTAAAATCCAAATAATTTCTCAATATTTTTGTTGAAGTATTTTACCAAGCCCTTGATAATTATGTTATAAAATATAACTGGTTGCGTTTGTTTGCGCGTTGACATTTAAATCGCGTATATGTTATTTGTAAAATACGAATTGACTACGAAATATTATAGCAATAATATTTTTAATATAATAGTGTTATTAAATAATTTCATATTATTTAATAAAATGGGTCACCAACGTCCGTAATAGTTGTGTCGAATAATATTCGATTTAAACTTGTACGGTTTAATCAAACCGCAATACTTGTATATATTCAACAATATATATTAATTGATACATTAATTAGCCTAACACAGAACTAATTACATGTATTAGACTTGGTTAGGCACTAATTTCTAGTCCTAATTCGACGGGTGTCACAGTACACCATCAAATATTTACCATACACCACTAATTATGTTTTAACGTGTTCTACGGTACGGTAAAGTGATGCATATTAGTAGTGTATGGCTAAATTTTGATGGTGTACAAATCACCACCTTTGTTTATATGTTTGTTACTCTGAATCACCTATCATTTCTCTAGTCAATCTCTTTGAACCTAGAATCTGATCATCGTCTTGAATTTTTGATAACAGTAGCAAAGTTTGTGTTATTTCTTATGAATTAATGATCTTAAAAAGTTCAGAATTATCATCCGCGAACAAATTATAATTCTCGGAAACCTGTAATAAGTGCTTATAACGACAAAAGGTCTCGGAATTTAGTCTTAATGTAAAAATACTTATGCGTTAATCATCTTCATAGAACCACAAAAGTTGAACTTTAAGACGTTTTCAACTGTTTGAAATGATTTAGTTGCAAATTTTTATAAATAAATTAGAGGCAAGTTGAAGTTAATCTGTGGTTGTTTAAAATTAGGAACTCACAACAGGTTATAAAATATTTTGTTTTACTTAACTGTCTCCTACCCTTGTGTCATCCTTTTGATTTTTCATCATAATATATCCTTCTTAATCCCCCTACATAAACGCAACCCCGGCCAGTCACCCTGCAGATCACAATCATGGCTAACAGTGCAATGGATCACACAGCTACAGGCGAACATGTTGCAAGAAGGTCACGAGGCAGACCTGCAGGCTCTAAAAACAAACCCAAACCACCCATCATCATCACCAGAGAAAGTGCTAACACACTTCGGGCTCACGCTATGGAGGTTAGCCCAGGGTGTGATGTGGGTGAGAGCTTAGCCAATTTCGCAAGGAAAAAGCAGTGTGGCAACTCTGTGTTAAGTGCCACCGGCTGCGTCACCAATGTCACATTACGCCAACCGTCTCCATCTTCTGGAACCGGGGCTGGACCCATTGTCACACTTCACGGCCAATTTGAGATTTTTTCATTGATCGGTTCAGTACTGCCACCACCTGCTCCACCAGGTGTCACTGGCTTAGACATTTATCTAGCCGGACCACAGGGCCAGCTAGTAGGTGGGGCCATTTCAGGCCCTCTTATAGCATTTGGACCCGTCGTCATAATGGCTGCCACTTTTATGAACGCAACGTTTGATAGGCTGCCAAATGAAAAGGATGAACCTGCAGCAGTCACCACAGTTGCACATAATCAACACATAATCAGTGTTTCAGATATGTACAGGATCACGCAAAACTTGGGTGGCTGCCCAACCACTATGCCATCTACCGAGATTTATTCGTGGTCAGCTGCCCAGCCACTTTCAAAGACTTAGAACAACCATTTATTGCTAGTAGATATTTAATTATAACTTTTAATGTGAAGAACAATAGAAAGATGATAAGCAAACTAGAAACTTCATGTACTTCCAAAAGTCAGAATTTAAACCATATTTCATATTCAAAAGTGCAATGCACATAGATCAACATAATGGAACTAAACCCAACTATAATCATCCAGGAAAACCAAAGTTACTTAGATACATCTTTTCAAAGAACATGGAACTTGACTTAATAAAAACTGTTAAAATGTTTCAAACTTTCATTGAAGAAATCTCATCAAGCAAGAACTTAGATTCAGCTGCAAAATCAACTGGAGCAACAGCCTTAACAGCGATCCTTTGTTTTTTCTCGTTGTTGTACTCTCGCGGTGCAACCATCAACCTGAATACGTGTGGGACCCATGTCGCCTTCTTAAGTTGTGTATGGAAATCATTCGCATCATCCTGCATTAAAACAAAGAATAAAAAGATCAAAAACAATCTTTACATCAACAGAAGTTTTGAGCTTCATGCATGAGTTTGATGGTTTACCTGCAACTTCATTGTATCAAGTTCATCAGCTGAGCACCCAAGTATTCTTTCAGCTTCATCATTAAAAAGAGAAAACCAAGCTCCACCACTTACATCAGAAAACTTTGCCCTCATTATATACCTGAAATCACCACAACATTTAAAGTTATAATGTTACGGTTAATGATGATGGAAATTAGCAAGTAATAGAGGCATAATTATTTGATGTCACCATCACAAACCTCAAACTGCAGTCAGTTTCATTCTTTTGGCATGCTTCACACCAGTAACCAGATCCAATAGCTTCACTAACTTTCTTGTTACAGGTCTTGCACGCTCGATAGTACATGGCTTGATCAGCTTTAATCATACTCATACAAGCTCTTATGGAGTAAAACACCGGCTGCCAAACACATAGATTCATTTTTTCAACAATTAGACAATTATCATTTATATATTTGATGGTAAGTTTATTGTTGATCTATAGCGTATGATACCTTCTCTTCACCCAAAGATGGGTTGCTGGTGATATGGTCAAGTGTCACACGGTCAGAGTACATGGATCGCCCACCATTTTTCATTGAGGGGCTCAGAGTAGCACCAACAGATTCCAAAGAAGTTTCTTTGCCTTCTGAACAATACCATGATCGCAACTTTTGAGAATCTGGGGTATCGGGATTGATTTCTATGATACTTTTACCAACTGTTGACAAAGATACCCCTGAAGAATAATAGAATTGACAACAAAAGAAGTTATTACAGCTGATTATTGACATAAACTTGTAATTACTATTGCAACAGATTAGAAGTTAATTATTATTACCTGAGAAATCTGATACACGTAGAGATTTAATGGCAACTATAGGAGAGTCATCAGCCATATCTAAAAGTTTTTGGCCAAGATCAGTGGCTAGAACATTCCACAAAGACACAACTACAGTCTTCTTCCTGAGATATTAATAATTCAACTTCAGCGCAGGTGAAAAAAGGGTAATGAAAACAATAAGAAATGAGAATTTCAAGATTCTAACTGCATACAGATGGGTTGGTTTTTTGTGAAGTTTTATACATAAGTGCATATACTATCTGATACACTGAATGGTAATTTAACATGTATTAACTTTTCTGAACAAAATACTGTGTTCCATTACCCACCCAACCAACCTGCAGATCTTGCCACAAAGAGTAAACAATGAAAGAACAAAGGAACAAGTAGTTTTACGTGTCATCTGCAATGACTATGTCACGCTTTGGGAAGCTCTCATTGTCAATTTTCCGACGAATGCTCATTGTTGGAGAGACACTTTGCACAACACCAATAACATCTGTAATTCACAGAATCATTAATTTAGTCAATAAATAGAATTGTGTAAAAAGCTTAAAGATGGAATTCATACCAATCAGCTCCTTCTGGTTAATGTAAGGTCCCAACTGATCAATTGGGACAAAATTGAACTTTGTTTCAGGGATGAAAGCAGCTTCATTCATTGCCTCTTCCACTTGAGAATTTTCATTCAAAGTCATTTCATAGTCATTATGCACAGTCTTGTATTGCTTGTTAGCCACCTTCAAAGTTCCTTTTGATATGTAATAAACTTTTCCCATCTGGAACACATCAAAGAACTTATTTGCAGCCTCTTTAAACATGGTTGCTTGAATTTGAGTACCCTGAAAAAAATTGGACATTCTTGACTCAACTTTCAATTCATATCACAAATAAATTTGAATTCAAAAAGAATAAACACTCACATCTTCATCAGTTAGCTCAACATTAAAAACACAACCTTCCCCTTTTGCATTCTTGTAATGACGCATGGCTCCTTTGGATGTCACACGAACCTTAATCGTCCAATTTCCTTGATAAGGGTTTAATGAAGCCAATGGGTGAACCCTTCTAGTCATTGCCATTCGTGCAGAGGGTGCATTGCTGCAATTAACAAGAGCATAACATCAACCACACAAACAAAACCAATTTAACTAACAACTAAATTAAAGATGTTATGCTCCTATATTTCAAATGCAAACAAATATAACGTAAAATACACGTTAGGGGTGCTTGGATAAGCTGGTTAAGCAATTCTTGCAATACTCAACCTAAATTTTCAATTACTCACATGCCAAAAGAATCAGCTTCTGAATATTCATATTGGAATGATTGATAAACTATCTGATTACGATTTTGTTTATTCAAATTACAGTAATCAAGAGCAAAATCAATTCAATTATTAACAAACAATGACACTTACTTTCCGTTCTGCTCATGGATAATTTGAGCAGCTGACTTGGTAAAAACTTCTTGCTTCGGTTTCAACACAATGCCAGACCCTACATTCTTCACCTCTACCTCCACCTTAACTTCTTTCTCCAAAGGAGGAGACACCGCTTCACATTTCGTCACAATCAAGTACCTAATATAAAAAAAACACCAAAAAAGTGAGTTAATTTAAAGCTATATAAAAATCACCAACACTCGCATCAGATAACTTTATAGCAAAAGCAAAAATACAACCAAATTCTTACTTTTCATTCTTGTTTGGGATGTCATTGAGTGTGTAATCGACAATACGAATAAGTCCCAAGTTTTGAATGTTTCCACTGATAACTTCAGATGACAAACTAGACTGCAAAATTGCCTTCAACTTCATCTTTCCGTCACTCACAGTAAACCTGTTAACCAAAACATTTTTATTTTAATAACAAAAAAAAAACATCACCAGTTATCACCAATTAACAAAATCATACAACAAAGATGTACATAGATCTACACATTCCTTTAGTAGCAAAATGTATAGACATTTTTACAAAACAAATAAATAAAATGAGTGCTAAATAAATCTCCAAAGAAATACTTTAATTATGAAATTATAACCAAGATAACAAATCACACTAAATAACTTAATTGTGTATTTCAGTGTTAACACATAGGCATATTTAGGGAAAATAAAAACAATAAAATGGATATATGAAACCCTAAATTAACATTAATATCATTCTTTAGTGAAACAAACCCTAATTCAATCAAATTAAATCAATAAAGCAACATGAAAAGTAAATCACACCAAACAAATCATCAAACACAAACAAATATAAACCATTAACACAAAAGCGTATATAAACTTACGTATATCTGTTACCAGCAGACTTGATATCAAGCACTTGAACAACAATTTCCGGTAGATCAGCTGAACTTTCAGGATTAGGGTTTGACAATATCTTGGAAACAGCATCTGAACTCACCGATTTCGCCATCTCCTCAAATCGAATTTAAAAATTACCTAATCTTACGAAACCCTAATTTCTCACTGTAGATCTGGTGTGAGTCGAGAGAGAAAGAGGGAAATGGTAAATGTTAGTAAGGGGGGAACTGGGGGATTTTGTATAAGTAATTTTAGCGCCATTTAATTTAATTGAAATTTTAAGAGTCCCAATTTTTTGGTGTTTTCCCGGGCGTTTTCGCGCCAATGTGTTGAAGCCTTGAAATTACGGGAGTATTTTACACAAATAGTCCCTCAAGTTAATTAAAATTACAGTTTTTCAATATATTACTATATTTCTTTTCTTTTTTTTTAACAAAGATATCACTTATTTATAAGATAGGGTTTAAGTCAGCGATTGCCAACGAACTTTCCATTTTGTCCCGAGATCACCAATCAACCGGTTTTATTACCGTGATCACCATCGAACTTTCAAATTTCGTTCCGAGATCACCAACCATGTACTTTTTTGTGACAAACAAGAATCACCATCTGACGTGGCATTGCCACGTAGGTATTTTTAATGACGTGGCATTGCCACGTATATATTTTTAATGACATGGCAATGCTACGTCAGATGGTGATTCTGGTTGTCACAAAAAAGTACATGGTTGGTGATCTGGGAACGAAATTTGAAAGTTCGATGGTGATCTCGGGACAAAATGAAAAGTTAATTGGCGATCGCTGACTTAAACCCTTTTATAATCAAAAGGAACTCAATCTCAATTGATCATAAAATCACGTTAGGTAATCACTAATAATCAAGGATCATCAAATAAAATACACCCAATTTTGACTTTTTAAAAAATCACTTCGGCTCCTGTCACGAGTGGGTAGAAGAAGCAAGAAGAATCGGAGGTTTTTGTTAGTTCATTCATTTTTTTGGTTTCTCGGTTCGAATACGTTATTCCTTTTCATTTGATTATGATTTCGATTTCATTTTCGGGTCTGAGTTTCTGTAACATTATGATTGGCTAAATTATTTATGTATTTACTTAGATGATGATAATTAGATGATGGTTTGATTATTGATTTGTGAAAGATATTGGATTTTATGAATGTTTATGTGTTTATTTGATGATCCTTGAAAAAGAATAACGTATTCGAACCGATAAACTGAAAAAATGAATGAACTAACAAAAACCTCCAACTCTTCTTGCTTCTTCTACCCACTCATGATAGGAGCCGAAGCGATTTTTAAAAAAGTCAAAATCGGGTGTATTTTATTTGATGATCCTTGATTATTGTTTGATTATTAGTGATTACCTAACGTGATTTTATGATCAATTGAGATTGAGTTCCTTTTGATTATAAAAGGGTTTAAGTCAGCGATCGCCAATGAACTTTCCATTTTGTCCCGAGATCACCATCGAACTTTCAAATTTCGTTCCGAGATCACCAACCATGTACTTTTTTGTGACAACCAGAATCACCATCTGACGTGGCATTGCCACGTCATTAAAAATACCTACGTGGCAATGCCACGTCAGATGGTGATTCTGGTTTGTCACAAAAAAGTACATGGTTGGTGATCTCAGAACGAAATTTGAAAGTTCGATGGTGATCACGGTAATAAAACCGGTTGATTGGTGATCTCGGGACAAAATGAAAAGTTCATTGGCGATCGCTGACTTAAACCCTTTATACTCGGGGTGTATTTTTATCCGAATCCGAATAATCCATCTGATACAAATCCAAATTAGGTTAAATGGATTGGATTATTCGGATTACAAATTTCTTAAACGGATTACACGGATCCGATAAATGATCAAAATTAAATTTAATGGAATATCCCAATAATCCGAATAAGTTTTTATCAATTAAATAATATATAATTATATATACATATATCATATTTATCATATAAAAGTTAATTAAGTTTAACTTAATTTTAGTTCACTTGGTGTAATGAGTTTGTTTAAAAGCTACTTGTATATCTATTTGAAGCTCGTTACGTTTGATTGTTTGAAAGATGTGAGTATTTTTATTTATATATGGGAGGTGATCCTCACATACCCATTTTTGGTCCACCCACACCTTTTAATAGAAACTGACCGTCCTACCCTTTATATTAATTTACACAATCAACCCTCTAACTATTTTATCTTAACCTTATCTAACCTTTTTTTTTCTTTCTACCCTTATTTTTTAAAATACAAAGAGAATGCAGAAAACACAACTGGCTTCCTGCCATCTGACTCTGATTTTTTCGATGTATCCATCTACCACAATTTTACACACCATTAATAACCCCACATACACAATGTCTAATGCAAGATAAATTCCACAATTTAAAGAGAATTTTGAAACCAACACCAAATATATTAGGAGGCTTGGAAACGTACTACTAACACAAAATTAGGTCGATCAAGCATTGAAATAAAAAAATCTAAAAACACATAAGTTAAGTACGTACATATCAAAACACAATTGATGTGTTGAATCCAGTTATAAAATTATCGTTGAAAATTGAACAAGAAAGTACCGAGCTAGACCAAAACACAACCGGGCAGTGGACCCTATCGTGTGGTAGTATAGTTGGGTAAGTTCGGGTTCGAACACAGGGAACTAGATTGGATGATCAATATAAGTGTGAGCAATTTAAAAAGGGAAGATAAAATGTGGTTGGTTGTGTGACCGAATTGTCACGATGTTTAAAACTACAATCTTTAATTAATCTAGGCAGGTGGACTCTGAAGAGTCGGTTTAATTGTTTGGTCTTTTCAAATATTAAAAATAATGCTTGCTTGGATTATTTCACTAGTGATTTCGGGGTGTAAAATTATAACCGGTTAATACATATGCTAAATGGTAACATTCATCAAACCTAAGCTCAAAGTTCTCTGAGACCTATAGTTCAACTTCAATCAACAAACCTATGATTTAATCTAGTAACGGACGTTCGCCATGGTTACCAACTTGCACAATTTAGCTAAATCATTTGACACATTCCAAAACCACATTCGCAATCTTGTTCAATCATTTATAAACAAATAATCGATAGCAATTTACTTGGTTGAAAATGTTCGCTATATCAATTAGTAAATTACCAAATGGTTAAATTCTAGTGATTAAGCTCAATCACACAAGGTTCTCCGATTAAACATAAATTTAGATTTGTGAGTTTGCAAATCATCCACACGACAAACATTCGCTATAATCGCTAACTTGTATGAGTTTAACTAGTGTTTTTACAATCATCAAATGCTTTGTTCCACAAATGACAAACAACTCATTTAGGTATTTTTACTAAACAAAGAACATTTGCTATAATTGTTTAGCTAAAATGCCAAAAGTTCATAACAACAACCAACTAAATGCATTCAAATCCATGGATGATTCACAAACTCAAGCATAAATTAACACCAAAGGATACACCCCTAATCAACTAGTTATTTCATCCAAACAAACATATAAGTAACTAGCCACACATAGCAACAATAATCATGCTAAAATCATAAACACAAGACAAATTCATAAATAACTTCAAATTAGATTAAATAGGAATTATACCAAATTTGTTACACAAATGTTCCAAGTGATGTTTGATCGATGTTCCACTACCAAATTCCTAGCCACAAATATGCGAAAATAAGGAGTAAATGATGATGATTTGTGTTGGTGAAGAGAGTAAATGAAATGGTGGTGAAGAGAGTAAATGAGGAGAATAAAAAGAAGATGGAAGTGAGTAATGAGGAGTGTGTATGTTATTGAAGATGATGGATGATTATGAAGCTAGCCGAACCAAACACCCCCTTTTTCACTTTTTTAATTTTTTTTTATTTTCTTTTATTTGAAAAACGGATGGGAAAAACGGTTGGCATTAAATGCCAACCAATCAGAATCGGACAGCACATCAACCACCATACCTCTCACTCAGATCCAAACCTAGCCGATCGGCTTGTTAGGCATAGCCGATCGGCTTTAAAGTCATAGCCGAACGGCTTCTTCTGACTAGCCGATCGGCTTCTTCAGTGCATCAGGCCAAGCTCCAAACGAGGTGAAGTTCTGCAACGGAAATGAACTGGACAAACCGATCTGCTAAGTTTAGCCGATCGGCTATACATGGGAAGCCGATCGGCTTATGTTGTTTAGCCGATCGGCTGTGGCTTTTTTTCAGTCCAGCTCAACTTAATCCAAACTTCACCAAATTTACACCAAATCGCATGCGTTTCCAACTTTTGACCTGAAATAGATTTCCAAACAAAATAAGTACCGAAAGTTCACAAAATCTACTCAAATGCATACACAAAACAATGATATCGCGATAGATTTATATAACCAAAATGAGCGATATCAAATATCCCCACACTTGAACTTTGCTTGTCCTCAAGCAAATCATCATTTTAATACTTCATAGACCACTCTTGCAACATTATAAGCGGAGATCAAGTTTACCAAAACAATACTAACACTAACTACCAAAGCAATTAGGCTATCAACATATGTATAAGCATTATAAACTCGAGATGTCTTAGTTTGTCAAGCCCGAATGCACGACCTAGCACCTCACATAAGGATAAGTGTTTAGTCACTTACTCTCAACCTATAAGACTACAGGGTAAGGAAGTAAGCAATGTAACACTCAATCAAGCCAAGTCGTGATGTATTGTTACCATAGGCTTGCTAAAGGATCAAATCTCCACCGACTTGGCGTGAGCACCAAGTGAGATCTCAAAAGAGGTATTCTAGCATGTGTTGTAACAAATGTATGCTTATTATGGAATATGGGAATGATAGACACAATAATTGGTGAAAAGAGGTAGTCAAGACCCGTGAAAAATGCGGAAATGTTACCTATTGGTTTAAACATGTGACAGTAATGAAACTTAGGACTCTCGTGCCAAATCAATTCAAATTATTATTCGTTCTCATTTATAACTCATACTTCAACAATTGCACACAAATAACTCAAATTGATGTTTTTTCACATTCGATTGGAATAATTGCACTCTATGACTTTCTATGAACCCTGTGTAGCGAACTTTCGGACCAACCATCCTAGACCGGATAAAGGCCTTTGGTGGCTAGGTGTAGAACACCCCTAGGGAACTACTTGTTCAGGAATTCAAAGGCCATTTAGTTGACTACAATCATCCAACTATAAACTTTAAGCTCAATGGTTAACTTCTATTCATTTAATTGTTTCCAACCTCACTCATAGAATTTAACACTAGAATCCCAATTCAAAACGATTTAAGTCACATTTTGGTAAAATTCATCATAAGTTCCAACTAGGCAACATCTTAGAAAAGTGATGGTTCGGGAATTGACTACACAAAAATAAGGCTAATATTTAGTGGATTGAATGTGGAAGTTTTCTAGGGGTTTCTTAGCACTAAAAATGAGTGCTAACGACCTGTGTAAACTGGATATAAATGGTTTTAAAGCAAAATAAAATCAAAAATTCCTAAGAATACCTCCTCGTCTTTGACACCACCTATATCACATTTCTGTGATCCCACAGCGGTCTCAAAATGCATCACTAAGGCAAGTTCTAGAACAAACTACAATCACCGGCACACTCATAGCAATCAAACAATATAAACACTAAAGGTAAGTGTTTTTCTCAATAAGGCTCAAATTTCTCACAATTTTTTCATAGTGGAGGCTACAAGCGTGCTAGTCATGCAATTCACCCTATTAGGTTGCTTTTATGACACATCTCAAAAGGTTTAGTTGCAAGAGGGAAGATTTAATTGCTTTTAATAGATTTTAACTAACACATTTCAAAGCAATTAATTTAATAAGGACAAGCAAATTCCTAGCATACTACCATTCCATAACCCGTTATTAGAATTCGTAAAGTTCAATTGGAAAATCCAAGATCAATAACAGACCTAATAAGTGGCTATAAAACAACAATATACTAGGAACAAGATTCAAGTGAATACCTCCCCACACTTAAGGTTTGCATTGACCCCAATGAAAATATAATCAATAAATAAGCAAAAGCGCGGGGGTAAAAAGAAACGAGAACTTCCCCGGGGGTTTTTGCATGAAGGTGAGAAAGGAGGAGCTGGCTCATGATAGACTTGTAGATATCCACTCCAGCTCCGCATGCTACAAATGGGCAAGAAACAAACAAAGACCAAACACAAGCCCATATGATAATAAAATAACCACAATAAAAAAAACGTCAATGAATGCTAGTCATCCAAAAGACCAAAAAGAAAAAAAATAACGCAGAATAAAAAAAAAATTGTTTAGAGTTTTACAATCCCAGAATAAATAATAACAATGCCCAACTACCAACCCCCATCATGAGGTGGGTCCTGGGTGGGATCATCTTGCTGATACTGCTGCTGATAAGGTGATGGCGATCCAAAAAGCCAATGGTGATGAGCCTCTTGTTGCCAGTTGGAGGGCTCAGGAGGTGTCCAAGTGTGAGGCTGGGATGGAGCTGAGGACAAAGGAGTGCCCCAATCCTGCTGCTGCTGGTGGTAATCAGATGTGTGCATATGCTCCTGATGTCGCTGGAGCTCCACTAAGGCAGCATCCCGATCATAAATAGGAGCAGGGAGGACACCCCCCGGCTCGCCCTAACGAGGTGGGTGATTATACGGGATAGGCACATGGTCGGGAACATGGTGGCCCAATCGCTCATGGTCGTGAATTAGCCAATCGTTTTGGTATTGATTAGCTCCCCACTCATACCTAGACTCGTCCCTGAAAGCCACATTCTCCCGTTGCCACTCTTCTTGCTTTCCCCATCTTCGATCTTGCTCAAGTTGCATATTGTTGAATCTGGACATAAAGCTCTTCCAATTCGCGGGCTCTCCAGAATGAGATGAATGACCACGACCCGGATGTACATTAACTTCAGCTTCTTATTCTTGCTCTTGCTCCGCCTCTTCTTCCTCATCAGAATCTTCAACGGTAACGGGCCTTTTTCCCCGAGCCCCGGCCCGAGACACAGTGGCCGCCTCTTGAGGAGTGGGATTATAAGCAACATAAGATCCACCTTTCTTTCTCAAGATATGGGCCGTGGCATAGGATTCGGCCCCAATTGGAAGGGTATTATTTTCCACTAAGGTATAGGCGGGAACTCCTCGGGGCTTCAAACTGACCTTTAAGCCCTTGGCGATCCGGGTGATTAGATGACCACCACAAAGCCTGGAAGTGGGCTTATGCCCACTAGCATAGGCGTGAAGGTACTTGCCCACTGCATATGGGACATTGATCCTGTCCCTACTTTTCAACTTATCCAAGAACCACAAGTCGATCAATGTCACCTTCTCCCTATTGCTTCCCCTAAGAGTCAGTGTGTTTGCTAACATTTTGTGTATCACCCTATATTTGGGGGACGTAAGATGTTTGTTCAAATTCTTCCCCCCAAGATATCGTGATGTACTGAGCGTTGCCCAAACTTCAGCATCACACTGCCCCTCATCCAGCCTTGCCCCAGTCATAAAATACCGATCAATCCAATGGGAAGAATATTCCTCATCCGTATAAATCCCCAAACACCCCGCAAGCTCTTTCAAGGATAATTTTCTAGGAGCCCCACCAAGTCTGAAACTCAAGAATTTATCGTCGACATTGTTGATAAGGAACATTTCCAAAGTTGCCAAGAATTCCATTACCAATTCTTCGTAGATATTTTCTTGGATCCCAAGAAGCTTTTCAAAGTCATTTACACCAAAAGCCTCATCATCGAACTTCACAGTTTGAGTAAAAGTCTTGCGAATATCATGAGCAACCCCGACAACCTCCAACGGGTTCCAGTTGATTTCCCGAGGGTATTCGCATTCCTTTTTATGAATTTTATACAAGGCTTCAGTGTATTCCAGGTAGTTATACGTATGGCGTCCAAAAATCAAATGAGGGTGGCGGTCTCCAGGCAGTAAACCCTCATAAATACTTTCAGGATACTGAGGCTCATAGTTGTCAGGTTGGGTATTCCTGCCTCTCTGCACAACACAACACAACAAGATACAAAATTTCCAAAATTGTGTTAGAGTTAGCAAAAATATGACAAAATGAGCGATTTATGTCAAGCACAACCACACCCCCTAGTAACCGAGCACACATTCCAATAACCGCATCACAAAGCAAAACAATCAACAAATGCAAGCATAGCACAAACCGACAGTTACCAATCAATCACATAGCCAAAACTTAAACTCAAATAGGATAAACATGCAACCTAATATTAAACCATGCTTGAATCATGCTAATGACATACAATGTGAGTCAAGCAAGCCTTACAATCAAAGTTACATACCAAACCTATTGACTACCTCATAAATGCATAACTTCAATATCAAACATGAACTTGAATTGAGCACAAAGGATCACTCAATTGGATTCTAGACATGTATTACAATCACAAGTTACACCAAAGTCAGTCAAAGCAAAAGTCAAAGTTGACCAGAAAAGTCAACTCCTTCTTCCCCAATTTCCACATAAACCCTAATTTCCTAAATCATCCGCAAATGGAAATCAACCCACCAATTAACTACATTATACTTGCAAACACGAATTACACCACAATTAGCACCAACTATCAAGTATAAATCACTAAATTCGGATTACCCCCAAATTAGTATATGAACCCTAATTTGTAAATCATCTAAATCGAGCAATTTAAACAAAAGATCATGGTATAAACTGAGTAACATGTATGAATCAAGCATAATACACAACAAAATCACAAAGGAATTCATCCCCACACTTGAATCAACCCAAACCCGGATTCAAGATGTTCATCTCAAAAATCACTAGTAGGAAGATTAAATGGAGACATGAAATACCTTAGGTTGTCTAGACATGATTAGTGGTTGATTTCCTTGAAAGATATGAAGGTTAGATGATGATTTAGTGAAGATTTTGGTGATTTTCGTTTTTTTTTACTTGAGAGAGAAAAAGGAGCAGATCGGTTGTTGTTTTTGTGTTTGTGGAAAAGACAAAGCATATGCTCTTTAATTAAATCGACCAGAATTTACCCAAAGCCGATCGGCTTATACACCTTAGCTGAACGGCTATCTTAGCCAAACTGCTTCAAACCACTAGCCGAACTGCTTAGACAATTAAAATGCGCTCAAGATTAAGGGGTCAAGTTCTGTAACGATTTTTAACTAGAATAGCCGAACTGCTATACATAGCCGATCGGCTTCCAATTATTAGCCGAACTGCTTTGTGTAAACCGAACTGCTAACTACGTATAAAACCAATGCTTCAGACAAGGCTCAAGTTCTGTGATGAATTTTCAAAGATTAAACCGATCGGCTATATAAAACCGATCTGATATTGATCTATAGCCTAACTGCTATTGTAAGCAGATCGGCTTTCCCTATGCAAAAATCAGCAGAAACAGCAGCAACACAAAAACACCTTAACACTTAACAATTCAAACAATCTCAGTAGCAGCAAACACATAAAATGTATCAAAAACGCAGGCAAAAATATTCTAAGTTTATCAAAAAGGATATAAACATGAGTTTCCTCATGTATGGGCTTCATTTATTAACGAGTCTAAGCTAGACTTGACCCCGAATTCATTTGTCCTTGGGGTAAGTTGCGAGTTCCTCCCACTCGCTCTCTTGTTCATCCTCATGGTATAGTTTCAAACGGTGCCCATTCACAATAAAGGTTCCACCATCTTTTTGAAAAAGCTCCACATATCCGGATGAGTATTGATGCTTGACCACGTATGGGCCGGTCCATCTTGGTTTGAACTTTAGTTGTTTCAACTTGAATCTTGATTGGAACAAAAGCACTTTTTCACCGGATTTAAATTCTTTTCTCACTTTCAACTTCCGGTCATGCAACACCTTTGTCCGTTCCTTGTAGAGACGAGAATTTTCATAAGCTTGCAATCGAAGCTCATCCAACTCATGAAGTTGTAACATTCTCTTCTCACCCGCTTCAATCAAATCCAAGTTGCAATTCTTTAGCGCCCAATAAGCTTTATGCTCAATTTCAAGGGGTAAATGGCAAGTTTTGCCATAAAGTAACCGATACGGTGTCGTTCCAATAGGTGTCTTGTAGGCGGTCCGAAACGCCCACAATGCATCTTCAAGCTTTTTGGACCATATGGCCCGATTGTCTTTCACCGTTTTCTCTATAATCCTTTTCAATGCACGGTTAGTGTTCTCGACTTGACCACTTGTTTGTGGGTGATAGGAAGTCGAGAACCGGTGATTCACCCCATATTTTTTTAGCACCTTTTCAAGTTGAGCATTAGCAAAGTGGCTCCCCCGGTCGCTAATCAATGCTTTGGGCATCCCAAATCGGCAAAATAGGCTTTTCAAGAAATCAATGACCACATGAGCGTCATTCTTTGGTAAAGCCTTAGCTTCCGCCCACTTGGACACATAATCAACCGCCACAAGAATGTATTCATTTTTGAATGAAGGTGGGAACGGTCCCATGAAGTCTATGCCCCAAATATCAAATACTTCGCAAACTTGGATGCTAGTTTGTGGCATTTCATCCCTTTTTGAGATGTTTCCGGTTCTTTGACACTCATCACATGTTTGGCACAAAGTGTTTGCTTCTTTGAAGATCGTCGGCCAATAAAAACCCGCATCATAGACCTTCTTTGCGGTCACCGAGGGACCATAATGTCCACCGGTGGGCCCATAGTGACATTCATCCAAAATCTTCCTTGTTTCACCACCCGAAACACATCTCCTCACCATGCCATCCACACAAACGCGAAATAAATACGGTTCCTCCCAGAAATAATGCTTCAAGTTAGAGAAAAATTTGCTTTTCTCTTGGTGACTCATGCCCTTCCTCAAAACGCCACCAACCAAATAGTTTGCCAAGTCGGCATACCATGGTGCTTCCTCATCCTTATTTTCATCACCTACCTGCAAAAGAAATTCCTCGGGAAAGGAATCATCAATATTAGTATCGTCTTGCTTGTCAAGATTTGGATTTTCCAGTCTTGACAAGTGATCGGCGGCAAGGTTCTCGGCACCTCTCTTATCCTTGATTTCAATGTCAAATTCTTGCAAGAGAAGAATCCAACGAATAAGACGCGGTTTAGCGTCTTGTTTGGCAAAGAGATATTTGAGAGCCGAATGATCGGTGAAAACTACGGTTTTAGATAGCACAAGATATTGCCTAAATTTGTCAAAGGCATATACGACGGTAAGCAATTCTTTCTCGGTGGTTGTGTAGTTTTGTTGGGCCCCATTCAAGGTTTTGCTAGCAAAGTAAATAGGTTTGAAATGTTTATCAATCCTTTGTCCTAGGACGGCTCCTAAGGCAAAGTCGCTTGCATCACACATGAGTTCAAAGGGCTTGGACCAATCGGGTGAGACTATGATAGGTGCCTTGGTCAAATGGTCTTTAAGGGTCGAAAATGCACTCAAACATGGTCTATCAAACACAAAAGGGGCATCCTTTTCAAGTAGCCTAGTCATAGGACGGGTGATCTTCGAAAAATCCTTAATGAATCTACTGTAAAAACCGGCATGACCAAGAAAACTTCTAATTCCCTTAACATTGGTCGGAGGAGGTAATTTGGCAATAACATCAATCTTAGCCCTATCAACTTCAATACCTAAACCCGATACCTTTTGTCCCAACACAATGCCCTCCTTCACCATGAAATGGCATTTCTCCCAATTCAACACTAGATGGGCTTTCTCACATCTCTCAAGCATTTTATCCAAGTTTTTTAAACATGACTCGAATGAATTGCCAAATACCGAAAAATCATCCATGAAGACTTCCATGGAAGTTTCAACCATATCATGAAAAATGGCAATCATACAACGTTGGAATGTGGCGGGAGCATTGCAAAGACCAAAAGGCATCCTCCTATAGGCATAAGTACCGAAAGGGCAAGTGAATGTGGTCTTTTCTTGGTCTTCGGGGTCTATGGGGATTTGAAAGTATCCCGAGAACCCATCTAAAAAGCAATAGAATTCATTGCCCGCTAGCCTTTCAAGCATTTGGTCAATAAATGGGAGGGGAAAATGGTCCTTTCGTGTAGCATCATTTAATTTTCTATAGTCAATGCATACACGCCAACCCGTGACCGTCCTTGTGGGTATCATTTCGTTTTTCTCATTAGCCACAACGGTCATGCCCCCCTTTTTCGGCACACAATGCACCGGGCTCACCCAAGAACTATCCGCAATGGGGTAAATAATACCCGCATCAAGAAGCTTAATTACTTCTTTCTTGACCACATCCACCATATTGGGATTAAGCCTCCGTTATCTTTGGACAACGGGTTTAAAATCATCAACAAAATTGATTTTGTGTTTACAAAAGGATGGGCTTATTCCCGGTATGTCGGATGTCCGCCAAGCGAAAACTCTTTTGTGAGCCTTAAGTACATTTAACAATTTGATTTTCTCATCATTCACAAGGGATGAAGAAATGATTACGGGTAGGAGATTTTTCTCATGGAGATATGCATACTCCAAATGGCTTGGAAGTTCTTTCAACTCCAAATCGCGTGGTGGATCCTCCAATGACGTCTTGATCCTCATATTGTCATCCTTTGTGAGCTCCTCAAAAGCATCCTCACATTCGAGCTCTTCTTCGTCATTTGTCTCTTCCATGCTCATGACCAACTCCTCCTCGGTCATTCCTTCAACATTTGACTCTAGCAAGTCAACAAGCTCCGATTCCAATCCAAGCAAGCTTTCCAATTCTTCCACCACCGCATCATCTATCACATCAATTCTAAAACACGAATCATCATTAGAATAAGGATGCTTCATGCCTTATCGACCGTGAACGCAATCCTTTCATCCCCCACCCCCAAGGTCAATTTCTTATCTTTAACCCCAATTATGGCATCCGCGGTATGTAGGAAGGGTCGTCCTAAAATCAAGGGCATTTTACTATCCTCCTCCATTTCGAGGATAACAAAGTCAACCGGGAAGGTAAATTGCCCTACCTCTATTAGCATGTTCTCCGCAATCCCAACGGGATATTGGAAAGATCTATCGGCAAGACGGATGCTCATGCGAGTGGGGGTTAGGGATCCTAGGGCCAATTTAGCATAAAGTGAATATGGCATTAAGTTTATACTAGCACCTAGGTCCGCAAGTGCATCACAAGTGATGATTTTACCCAATGTACAAGAAATGATGAAACTCCCGGGATCTCCAAGCTTGGGTGGAATTTGGTTTTGGACAAGTGCCGAGCATTCCTCATTCAAAAACATTGCCGAAGCCTCCGACAATTTCTCTTTGTTGCTCACCAAATCTTTGATGAATTTGGCATAATTCGGCATCCCGGCTAATACATCAACCAAAGGCACATTGATTCGAATGCCCTTGATCATGTCCACAAACTTCCCATATTGAGCCGCAATCTTTTCTTTCCTTAGCCTTTGGGGATAAGGAATCTTCGGCTTGTAAGCTTTCACAACCGGAGTAGGTGACACCGGTGTGACCGTTGGTGTAGGAGCATCAACATTCTCTTCATTGTCTTCCTCCTCAATTTCCTGCACAAAAGAGTTAGAAACATTTTTGTCTTTCACTTGAGGTGGTGGAAGCTCCTTTCCGCTTCTCGTGGTTATAGCATTCACATGCTCATTTCTCGCGGGTGGTGGTTGGTAAGGTTTGGAACCGCTAGAGGGTGAAGGTTGTTGTCTTGGGTTTTGTTGTGTATTACTCGGTAAGCCACCGGTTGGCCTACTACTTTGCCCCTCGAACAACCTCTCCATTTTCCGCTCCAAATCTTGAATTGAAGCTTGTTGATTCTTTTGCCCTTGTTCCATGCTCAACCGAATATTTGTCATTTGAGTTTTCATCCTCTCGGTGGTGGTTTCTTGCTTTGACATAAACTCCTTCATCATTTGTTCCATTGGAGTCAATGTTGGTTCTTGTTTTTGAACCGGTGGTGGTTGTTGTTCTCTAGATGGGCTTTGGTGTCGATTTTGGTTGTAAGGTTGGTTTTGGGATTGGTTTTGATTGTATGATTGGTTTTGAGATTGGTTGGAGTTTTGGTTGTAAGGTTGGTTAGGTCTAGAAAATCGGATTTGGTTTTGGTTTTGGTTATAGCCTCCGCCTTGGTAACCTCCCGAATTTCGGTTTTGATAACCCCCTCGTTGGTAGTTTCCGCTTTGATAATTACCTTGTTGAAGAAAGTTAACACCTTCCTCATCTCCTACCATTGGCAAATCGTCTTGTGCACAATTAGCCGTGGCATGATTTCCGCCACAATTTCCGCAACCATCTCTAAGCTCTTTGATTTCACCTTTGATAGTCATGAATTGTGCATCAAACTTAGAAGATAAAGCCTTGATTTCTTTCATCATGGCCGAGTCATTGGAGCTTCCACTTCCACTACTAGTACCCTTGGCGAATGCAACATGCTTTTTAACCGGTTTTCCTCCTTTATCCTTAGCCCAATTTAAGCTTTGGATAACCTTGTCTTCAAGAAGCCTCCATGTTTCATTCGGTGTCTTGTAGAGGAATTGACCTCCTCCCGAGGCATCAAGAATACTTGCCGAATCCAAGTTAAGACCATTGTAGAATAACACAATGATTTCTCTCTTCTTCAAATCGTGACCATGGCAATTTCTCAACATTTATTTCATCCGACACCATGCCTCTACCAAAGTTTCGCCTTCTTGTTGTTTGAAAGCTCTAATCTCATTCAAAAGTCTTTCGGCCAAAGCCGGAGGATAAAATCGTCTAACGAATGCTTCCCTCATCTCATGCCAAGTAGTGATGGTGTTTGGTTCCAATTCTTGATACCAAATCTTTGCCTCACCACAAAGTGACATAGGAAATGCCCGTAGGCGAATCACTTCATCCATATTCGCCCCATACTTGAAATAGCTCCCGATTTCAAGAAAGCTAGCAATGTGTTGGTGTGGATCGATCCGCACCCTTCCGTCGAATTGTTTATCTCTAATGAGTTGCATATGATGCCCCTTCAAAGAGAAATTATCATTTTCAATATCTTGAACCCGTATGGCCGACTCGGGTGTGGGTGCCACGGTTCTCGCCCGTGAGAAAATGGGGGTATCATCCTCATCCGCCATCTCTTCTTCACCTTCGGAAGGTGTTGAAGGCTCTTCTTCGGGTGATGGAATTTCCTCCACAAAAGTTTCTTCCACCTCGACGGTGTTTCCCGAAGATGTATCGGTATCCGTTTGACTACTAGATGATTCCGATGATCTTTGCTTTGGTTTCCTCCTTTGTTTACTCTTTTTGGTCTCTCCGGATTGGACAAAGGACTTAGAAGCTCTTTACCGGAGCTCCTTGTGTTCATCCACTACCAAATCACACCTGAAAGTACACAAACGATAAAACCATAAACGCACCGGCGCAATACAAACAAATGTAACTTTCCAAGAATAAATTCTAGAAAGGATCAATTAATCACACTTAAATCAATTTTCACAAATCAAAGTCCCCGGCAGCGGCGCCAAAAACTTGATGTGTTGAATCCAGTTATAAAATTATCGTTGAAAATTGAACAAGAAAGTACCGAGCTAGACCAAAACACAACTGGGCAGTGGACCCTATCGTGTGGTAGTATAGTTGGGTAAGTTCGGGTTCGAACACAGGGAACTAGATTGGATGATCAATATAAGTGTGAGCAATTTAAAAAGGGAAGATAAAATGTGGTTGGTTGTGTGACCGAATTGTCACGATGCTTAAAACTACAATCTTTAATTAATCTAGGCAGGTGGACTCTGAAGAGTCGGTTTAATTGTTTGGTCTTTTCAAATATTAAAAACAATGCTTGCTTGGATTATTTCACTAGTGATTTCGGGGTGTAAAATTATAACCGGTTAATACATATGCTAAATGGTAACATTCATCAAACCTAAGCTCAAAGTTCTCTGAGACCTATAGTTCAACTTCAATCAACAAACCTATGATTTAATCTAGTAACGGACGTTCGCCATGGTTACCAACTTGCACAATTTAGCTAAATCATTTGACACATTCCAAAACCACATTCGCAATCTTGTTCAATCATTTATAGATAAATAATCGATAGCAATTTACTTAGTTGAAAACTTTCGCTATATCAATTAGTAAATTACCAAATGGTTAAATTCTAGTGATTAAGCTCAATCACACAAGGTTCTCCGATTAAACATAAATTTAGATTTGTGAGTTTGCAAATCATCCACACGACAAACATTCGCTATAATCGCTAACTTGTATGAGTTTAACTAGTGTTTTTACAATCATCAAATGCTTTGTTCCACAAATGACAAACAACTCATTTAGGTATTTTTACTAAACAAATAACATTTGCTATAATTGTTTAGCTAAAATGCCAAAAGTTCATAACAACAACCAACTAAATGCATTCAAATCCATGGATGATTCACAAACTCAAGCATAAATCAACACCAAAGGATACACCCCTAATCAACTAGTTATTTCATCCAAACAAACATATAAGTAACTAGCCACACATAGCAACAATAATCATGCTAAAATCATAAACACAAGACAAATTCATAAATAACTTCAAATTAGATTAAATAGGAATTATACCAAATTTGTTACACAAATGTTTCAAGTGATGTTTGATCGATGTTCCACTACCAAATTCCTAGCCACAAATATGCGAAAATAAGGAGTAAATGATGATGATTTGTGTTGGTGAAGAGAGTAAATGAAATGGTGGTGAAGAGAGTAAATGAGGAGAGTAAAAATGAAGATGGAAGTGAGTAATGAGGAGTGTGTAAGTTATTGAAGATGATGGATGATTATGAAGCTAGCCGAACCAAACACCCCCATTTTCATTTTTTTAATTTTTTTTTTATTTTCTTTTATTTGAAAAACTGATGGGAAAAACGGTTGGCATTAAATGCCAACCAATCAGAATCGGACAGCACATCAACCACCATACCTCTCACTCAGATCCAAACCTAGCCGATCGGCTTGTTAGGCATAGCCGATCGGCTTTAAAGTCATAGCCGAACGGCTTCTTCTGACTAGCCGATCGGCTTCTTCAGTGCATCAGGCCAAGCTCCAAACGAGGTGAAGTTCTGCAACGGAAATGAACTGGACAAACCGATCTGCTAAGTTTAGCCGATCGGCTGTGGCTTTTTTTCAGCCCAGCTCAACTTAATCCAAACTTCACCAAATTTACACCAAATCGCATGCGTTTCCAACTTTTGACCTGAAATAGATTTCCAAACAAAATAAGTACCGAAAGTTCACAAAATCTACTCAAATGCATACACAAAACAATGATATCGCGATAGATTTATATAACCAAAATGAGCGATATCAACAATCCAATTAGACACAAGTCAATCAAGTATCAAAAAACAATCCAAAATACAACCTCAAGACTAGCCCATGAATGGACGAATAAACTGCTTCCTACAACCTCAAGTGTGTGTTCGTGATGATTCCACATACTCAAATTTTGAAGGATCTCGTGCCGTGGAAGTTATTCCTTTTCTCTTTTTATGTTGTTTTGGCCTTCCTTTTGGCCATTGAATCACTGGCTCAAAGAACATATCAGATTCGTTCAAAAATTGAGTAATCATCGAAGTAGCACGTTCTTTCTTGCTTAGCGGCCATGTGTTGTACTTTGAACTCAACTCATTTAAAACCTCATTAAATTTGTCTTCGTCATCATTGTGCGAGTCGTCTTCCGAATTCAAAGATAAGGTATCAATTCTCCATTGTGGATGAATAAGATCCAATGTAAGTGCAGTTCCTTGGCAAGCATATATCTTGTGAGCACATGGAAGACCCATTACTGCCATAAAATTTCTAGTGCAAGGGGACATGGTACCTAAAAGTGTCAAAACACTATTAAATTTAGACTAACTCAAAGATTTAAAACACGCAACAATATGATATTTGGAAACATTACCTGCTTTAATCTTTTTGTATTGCTGATATATCTCTTCTAGAGCAACTCGAGATACACGACATAAAAGCTCTCTAAATAGAGGCATATTGCAGTTGTGAGGAACTTGAATTTTCTCACTTGCGAGCTGCACTTTAATCTCGTGAAATTCGTGTTTAACCGCGAGAGTAATTTTTTGTTCCACTTGATGAAAATCACATGTAGAAGCTTGTAAATACATTTTGAGCTTGGCATGAGCACCTTCGGCTCTTGAGGACGTACGACTACCAAAGTGCAAGTACTTTTCAGTCCACACGCTAATAAATTTCTCTTTCCAAGGAAACCATGTTTTCTTTATGTACTCTATGGCTTTTTTCTTCTCTTTGTAAACCAACTCAAACTCACGCCAATTGCTCTCAAAAAGGACTTCCCTTGTTGAATACACCACATTTTTCCAGCTTAACATAAAATTATCAAAATCTTCAGCACGTTCAAAATACTTCTTGCAATTTGCCAGCACGTTCTTTTCAATATGCCAAACACATAAAAGATTTGTTGCGGTTGGAAATACATTCCTTATGCCATTCATTAGAGCCAACTCCCTATCTGACATAATTACCGAGGGTTGGTTACCTTGTCCTAGAATCTTCTTAAACACATTTAATGCCCAAATATAATTTTCTTCATCCTCTTTTTCCAAAAAAATAAACCCGGAATAAAAAGAGCTATTAAAGCATGAAACTCCAATGATATCAAGAAGAGGCATGTTATATTTATTGGTTTTGTACGTGCAATCCATCACAAACGTATTCGAGAAGATTTTAGCTAACTTAATTGACAAAGGGTGTGCAATGAACAAGCGTGTTATGCGGCCTTCTGAGTTACGTAAAATATCATACGTAAACCCACATTTTGCAAGCTCCTCGAATAACGCACCAATCATGGATCGATTTCCCAAATTATCCTTTCGCATTTTCTTCTTCAAGTTGTATATAGTTCTAGATATAGCTGGTAGGTTTGGGTTTTGTTGACGTAAAGATCTGTCCTGATCAAATCATTAGAAGATGCGTCGATGGGAAAGAGGCAGAACATATCTTACACCAAAGCCATCACGGACCAACTGGAGGACATCATGGAGCAAAAATGACCGCAAGAAAAGTGTATGACGCCGGCTTCTTCTGGCCATCCATATTTCGAGATGCTTATGATCTGGTGAGACGCTGCGATATCTGCCAAAGACAAGGCAATATAACAGCTCGGAACGAAATGCCACTTACAAACATCCAGGCCGTAGAGATCTTCGATATTTGGGGGTTAGACTTTATGGGACCATTCCCTAAATTTAACGGCAAAGAATACATCTTGGTTGCAGTCGACTACGTCTCCAGGTGGGCCGAGGCCCAAGCTTTTCCAACAAATGATGCCAAAGTGGTGACCAAATTCCTCAAAAAGCTATTCAGTCGATTTGGGACTCCAAAAGCGATAATCAGTGATCGTGGTACCCACTTTTGCAACGTTTAATTCATGAAGGTTCTGCAACAATATGGTGTCACTCACAAGACGTCAACAGCTTATCACCCTCAAACCAATGGGCAAGCTGAGGCAACAAATCGGACTTTGAAAAGGATCTTGGAAAGCCATATAACAATATATAATTAAAGTGTGGCTGGATGATGAAAGCCATATAACATGTCGATGGATTCAAATAGCATCAATTGATTTTACATAATAACAGAACTCGATATATTGGTCTAAATATAATAATAGTTGTGAATTAATGAAAATATTCATATAATCAAACTTAATTGATACATACGTACATATTATATCAACACGAAATCAAACCCCGTAAACACAGAACATAATAATACTTTAATTTAGGGTTTACTTTTTCAACTATATATGAACTTGCCTGCGTATCCATAGTGCCCGAGGAATTGAGGCGGAAGTGGTGAATTATCGATGGCAAAGAGGGTTCGGATACGACATACGGTAGTTAGGGTTGAAAAGAAAATCTACGTAAAAGAAGTTAATTTTAAAAAATAAGGGTAGAAAGAAAAAAAAAGGGTTAGATAAGGTTAAGATAAAATAGTTAGAGGGTTGGTTGTGTAAATTAATATAAAGGGTAGGATGGTCAGTTTCTATTAAAAGGTGTGGATGGACCAAAAATGGGTGTGTGAGGATCACCTCCCTTTATATATTTATGTTTGTGCTCAAAGAAAGTTGGTACTTATATATTACTAGTACTTTATGTATAAAAACTGAAACGTATACTTTTTGTTTGTTAAATTTGTTCCCAATTGATATCACACAATCAACTTTAGCTAATTAGGATTAATCTATTTAATCCGAACATTCATCTGAATCCGTTTAACCTATATCCGATTAATTCGTTGCTTATTCGATTAGAATACGGGTTAACTTGTGATTGTTCAAAATCGAACAATCAAAACCGAATAATTCAAAATCCCAATAATCCATTCAAATAAGTAGGCATGAACAAAACCGGGTTTTCACCCAACCCTACCCGACCCCGGAACCCGAACCGGGTTTTGGTCAACAAAGTCAAAAACCGGGTTGGACCCAACCCGAACCGGGTTTTCAACCGGGTATTTGACCCGACCATATTTCAACCCGGGTTCAACCCGGTTTCGAATTCTAAAAACCCTACCTGGGTACGTACCCGCCGGGTACTGAAAAAACCCGAACCGGGTAGGGTCAAACCGGGTTTGACCGGGTCGGGTTTTCAGGTTTGAAACCGGGTAGGGTTTAAAACCCGGTTTTTTTGTTCAAGCCTACAAATAGACAAAATTGCGTGGAGCGTCCCTGTGGTTTGCCCAAAATAACACTCCCCATCCCTGTGCTTTTTTTTTTACCTAAGACATCCCTAAACTTGCAAAAAGTTGCGTGAGGAGTCCTTCCGTCAAATAGGAGTTAGTTTATTTCGTTAAAGGACCTTGAGTGTAATAATTTTATGGCAGAGGCTATTTATGTATTTTTTAAATTTTTAATATATAATTTTATTTAATATTCTTTTTAAATTGAATTAACTAATTTAAAACCATACTAAACTTTTCAATTCAATTAAATATTTTTATGTTCTTTTGTTTAAAATTACGTTTTGTTTGATAATAAAAATAATCAACTTAATTATTCCAGTTTGTGAAACAAAATTTATCTACACTAATTCATCAAGAATATCATTAAAATCTTCAAATAATCACTACCAATAACTGTCACATTCGATCACAATTATTTTCGTCGACAAATACAAATGTATTAACCGTTCCCTAAATTTATCAAATTTGAAAATTAAAAAATAAAACGAAAAACAAAAACAAATATGACAAAGTTATCTCAAACTTTGAAAAACAAAACCCTGCTCGAACAAAAATTCACAAAATTGACACAATGTTTCTTTTAGATTTAATTTCTAACCCGACTCATTTTGTGACAGATGTTATTAGTGTAATTTTTCTTTTTTAATCATAATAATTATTTAATGACTTTTTAGTTGAAATTAAGAAAGTTATTTTTAATAAACTTTTCAAGTTAATTTGACAATTTTAATTGATTTTTAATATTTATTTTTTATTTGAAATAATCAACTTGTTTATTATAGTTTCGAATCTGAATCCGAAATTTTGGATATCCGAAATTTTCGGATATTCGAATATCCGAAATTTATTACTTTTAAGCTTTTAAATCGAGATTCGCTATAGATTTGGTTGCTAAGTACGTACAATTAACCAAAATACTCTACAATTCTTCCATTTAGAAAGTATTTTAATCATTTATTGATGTTTTTGCAAATAATTTGTATATTACGATAGGCGACGGCATAGTTACCTATTAAAATGGGAAAAAATTAAAAAAGTTTTGAAAATTTTGGAAATCGGATATCCGAAATATTCAAAAAATTTGAAATATACTATCCGAATCTGAAAATTTGGATATCCGAAATTTTGAATATGTGAAATCGAAACTAGAATAAACAAGTTGATCATTTCAATTGTTACAAAAAAATAAATATTAAAAAATCAATTAAAATAGTTAAATTAACTTGAAAAGTTTATTAAAAACAACTTGCTTAATTTTAACTAAAAAGGCATTGAATTATTATGACTCCGATAAATAAAGTTATATATTTAAAATTTTAAAAATACATAAATAGCCTCTGCCATAAAATTATTACACTCAAGGTCCTTTAACGAAATAAACTAACTCCTATTTGACGGAAGGACTCCCCACGCAACTTTTTGCAAGTTTAGGGATGTCTTAGGTCAAAAAAAAAGCACAGGGATGGGGAGTGTTATTTTGGGCAAACCACAGGGACGCTCCACGCAATTTTGTCCTACAAATAAGACCTCTACTGTCCATACACTCATAAAATATGGCGGAGTATTCAAAAATAATTACTTCATGACTAATTTTTTTAACATATTTTGATTTTCCTTGCTGATTAATGGTCTTGATAATTTCTATATAGTAATATGACACCTTATGTGCCAAAACGCGATATTATTATTTTATTAACTGAAATAATAAACATTTCATAGTCGTGTTTACGATATCACTTGTGATGCGGAAGCATAAATTTTCTTCCGAAGTGGCAAAATTAAGAAACTTTTTTTTTATAGAAGACAACATAAATTTTTTATTATTATTTTTAAATTGACGAATATTTAAAATACCCTTAATAACATTGTATAAATTTTGTAGTCGGAGCGACTACCTACACTGCCTCAACTTGTGATCTTTTTCACCAAACAAGATATATCAACTCATTCACATTACATTTTTGCAAGTCCAAGTCCAAGGACTAGAGTAATGTGTGTATAACTGATATTTCAAAAAGGTTGAAATTTCACCAACTCTAGTTGGTACACGCTAAACCACCTCATCGCGTGAAAAGTAAATCAAACTCACCTAGCGGTTCACTCAGATGGTGGCCCAACCAACTTATCCAACAATACCAAAAAATTCTTCTAATAAAATTGGTTTTCCTTGCAATTGGTGGGTATTGAACCTAGATGCTTTCCAATTACTCTATGACGTGAACCAACTAGGCTATATTGATGATAAATATATGTTCCAAAGATTTTTCTTAAAAAATTAACTTTTTATCACCAAATTGTTTCGATAATTGTATTGTATATCTATATGTTATGTCCCAATCTACGTTCTATACTTCTACTACCAGACATTTTTGAGTAATATAATATAGACCTAAATATATAGATTTAGGTTAAATATACTTTATTCATCATTTGACACATCACTTGTACACTTCTTCTCTCTTAATCTCCGCTTATCATGCTATGACACTAACAAAACACATTTTTACATTAACAGATTAGTCACTCATATCGAGTGGTAATGTATATTTCAACTTGTTTAAAGGCAGTAAAAAGCATAATTGGATACAAAAATCAAATGTCCATTTAGCACAAAAATTAGGTAAACGGAAAAATAATGTTTGGTTTGTTAACGGGAATTATTCTAGTTATATATATGCGGTGAAATAGATATGGGAATCAATTTGCAAATCCACCCTCTTAGATGGGTTTGGCGTATGTGCATACTATTCACTATCATAGCCAGTTTCAAATCCTAACCTCCTTAAACAAACACTCCACATGGGAATGAAAACCATTCCTTAATCCCCATTCCTTTAAACCAAACACTACTAATGATCGTGTGAACAAAAGCACACCATTAGGTATTTAACACCGGTTATGTAAATGAAAAACACTTTGACGCAAATATATAGGGTGATAGTGTCATATGTGAGTATATATGAAAGGAGTGTTTAAGTGATGGTTATGCATTTTAACCATAAATGAAACAGAATTTTGAAATACTTCGAACTAGACAACTCACTTTCATTATCTTCAGCGACACCGCATTATTGTTTTTCTTGCCTCGTAGTTAATCTAATACTCCGTAGTTCGTAATCATACCTATTCCGATTCCCGTTTTCATTCTCATTCCCATTCCCATTCCACCATATAGACTCCTAACTTCACACCATGCATGATGCATTCCCTCCTTTATTAGTACTCAAATATTCAAAACTAAACAATAGTACAAGATTTTTGACAAACACAATCTAAAAATCTATGGAAATATATAATACATTCAAAAGTCATATCATACAAAAATATCAAAGTCTATAATGTCCACACATCAAGTGCTTACACTTGACTCCAAACATATCTATTTAGCTACAACGAAATTCCTAGTTTATCAGGATGATACTAAGATCAAGAACATTGGTTCCTTTGTATCGTTCACTTTGTTGTATATACAAAGTCTACGCATTTCAGTTCCTTCTTTCACCCTCAAATATCAGGATTTAAATTCCCAAATCCTAATGACAGGTGGATTTACAAAGGGCACATTTGTAAGCGAACACTGGAGGCACTTATAGAAGGCATTTGAAGTCACCAAGTGTTAAGCAAACTCATCAACAATTTGTACAACATCCAAAGCACTTTGTCCAACTTGTAGATGGAGTATCTGCCTTGGGACCAAATGGGTGGGTCTGTTTTCCTTGTTCAGCATGTGGCTCTGAATTGGGTTGTGTCTCTAACTGTGGTACGGGCTTTGGTTTCACAGAACTGCTTGTCCTAGCTGAATACCCTTTATTTGAGTCTGCAGTTAAACTTTAGGTTTGGAAATACGAATTCAGTTTTTCAAATGTGTTGTAGCAGTAAGTTGTTTTGGAGATAAGAAGTTGATAAATCAATCACTTTGCATACATACGGTTGAACGGGTCAAAAGGGGCCTAAAGTGTATTTCTATTTCATAATCCTCCTGATTAATGAGTATAGAAAATTAGATGGTTATCGAAATAATACGACTTTTGTAGCCATATTTAAGACACTAATTATATATAATTAATTTAATTGTGTTGTAAACTTTTGCGTCACCCCCGACACAACCTGTTTCAACCGGTAAAGAAAAGTTTCGAGCCCATTTTGACATGTTATCCAACCTAACCAACCCGCCAATTTTGCTACCTCTACTACTTGTTTGTCTCTAATAAGTTATTGAAATAACTTACATTGGAAAGGCAAAAGAACTTCTATCGCCGCCACTTTCTGCAGCAAAATGAGGTTTAAGTTCTTCCACAGCAGATTCATTAGCCTCATATTCTTGATTAGCTTTCGGATTAACGGGATCGTTTGTAATACTCGATACATGATTATTACTCATTTCACTCAAACTGTGAATCTTATCCTCATCACCCAACTTATGACTTCTACCTGCCTCTTCCATCTCTTGATTTTGGTCTACCTCAAGATTCTCATCTGATGAATCCGACTCATGTGTTTGGCTCATTTCATCCATTTCAAGAATCGTGTCTATCTCAATTGGTGTACCACAGGGAGACGGCTCTATAGAATAACCTAGGTCTAGATCTTCGTATCTCGAAACCAAACTATCTTGGTTACGAAAACTCATGCCTCCCATATTAATACTAAATAATGATTCATTTGAAGCCATCCCCCAGCCTGGATAATTATTAGATTCTCTTCTAGCAAAAACAGATGATGGGATTCTATGTTCGTTGGTAGTTGGACGTTCCATCACCTGTATACGAGGACTTTCAATTGTGTAACCATTACCCTTATCATTCTTATCACCATGTTCGCTTCCCGAGTCATGAAACGGATCTTCTAATGTAAAGGCAGTCGATGACATAGAGGAGGACGAACACGAGGCTTTATCTTCTTCTTCTTCTTCTTCATTGAAAGCAGCAGGAGAAGAATGTACTATTAATTCATCAACATCACTATTACTCGAACTTGTAGGCTCTGACATCAATTCTAATGCATTGTTTTTATCAGAAGTAGTCGGAGAATCCACCATTGATTCAATCACATTACTCCCGATTTCAGGCTCCGGTTGCAATACTTCTTGATCCGAATTTATATCTAAAGATCCCATATCAAATTACTGAAATATCTGCATAAAAAAATTGCACCATATATATAAATTTTCTAGTTACTTTTTTCTTGAGAAAAAAACTCACATACAACACAACATAACTACATGACATATGTCTCCATTAAGCGATGGGCCACCTAGATACAGCTAGGCCAAAAGTCCGTTGGTTATGACTATATATGTAGCACCGTAAAGAATGATGGGATATTAAATCTAAACGAACTTCAACAACCTCACGAAACTTAACCATGAAAACAATAAACCTCTCAATTCCGTACATTTTAACATATATGACTTGAAAATCAAATAAAATCGTATAAACCGTTATAGTACTCTTTACTTCTAGCATTGCAGCCTTCCATACAACAAGAAGAGAATAAAATTGTATAAAGTTTTATAAACATAATGATATATTATACATATTCTTAAATAACAACACGAATTGATCTGCCCTTACTAGTGAAAATCCACCCAAAATCCAAAAATAATTACAGGTCATTTTCGGGTAGTACCATTATATATAGTGAATACGATCCGTACTGCTAGCTGTATGCAAAATCTATAATTGTTACATCTTACAGTGTGTATGATTTTTGATCACAAGTTTACTATGGTTTCAAAACCGTGCATGGTATAACGTGTAATAGGATGCATCTTGCATACATCAAGATGCACAAATCATTTTCCCATATATAGATTTACAGAATTATCACAATATAGGGAAGAAACATTTCAGTTTTGTTCCTCTTGTATTGTGCAACAAGAGGTTAAAATCAATGCCACAAGGAATTTAATAAAAAATGACTATAATCCTCTTATCATCAACAACTAATTTTAGGTAAAAAAACAAACGGAAAAAATATGTAAAAGCATACAGGATTAAGATGATAACCATATAAACGTTGTTTTATAGAGACTGTTGATTTCCGGCCACGGCAACATAATATTCGGGCCAAGGCAAGGGAATCAGCAGCCTCTTTCCGTCTTCGAATCTGTCAATTTCAAATGCAAATCTTGTTTTATTGCAATGAACTGATTCCGGATTCTGCATCGGTGGCGCGTGTATGTGAGAGAGAGGGGGGAAATGAGAGCAAAAGAAAAAGAAAAAAAGAAAAGAATGATGGGTTCACCTGAGAGAGAATGAAAATGCAGGAAAGGCGAAGATTCAGGCGTCTTGTTCTTCCCTATTCTATTTTGATAATTAAAAGTAGGGTTGAGCATAGAAACCGATTAACCGACCCACAACCGAATTAACCGATTTAACTGACCCAATTTAACCGACCCAAAGCTTAACCGATGGTTCGGTTATTATAATTCCATTAACCGATTAGATTGGTTATGGTTACGGTTAAGACCCATTAACCGACCCTATTTAACCGAACCGACCAACCCTTAGTTTTTTTACTTATATTTTCATTATACAAATAAATATGTAATGTAAATAGGTAATATATGTTGAGCTAAATTTTTTTTAGAAAAGGCAAAAATTTATTGAATACCAACCAAAATATACAAAGATTCAAGCAGGGGATATCTATCTAAATAAATCTATCTATACAAACATAAAAACCACCCTGCATGACAGCACAATACTATTTACATTTCTACTAAGGCACCAAACTATCAGATTGTGACAGAGCCGAATATAGCTTTCCAACCAAAACTAACTCCGTGATTTTCCTGGCCTTCAGAAATTAAACAAGCATATAGATGCATCTGAAAAACCTTTACCCGCATCAATACATCCCACGCCCACAGTAGCAAAAACTACCCATTTAACACTAATCTACTGCTACTTACAGTCATTGGATTAAATTGATAGATGCATACAATTTAATACTAAGTAGCATAATGACACGTTAGGAAACTCTCAAACTTTAAGCCCACTAGTTAATTATTTAGTCCATTCCATTTTTAGGTTACATTTAAAGCCACTTTCTCTTCTACCCGTAAATACAACCTTTAGAAATAGTGATGTTCTTCACAAGATATCGACAACACCACCACAACTAGGAGCTCGATGATTCCATTACTTCATAATTTTTCTTTTTCAAGCGGTTAACCAATGGTTAACGGTTAACCGACCCAAAATCTACCCAAAAACCGATTAACCATAACCGATTTAACCGAAACCGAACGGTTAAGAAATTTCCATAACCGAAATTTCGGTTTTGGGTTCGGTTAAAGGTCATAACCGACCCAAACCGACCCATGCTCACCCCTAATTAAAAGAATGAGTTACATGAATAGTCCCTAGCCTTCTGTAAAAGTTTAACTTTTTACCCTCTACAGAGTGCAACTTCGACCTTTTTAACTATGGGTTGGGGTTAGTGTACGGTAATTTGTGTTTGATTTGTATTGTGTGTACCCTACTTATGTTTTTTATTTTTAATGCATTCAACTTTTTAAAAAGGTGTTTTGATGTATTTTGCTGATGTATCGTCTGTTTAAGGTGGCACGTGGCATCCGGAAAACACGTCATCAAAACATCGTCAACATACATTAAAACATTTTTCTTGAAAGTTTGATGAATTAAATATAGCAAAACTAAGTTGAGTATTTACATAAACATATGGTATATGATCAAGCATATTTCGTACACTTGAGTGCAATGGGTTGGACCGATTCGATGCTCTCCGTGACTTACATGGGTAACCCGCCGGAATGTATAGAACGAAACCGTGGGTGGCGAGAATCGGCTTTGGTACCATCTAGGGGATGGGTTTTGGGTGATGAGCTTTTCTCATCTTGATGGAGAAGATGATGGGAAAAGGGGAGCTACCTTGTTCCCCCCCTTTTGTTGTCATCTGATGAATGAAAAAATGAATGAATCTCCTCTCAAAAGATAGGGTTTAATCCTTTTTATAGGTGGGTGGGGCTGGCCCAAAAGTAGAAGCCCAATTACATGGTACATGAACAAGTCCCCCTAGTTCGGTATGACAAGTTTATAATTGTCGTGTCGAACTATAAATATGTCATTGCCAAAAACTTGACATAGAAGTTCGTCCAGAGGGACACTGAACCTGCGAGCATAGTAGTATGCTCTGGCTCTAGCATGGAGACATGTCAAAATGTCAAAAGACCTGCAAAAATAAGTTAATCTGGCCAGAGGACCTGCAATAATGAGTATGCTAGCAATATGTAAATAATGTAAGTACGACCATAACATGGATGTCTTGTAAAGACATGATCGAAAAAAAAGTAGTCTGGTCACAGTCAGTCCTGACAATGAACCTGCGACTATGATTCTGCTAGCAACAAAAAGCACGCCATTGTTTGGGTGATGAGAAGTGCAGGGCAGTTAGCTACATAACTGCAATAGTGGCCAGTCTGTAGAACTGACATAGTATACTGTTTGGGGTGACATATAGTATATCATCACTCCCCCAGTTCAATATGGTAATTTTATCAAGAACCATGTTGAACTAATTGTTGTGCTGCAGCACACGATTGACTTGAGTAATTAAGTTTCATTTTAAACAGTTATTGTTTTGCTTGCTTGTTTGTTTGTTTTCATCTTGTCTGGTTAGTCATGACTTGGCAATTCTAGCTGCCTTCGGTGCAGAGAACGTCCAGCTAGCAAGCCTATTGGCGGATGCTTGTGTCATTCTTGCCTTGGTCTGACCCAACACTTTGCCAACCTACTGGTTGAGGTGGATCTCTGCCAGGGATAGGGCTAGAATTCACCTTCCACTATGGCAGGACCGCCACTCCTGTCTGCTATTTCGGGTGAATATGTCAGCCAAGTACAGGGAATGGGGCTACGTGGAACTACATGGGGTAGTTCCGGCCAACGGGGTGGCTATGAGTGCATATTAGCACCTTGCATGTTTTGACTTGCATAAACATGGAAAATATGGCAAGTCTTCTGGAGTGAACAACTTTATTTGATTTCTTTGAAAGCGATAAAATATAATGACAGAGGGGTGATCACGCCCCTCTAGGCTTGCATCGGTTGTTCACAAATACTATTTTTAAATCGGTACTGTATTCAGGCCTGAACGACCTTCTTGAAGGCATATGGTAGCTCAATTTGAGAGCAAATCTCATCCTGAAGAGCAGAGCTTAATAGCTCATCCATGTCTGAAGAGCAGAGCTTAAAAGCTCGTGTTGAAAGTAAAGCTTAAGAGCTCAATCTGAAAGCATGTCATAATAACTCGACCATGTGTAATAAGTAGAACTTAATAGCTCAATCTGAAAAGCCGAGCTTGAAAGCTCAATCCTGTTTGATAAGTAGAGCTTAATAGCTCAATCTGAAAAGTAGAGCTTAAAAGCTCAATCCTGTATGATAGATAGAGCTTAATAGCTCAATCTGAATAATAGAGCTTAAAAGCTCAATCATGTCTGATAAGTAGAGCTTAATAGCTCAATCTGAATAGTAGAGCTTAAAAGCTCAATGTCTGTCTGATAAGTAGAGCTTAATAGCTCAGTCTATACAGTAGAGCGTAAAAGCTCAATGCCTATCTGATAAGTGGAGCTTAATAGCTCAATCTGTACAGTAGAGCGTAAAAGCTCAATGCCTGTCTGATAAGTAGAGCTTAATAGCTCAATCTGAACAGTAGAGCGTAAAAGCTCAATGCATGTCTGATAAGTAGAGCTTAATAGCTCAATCTGAACAGTAGAGCGTAAAAACTCAATGCCTGTCTGATAAGTGGAGCTTAATAGCTCAGTCTATACAGTAGAGCGTAAAAGCTCAATGCCTGTATGATAAGTGGAGCTTAATAGCTCAGTCTGTACAGTATAGCGTAAAAGCTCAATGCCTGTCTGATAAGTGGAGCTTAATAGCTCAATCTGAACAGTAGGCGTAAAAGCTCAATGCCTGTCTGATAAGTGGAGCTTAATAGCTCAATCTGTACAATGGAGCTTAAAAGCTCATTGCTCATACCTGTTTGTAAGCTCAATGTAGGAAGCAGGGCCGGAGAGCTCAATAATGAAAAGCATATGTAAAGCTCAATGACGTTAAAGGTGAATAGCTCAGCTGGAAGGCTCAATGCCTGCTGGTTGGTGAGTTAGGTCTATTTTGTTGAGTCAATTTATGACGTGAGAGATTTTAAACCGGCTCAAAAGAATGATGACTGTGAAAGAACCTATCAAGGCCAATATTGTATCATGTGGTTCCCCTAGTTCAATACTGCTATACTGTTAGTAGTGTTGAACTCAAGATAATGAGCAGAGGTGTTGTCATAAAACGTATAGGTTGATATGCTCTAATGCTCATCTATGCTCCTTTCCTGCTAAGAACAACAGAGTAATCCCACAACAAAGTATTGCACAACATGGAAAAATAGTTTTTAATTCCTTGGGTACCTAGTGTGCCTTACGGGCAATAGCAGATTTTGCTTTTCTTGTACACATAAGCACAAATTTTGTTAACAGGTTAAACTGGCTGAATCAGTAACACAAGATGAATGCGTTATCGTGAAATGTGTAAGGTGGTACATATGCCTACATGACTTTTGCCATTTTTCTTTTATAAAAGAAAAAGGAAGTAGTCGAGTGCAACATACAAAAAGTGAGCAAAAGATTTATTTACAAAAGTCATGTAAAATGACCGTAGCACATTTTGTATAAGGTGGTGATTGTACTATTGGAATTATGAAAATGTCATCATGAAATACATGTGTTATATATGCCCACTGTTATATTTGCTTGTGATAAAAGAAAAATTAATGATTGCAATTCATTGTAACTCTGTGCTTTTTCAAAGTCGTATAAACTCAAAAGTTTGAGTTATTTACTTTTGAAATGTAAGCTTTGTGAAGAAAAGATGTTGAAACCAAGATTTTTGGTACAAATCATACATGTGCCTTATTTGTTTTACTGAAGCAGAAGTACTTACAAACCGAATGTAGCAGATAGCTCAGCAGAGGGCTCGCTAGATCAGCGTGCAGTAGTGACTAGATGCATGTAGCAGGTCCATAGGGTCTTTCCTTTTTCGTATTATTTGTTCCTACATGCCATATGTTTTTCTCGAAAAGGAAATATAATGAAGGACAGAGACCAAAAATCATCCGTAGAAAAAGCTATATTGCAAGCCTTTTGTATTCAAATGACAATAAAATAAGTTATTTAGGTCGTACCGAGGCTGTAGATACTTGTACATATTCTTTTTGACTTTTCTTTGCCAAAGCATTTTGGTGATTGAAGTACAATAAAGCTCAGCAGTTGGAGTTAAAATGATAAAGGCATTTATATTTTGATTGCCATGTGGTTTAAGTAAAAAACAATTTAGCAACGTTAAGTATAAAAATGATTTCGTTCTTGCGCTACGTAAATCACAGTAGGTTGTACTCATACCATGAGCATTTGCACCATGTACATAATGATTTGTAAATACCGTTGTAAGACACATGATAAATCTGCTCATGCCTCTTACAACTTCAATAAAAAAAATAAAAATAAGATAATAAGTGGGTTCAAAAGTTACAGACCACAAACTTTGATGATAGTTGCCAACGTAAGGTGCTAGCCTATTTTTTGAATGTTCATTTGTTTCATACTTGGGAAGTTATGGAAAAAGTTCTCGAATCTGTGTCAAGATTGTAGTACTAAAACTTCCCATGAACTTTGAAGTTGTATTGGTGTTTATAAAACTCATTTTCCGTAAGCAGTAGGTTAGGCATATGTTGCAAGAGTTTCATGAAAATAAGCTCATGATGATCCAAATCTTTCAACTCATGAATTTGAATCAATACTTAAACATAGGGATGTGTGTTAATTAGATAGTAAACTTACAGACCGAATTCGTAGTGGGTGTAAAGATCGGATAGCAGCAAGCTCAGGTATTGCTGCGAGCATGCCTGAAAATGGCTGTCAGCAAGCCCTGAGATGTGGCTGCAACTCAGCCTTGAAATGTGGCTGCCATCTCTTGAATCCTGCAGCAATTGAGGCCCGAAGAGGGGTACAATCAGGCTTGAAAAGGGGTTGCAAATGAGGCACAAACGGGGCTGAGTATTAGGCCCGACTGAACCGTATATCAGGCCCTAATAGTCTGCGAATCAGGCCCATATAATCTGCAACTAGGTCTGGAATCTTCGTTTGAACAGGAGAGTACAAGACAAATTACTTCGTGCCCCACGATGAGCTCTGCCAGAGGGGGCAGAGGTGGTGAACCGCCACTCTCAGCTTTGTAAAATTGTTGCTTGACCATAGGTAGTTCCGTTTTCGATTGAACATAAGTGTATTGAGCTATGCCCGGAGGTATCCGTATGCGTGGTTTTCTTTTGTACTTGTTCAAAAGAATGGTGGCCAAGGACACTAGCAGCACTTGACGGTAACAATTTGTTTTGCACAAGACCCTACGGGGGTAGGGGGCATGAGCAGGCCCGAAAAGGTGGCTGCGCAAGCAGAAGACTCGGGCAGTGGCACGGTAAGCAGGGATCGGGTTAATCGAACAAGAAGCAGAGGACTGCAATTAATCGCACGATGCGAGTCCAAGAGACCCCGAGTCGGCTGTGATCAGGTCTTCCTGCTTCAAAAACAATGTATTCTCCTGAATGGGCTGTTGAATGGCCCCTGATCGTTTTTACTCGATGTACACCTTTTCGTGGACGAAAGTATTACTGGTCATTCCTGCTACAAAAACAAAGTAATCCCAGCAAAAGAAAGTGTTGTACAATGTGCATAAACACTTGTACAACTGGTTGAGACAATTCATCGAACACTTGGCGTGCACGATAATATCCATCAAATTTGAGCAGTGTTTGTATATGAAATACCCAGTTTTCAGCAGTATTCAATCACTTAACCGATATAACAATCAGTAGATATACTAGAAATTAAGCCACATTTGAGAAATGAAAATGGAATAAGCATATGTATTTTACACCTGGACTTTGTAGTGGCTCAATATTTGGTGTGTTTCTCATTTGAAATGAAAATGGAATATTTGTGTTAAACATGTTTGAAATAATTTATTACTTGTTCCGGTATGTGGAAAGATCAGATTTGGTAGTTTCCAAATCAATGAAATAAGAAAAACGATCGTTTATTTTGCCTTTCGAAATCAATTAATGCACAAACTCCAAAGATTTGCTTTTTATTCATTTCTTGTTTTTCAATCTCTCACACATACGATGTGTGCACATTTTTAATTATCGATCATAGCACAGAAGACTTACAAACCGATATAGCTTCATTTTTAACACGAGACCCTTCGTAGCGAGTCCACGGATGGCGCCATTTGATCAAGCATATTTCGTACACTTGAGTGCAATGGGTTGGACCGATTCGATGCTCTCCGTGACTTACATGGGTAACCCGCCGGAATGTATAGAACGAAACCGTGGGTGGCGAGAATCGGCTTTGGTACCATCTAGGGGATGGGTTTTGGGTGATGAGCTTTTCTCATCTTGATGGAGAAGATGATGGGAAAAGGGGAGCTACCTTGTTCTTCCCCTTTTGTTGTCATCTGATGAATGAAAAAAATGAATGAATCTCCTCTCAAAAGATAGGGTTTAATCCTTTTTATAGGTGGGTGGGGCTGGCCCAAAAGTAGAAGCCCAATTACATGGTACATGAACAGTATATATTAGATGCATTTCTAAACACTTACCGAATACATCTATTGATCATCATGTCACACACATAGCTTTTATAAAACTTAAAAGCTATTGTTTCTAAAAGTTAAGGAAAAAAACGATAGGTGTGTTGTTATGTGATGATGATTAGGGAGCAATAAATATCCAATTCAATGGATATCCATCCACACGATCCATCAGTGATGGATATGGATGGTCTAAATAGATGTATAATGGATATGAACATGAATGTGAATGGTCAAAGATTTGGATGTGAATAACAAATTGTCATACATTGATTCACTCATTGTGATCCGAAATACATATATACACGTATATATACTAACAATATAGACTTATTAATCATATAAAATTATTTTTATTATAGTGGATCGTTCTTGAAGGGTTTTTAGTAGAATTATACGTTATAAAAATATTTAATCATTATTAACATTTAATACAATTATATGTGCGGAAGCATTATAAAAATATTAAATCACGTTAAATTAAACCCTTTAGTCAAGATCTATAATTTTCATAATAAAACATGTTAGACAATTCATTACACATAATTAATAGTTAAGAATAAACATTGTTACATTGGGTGCTCGGCAAGATCTCTAATCTTCAACTTGTTGCCAAAGAACGAGTGAACTTATCTTGAACTTCCTTTTTTCTTCTTGAATTCGGCTAACTAAGTGGATACGTTAGGTATCCACCTTTGAATCACAGTTGAACGGACGATAGTATCCTAAAGTGTGTACTAAATCTCTCGAGAAATCAAGCAAGTTGCGATCGAATTACAAACTCGAAACCCCTTTGGGGTTTGCCCGATTTCGGCAAAGAGAGTGTCGCACCCCCAAATTCACTGTTTAGCGGAAGCAATCATTGGGCGCGACTAATCAAGTAATCAAGCACAAAGGTACGATGAACGACTCTATATAAGACGTTTGAAAAGCAATACATTACATTAGTATTCAAAAGTATACACAAGTGTCGAGTTCGCGAGTAAAATCCTAGAGATTCTAGTACATAACATATATTACAAAAGTAATGTAGAAAAATCTCCAAATCAGTAAATGCATGCAACTCGAGCTAGTAAGCAATCATGCTGGGCAACCCTACTGTTGCTGTGTACCTGAGAATGCATCACTAAAAAGGTCAACCAAAAGGTTGGTTAATCTCACAGGTTTTGTAGTAAGTAATAGTAGTTTGAACACAATCAAGTAGTAAATAGTGATTGCACGTATGCAATAATGTTGATATACATTGCCATGAGCATGTTGAAGCTTAACAAGTCGGTAAGGTACAATCAAGTACCAGTAATTTGCCCCCGTGAGTGCTAATCCAAAAACACTCATGTGTAACGAGTAAGAAACGCCCGTTTATACCGTACGGTTCGTGGTAGTGCGTGCTACTCCGGGCGGGGATTGTCAGTCCCAAATGGATCCATTTACTAAAACTCGCGCTTAAGTTGATAATTAACAACTATGATTCAGAGGACTTCAGTGGATTAATCGTAACTCATGCAATCGGTATATCAGTAAGCCAGTAAGTTGGTAATTCAGTAAGTATGTACATGTGTTCAAGTAAAACAAGTAATGCATCTCACCCCTGAGTAAAAACAGTAAAAACGGGGCTGTGAGACTCACCTGAGTCTAGCTGTGTAAAGCATAAAATCAAGCAAAGTGGTTCTTCGAACCAGTGACCTCTAGCGTCCTAAACGCATAAGGTTAAGTAAGTAAATGGATATTGTAACACCCGCCAAATTAGGACTAGTAATTAGTGCCTAATCAGATGTTAATACATGTAATTAGTTCTGTGTTAAGCTAATTAATGTACCGAATTATATATTGTTGAATATATACGAAAATGCGATTTGGTTAAATCGTACGCAATTTAAATCGAATGTATTTCGATTCAATTTAATACGGACGTTGGTGACCAATTTTATTAAGTAACTCTGTGATGTTAAAAATATTATCTTAATAATGTTCGAATTACAATTCATATCGTACAAACAAAACTTACACAATTTAAAATATTAAAACGCGCAAACTAAATAAACAAACTTACATTTTTAACTCAAAGATAAATTGATTTGTAAAATATTTAAATAAAATATCGCGTAATAAATTCGTATCTTAAAACTTAACATTTAATATGTAAAATAATTATTTTAACGTTTAAACCACGGAATAAACGAACACCGCACGGACCGCGTTTACGGAGACCGAAAAGTTGGAGGATAAACCTCCAACTCCCACTCTCTTTTCTCACTTTCCCATTTCTCTCTCTCTCTTTCCCCTCCTTTTCTCTCAACTCACCAACACCACCACCATTATCATCACCATCGAAAATCACTAAATAACACCCCGAAACTCACTCGAATCACCTCGGCGCTTTGGAAAACAACGACCACCGCATCACGATCTATCATCCTATCTTTTCGGATTTTTCATCCGACACTTTGTAAGTTTCCGACAAATCCCGACACCTCTCGTTTTTAAGTGTTTTTACTTGTTTGCGGTTTGTATCAACTTATAATGTCCAAATATGGGTTGGGTAAAAGATTTGGACCGAACGGAAGCCTTTCGACCGATTTTCCGGCCACCGGAATCTGAACAGACTCCGACGTCGCATCTGGGTTGGCCCAATTGCGACGTCAGTTGCAACGTCGCAATACCAGTCCCCACGTCGCATATAGCGACATCGTCATTAACGTCGCATTAAGTTGTCGACGTCGCGTATAGCGACGCAGGCCCTTACGTCGCAGAAATCAACAACGTCGCAAATAGCGACGCCACGCACAACGTCGCATTAAATTGCGAAAGTCGCACATAGCGACGCCATGCTCAACGTCGCAGTCGGGACCTGCGACGTCGCACCCAACGTCGCACAAACCAGAAAACTCAGATTTTTACTAAGTGTCGAGACCTAAAATTTTAACACCTGATTTTACCCAAATTCGGATCTAGATGCGTTTTTCGTCAAAGCAATATAGTAGAAATAAAAATTTTCCAAGTTGACCTGGCAGCTCGACCCCAGCCAGGGGCTCTGCCCCTTGGACCCCGCCAGGGGCTGCCGCCCCTTGGACCCCGCTACCAGGGGCGCTGCCCCCGGACCCCCGTACTTAGATTCCGTAACGGCTTCTAAAACACAATCAAAACACATTTTTCAAGTAAAACGCCACGAAATCAGAATAATAATAGTTGAGATTATTATTACAAATCCGTCACCAACGGGCCGTACATATTTTCAAACATTCGAATCAATCAACCAAATGTAATTTGGACATTATAGTTGGACGAACAACTACAAGGTAGTCTTAATTGATACCTTCGCATATTATAACCATCGCGTGTCGTGGACACCCTCAGGTTACAAGTCTTTGGACTTCGATTCTCGGCTAATCATTCTCAGTTTATTTTCATAAACTCAACGACTCAGGTGAGTCTCATAGCCCATCTTTTACTGTTTTACTCAGGGTGTGATATATTGCTCAACTTTTACTTGTGAACGCAAGTACAAACATTTCATATACTACATGAGTTTTTCGAAACTAATCATTTAAAGTCCTCCGTCAGCATAGTTGTTAATACGTTGTAGCGTGAATATTAGTATATGGTACCATATAGGATTGACCCACCTCGTCCGGGTTAGCAAGCACTAACCGGGTAAACGGACGTACTAATATTTGGGAAGACGAATGTTGATTAGGCATTCGTGGAGGCACCTCGCCCGGAATTCTCTATAGGGGACCCGGCCCTCGAGTTAAGCTCAACTATGTGCTCATGGCTGTATACACGATGACTATCATTTAATTGCTGGATGCAATTCATTATTTAATTGCTGGATGCAATTCATTATTTAAATCTTGCGGTTCATACTATATTAACTGATTTCAAACCTGTGAGCTCACCAGCTTTTAGCTGACCTTTTAGCATATATCGCAGGTACCAAGCAGTAGGATGTTTCTGCTTCAGGACTTTAGCTCGAGTCAGCATACAAACGATTGAGATTTTCTTGCATTAGTATATTTTGTACAAGTACTTATGTACTGAAATCTCCTTTTCATTTAAACTCGAGCTATGTAAAGCTTTAAATGTTGTAAACATTTCAGTTATCAATATATTTTGTTAAAACGACGCATATAGAGTCGTTTACTATATATATCTTTGTGCTTTGTTATTGATTAGTAACACCCAAATCAAGCTTCCGCAAATCATTAAATTTGGGGGTGTTACAGATATCCTAAAGATTATCCATGCTAGTTGTCCACTCAACTAGTTAATGTCCAATTGTTTGTTTGTATGTTTGTAATCATTTGTGTTTGTAGTTTGTAGATGTGTACGGCCCGTTGGTGACGTTATGTAATAATAATTCCAACTATTATTATAATGAGTTTCGTTGTATCCTATATACTTATAAAAGTATATCTAGTATGTTTGTCATTTATATCCAAGTGTGAAAGTATCGTACGGGGGTCAGGGGGCAGCGCCCCTGGAAGCGGGGTCCAAGGGGTGGCAACCCATGGCGGGGTCCAAGGGGTGGCAACCCCTAGCGGGGTCCAAGGGGCAGAGCCCCTGGCTGGGGTCGAGCTGCCATGTCAGCTGGGAAATTTTTTATTTCTGCTTATATTACTTTAATAGAAACGCATATGAAATTCAAAAAGTAGTCATAGAGTTTCCTATTATTGGCGACACTTCGAGGTCAGTGTTGCAGGTACAAGTTTTGGCACAATACGCGATCGTGTGAAGTTTAATACGCGATCGCGTGGAGTTTTAATACGCGATCCAGGAGGGTAAAACACACGATCTCGTGATACCTAAACAAGTCAATACGCGATTGTGAAAAGAACTAATACGCTATCCATGATTTAAATACGCGATCGCGTATTACGTGTAACCAACTATTCCTAACCAATTTCATTATTAATACGCGATCTTGACGAACAAAGCACGCGATCGCGTAGTTTGTTCGTCCAACGGTTGTTCGTGCAAAAATGTTTGGTACACAATTTTTGGTTCGTTTTTGGACCTAATTTTGTTGAATGAACACTAGTACATGATAATTTAAGCATTTCCAAGTACGATTAGTTAACAAAAAGGAGGGGTTTCTTACGAATAAAATGAAGCCGAGATGATGATGATGATGTTGAAGATGATGATGATCCTGTGGCTTGTTCTCCTCTTCCTCTCTTGAAATGCTAGGGAATGGTGATGAAATTTTTTGATGGATGATGTTGTTGTTCTTGCTGCTACTGCCGAGAGTGAAGATCAAAAGAGGAGAAAAGTTGTTGGAGATTATTGGTGTTGGTCGTGTGTGTGTTTGTGTTTGAATATAATAAGCAGTGGAGGGAGTATTATTATTGCGGGTTTTCAACGAGAGAGTATGGCTTCCATACAAATTTGTCCCCAGATATTTTTGGGGTAAAAATATTTTAGGTATTTAACCCTTTAAATCGCGCGTACGTTTCCTATTATTTTAGTTAACGGTTAATACAGTTATATTTTTATTTCGAAGTATTATTCCAAATACTTTATTCAAAATTTTAATAATATTAATTTTGATTATTTTGGTTGTCGGGTTTGTTTCGTATGTTTTTGTCGCGTACGTTACGTTTTATTTAAAACGTATAAGTTTGTTATATTATCATCATAATATAAGGTAAATACCAATGTTATTAAATAATTTTATATTATTTAATAATTGTTTCACCAACGTCCATATTTTGTGTTGTCAGATATTTATCCGACACTAATTTGTACGATTTGAACGAATCATATACATGTATATATATAAACATTATATATAGATAAGCAATTACTGTACTTAGCCTTATTTCATACTAAATACATGTAATAATAATGTAATTAGGCACAGTAATGACGTCCTAATTTAGCGGAAGTCACAGAGAGAGATAGAGAGAGAGAAATCAATTGGGAGAGAGAGGGAGCGAGAGAGTTAAGGTATTATCGCCAACTAATGAACCATAAGGCCTTTATTTATAGTTGTGATCTAATTTGTCCAACAAGTTAATTAATTACACTTTTAATCTCTCTAGTTTAATAACTAATTAAACTTAACCCAAACTTATCAATTTACAGTTAGAACCTTGTAGTTTAATAATAATTAAACTAGTTAATTTATTTGCAAATCTAATTATAGATAAATCTTTTTTATTAATAAATAATTATACTTAATTATTTATATCAATAAATCTTCTAATTGTGTTCGACCAACTAATTCATTTTTATTAAATGAACAATATCAAATATCTTTTATAGTATCACACTACTTGTTCGGTTGTGCTCATCGGTGTGACCCTGCGGTGTTCATGTAAAGCTGGATTTGATATTTATTTATATTAATATTAAGCACATGATCTTACAGACTCCCACTTGTGCGAAATATTAGCATCAATAAAATATTATGTGCCTAAGGCGGTCCCTACCAGGATACTTAGGTTAACCAGATCAATAAAGCAATCATTCCTCGTAGCTTTACAGCCTAGCAGAAATAAAATTTAAAAGGTGAGAATATGGCTATATCCTTTTGCATTTTCTTAAAATATTTAAGAGTATAAAGCATGGACCGTATTAACCTTCCAATACTCAATTCCTAGTTTCGATTACAGATTTGTACCGACTAAGCAAGTGACTTATCACTTGAGTATGACCATACATTTCTTCAATACAAATCATTGACGGCCTAGGAGATATCTCTATTGCTTTTACACAAGAGTTGCAAAGTCCCATCTTGCGAGTTAAACTAGAAATCACAACATGTGTTCTTCGTCAGCCAACGAATAATCCGGATAAGTGCTCATTTACGAATACCGTTAGATCTCATTTACGTTTGTGTAAGTAGATGGCTTATTGCCAATCTATGCTAGTTGTTCACTCGTTATGTGAAAATCATATGTTATATTGTTTTCGAAAAGCGTACGACTCGTTGGTGATGTTCTCGTAATAATAATTCTCAATACTATTATTATCATGCTCGTTTCGTTGTATACTTTATAAAAATATATGTTTAGTAGTTTCGAGTTGTTTCATATATAGTTTATTCGTTGTATATATTATAGTTTATTCGTCTTATATATATATATATATATATATATATATATATATATATATATATATATATATATATATAGTTTATTCGTTGTATATATATATATAGTTTTTGTTCGAGTTTTGATAATTAATTACTTAAAACTCTTTTTAGACTAAAACCGTTGTCCTAAATAGTTTGGTCCAAAGTTTTGTTGTCTCACGTGTCGTTTTTGTTGACTTAGTCAAACCTAGTCGTTTTGTCCCGAAACTTTTACATAACAATTTCCAATGTTTTAGTACTCTTAAAAAGTAATTTTAATGATTTTTGACAAACTCGAAAGTGCCGTTATTTAAACGTGTCAAAACAGTCCCCGGGACAGTTTTGGTTTCAAAATATTCTCTTTTGTGACCTTGTTTTGACTAGTCAAATGTCCATGATAAATTACGAAATTTTTACCAATTAACCCCATATGTGTTAGCTTTCCAAAAAGGTAAATTACATAATTTTTGGCTAAGTCTTAGTGGTCCGAAATTAATTGTTAGTCCGCTGGTGTCAAAAAGCTCAAATTTCAGATATATGTCCAAAGATCTAATTATTGTACAAGTTACACATAACTTCATAAAATGTGATCATACAAGTTTTAAAGTTAAACTAAATTTGTGACTCTTAGGAAAAAGTCTCATGTCGTTTAGATTTATGTACAAGAAGTTGTGACCTTCCAAAGTTGGGCCACAAATCTGTCTTCCGAGGCAGATTTGCTATCTCGTCTTTAAAAATAGTTTTGAGGTACCAAACGTTGCCCAAAAATTATGAAACTAGTTGGATTTGAAAGATAACTTCTTGAACTTATTTTTAGACTGAAGATTCGACATTTTTGGTTTTGTTTTGAGCACGTTATCACGCGATGAAGTTGGACAACTTTTCTGTCCAGTGAGTATTTTGTACTTTTAGTTTGTTTGGTTGTTTTAAAACGTTTTTGAGCATGTTTTTAGTACATTTTTAGACAAGATCTTAGATGAGTGAACTCCTAACATATTTATAAATCAAAAACACATGAAAGAAAAGCAAGATAGAAATGTTTTTACAAAGGGTTGGATGAAGAACACAAGAGAAAGATGGAGATGATGCTTGTCCCTTGTTTTCCTTGCTAAATGATGACGATCTTGATGAATTTTTAGTGGAGATTGTTGGTGGTTGTTTGATGGTTGAGGGTGGTGGTTGGCTGCCGTGAAAAGGTAGATAAGGAGAAGGAGAAGAGTGGGTGAAAGATTGAGTAAAGATATGTTTGTGTGTGTTTGTAGTAAAAGTGTTCAAGTGATCAAAATCAAGGTGAGGTGAGGGGGTGTTAAGGGGTTGGCCGGCCACCTTAGTCAAAGGGGGGGTATGGTTTGGTTTGTGATTGTCCCCTTTGATTAACTAGATATTTTGACCATTAACCCGTTAATTGCGTTTAGCGTTTAATCGTTTGTACGTTAGTTTGTTTAGTTTTAGTTAACGATTTGTTAGCGTTAATTATTCATGAAGTATTATTTCAAATACTTTGTTTCGTGTTTCTATAATATTTGTTACATTTCGTTTGGTTGTTAATTTTCTAATCCTATTGACCTACGAATCCAGATCACTGCGAATCGAGATTTTAAAAGTTCGGTTTATACACCAACCGACTCACTTTAATACAGTGTAATTTTTTAGACAAGATCTTAGATGAGTGAACTCCTAACATATTTATAAATCAAAAACACATGAAAGAAAAGCAAGATAGAAATGTTCTTACAAAGGGTTGGATGAAGAAAACAAGAGAAAGATGGAGATGATGCTTGTCCCTTGTTTTCCTTGCTAAATGATGACGATCTTGATGAATTTTTAGTGGAGATTGTTGGTGGTTGTTTGGTGGTTGAGGGTGGTGGTTGGCTGCCGTGAAAAGGTAGAGAAGGAGAAGGAGAAGAGTGGGTGAAAGATTGAGTAAAGCTGTGTTTGTGTGTGTTTGTAGTAAAAGTGTTCAAGTGATCAAAATCAAGGTGAGGGGAGGGGGTGTTAAGGGGTTGGCCGGCCACCTTAGTCAAAGGGGGGGGGGGGGGGGTATGGTTTGGTTTGTGATTGTCCCATTTGATTAACTAGATATTTTGACCATTAACCCGTTAATTGCATTTAGCGTTTAATCGTTTGTACGTTAGTTTGTTTAGTTTTAGTTAACGATTTGTTAGCGTTAATTATTCATGAAGTATTATTTCAAATACATTGTTTCGTGTTTCTATAATATTTGTTACATTTCGTTTGGTTGTTGAGTTTGTTTCGTGAACTTTCGTCGTGTTCGTTACGTTTAATATAAAACGTATAATCGTGAACGTATATGTAACACCCGGTTTCTGGGCCTGGAAATAAATGATATTTTATTAAGTTTTAAATGGTTAACTTGAAAATAATTAGGTAAAAGAGTCGCATGATCTATTGTGACTAATAAAATTGTACTTGTTTTAAATTGTTAAAACTGACGGTAAAATAAAATATTTTTGCTTACGAGTATTTTCGGGTTCCAGACAATAGGATTAGAAGGGGATAAAAATTACACTGTATTAAAGTGAGTCGGTTGGTGTATAAACCGAACTCACCTATTCTTATTTGCAAAAATCTTCCATTTTGTTCCTAAACACTCTCAAACTCTCAAATTAGTTCAAAGAAATTAAAAAAAAAAAAAAGAAATCAAGCAAATAACTTGTGGAAATCAGAGTGTTTATCATCATCCTCACCCTAAGCTTTATCATCTTGTTAATACTTTATCTTCTTCAAAAGTAAGTTTGAGTTCTTGAGTTTTATAAATGGGGTTTTGAGAGGTTTTGGGAGATTGTATGAAATTAAGGCTTGATATGTTGTTATTAGGTGTTATTTGGTGTTAGAAAAGCTTTAGAAACGTTAGAAACCAAGTTTCATGAGTTTTGGTGAGATTTGAGTCGAAAAACTCGTATCAGCAGCGAAACTCGCTGAACCCAGTTCGTCCAGCGAGTCGAGTCGAGTTCTGCGAGTCGAGTTGAGTTCTGCGAATCTAGTTGATTCTGCGAGCCGAGTTGACCTGCGAATCCAGATCATTGCGAATCGAGATTTTAAAAGTTTTTGTTTCGCAAATTTTGAAAATGCGCAAGTCTTTTCAGGGTAGCGACTAGATGATAATTTCATTAACTCGGATTTGATTGAAATTCGCATGGTCACTCGGAAACGGCTCAATGATCAAAGCTATAATAATAGCCTAGGCAGTTTTTGGCCATTCGGGGTCATCTAGGGGTCGAAAATGGCAATTTTCAGTTTTAAAACGTCAATTCGGGATTTTCTGATTTTATATCTGATTGAACTTTTGTTTGCTTAGACTTCAGGGATCACCTGATTTAATAAATATGCTAGAATGATGAATATGGAACAAGATACTGACTTGTTATTATTTGTGTTCTCAGATAAGCAGCAGAAAACTCAGTGACATAAGACAACTGAGTTCAGAGACTGGAATTTTGGTGAGTGGTAACTGTAGTCTTCGGTTCAACTCAGTTGTAACAGGTTTGGTTACAACGGGTGAACATATTGGTTGTTGATTATTGATTGTTTGATCTACTGAGATATTGTTATAATTGAATTGGGTTAATTGGTTTATATTGTTCCATGACTGCATGACGATTATGCATTATGTGATAATTGGGCCACTGGGCATATGTGATTATTCAGAGGTCAACGCTGGTTGGGTTTGTTGCTATTGTTTGGCTGGCGGGGTTTCCGATACACATCGTTGATGGATGAACCCTAGTCAGTGAAGATAGCTTCAAACTATCGGTAAATCACTGTTTTGGCCGGCAGTGGTTTAAGGGTTCTTTGATTGGCTAATCAGGAACTGCCGATCCTCTTTGACGCTGTGTGTTTATTGTTTATTTGTTGTAAGATTTGTTATTTCTGAATTGAACTGTCGGTTACAGTTCCATTCACTTAGCTGTGAGCTAATCCCACCATGTTTAACATTTTGCAGATATCGTTTATGGTTAGCTTTTGGGGTCGAGCACGTGGATGCTAGAAGGGATGTTTGACTATGACTGCGTGGACTCTTATCTTTTTGGGAAAAACATATGTTTTGATAAGCTTAACATAACACCCGTTTTAAGTAAATGTTTTGTAATAGGTTATGTAATAGTTATGATGTTTTGAAACTTGCTATATTTGGAATATGTAAATGCGGTAAATATGTTTTGGGACGCGCTTCCGATGGTTAATAATATAATATAATATATGTTTGTTATACGGAGGGTGTTATAGTATAGACGTTTTGCTTAACTTTCTAGCATAATAATATACATGTAAATAACTACTATTTAATTATTAAATAGTTTTACGTTATTTATAAAAATCGTATCACCAACGTTCGTATATTCGTCGGACTCTATCCGATAGTTTTCGCGCAATTATAAATAATTACGTATTTCGTAATACATCAAGTATTAAAAATAGTGGGCTTGTGCTGGACTTATCTCATTATAATAGTTTAGTTTTTGTTAAGTATGAAATTAGCGTAAGAATGCATGTGATTATAGTGTGACACCCTCAAATTTAATGATTTGCGGAAGCTTGATTTGGGTGTCACTAATCAATATACAAAGCACATAAGATATAATGAACGACCACTATATGCGTCGTTTTAAACTTGTATAAATAAAGTAAATGTTTACATCAAAATATAGTTACATTAGCTCGGTTCCTGAAATTGAGAGATTACATAGCATAATTACTTTTACAAAATATAATGATGCAGTCCAATCTCTAGTTGTATGTATGCTGACTCGAGCTAATAATTCCTGCTTGTGCAGCCAAACTACTGCTGGGTACCTGTGATAAATACTAAAATGGGTCAGCGAAAACGCTGGTGAGCTCACAGGTTTGAATGTCAATGTATAGTTGTAAGAACCGCAAGATTTATATTGAATTTAAAATGCAATTAAGCAAGATAAAAGTTATACTGTCCATGAGCACATAGTCTGAGCTTGACTTGATTTGTCAGGCCCACTTAAGGAAACCTAACTTGAAATGCCTCCTACGAGTGCCTAATCAACACTCGTCTTCCCAAATGCTAATACATCCGTTTGACCGATTAGTGCGTGCTAACCCGGATGAGGATTGTCAATCCCATATGATATCATATACTAACATTCACGCTATAAAATACTAGAGACTATGCTTATGGAGGACTTTAAATTGATTAGCTTGAAACTCATGTAGTATTTGAAGTTTGGCACTTGCGTTCTACTTGTAAAACAAAATCGAGTAGTAATATCACACCCCTAGTTGTAAAGCAGTGAAAATGGGGCTATGAAACTCACCTGGTTTTTGAAGTGTTTAACTTAATAAACTTGAAGTAATTAGCTGTGAGTTGGTGTCCAAAGGCTTGAAACCTGAATGTGTCCACGACACTTAAATTGTCATTAATTGTATTGGTATCCCGAAAGACTACCATTTGAATTGTTTGTCTAACTTAATGTCCAAATTACCCCGATTTGGTTGATTGTTTTGTTACAAGTTACTACGACTTGTTTGAATAAATTGGTACAAGTTACGACGACTTGTTTGATTGAATTATCTAAGTTTCAACGACTTAGTTGATTTAATTGTGTATCTGAAAGTGTGTACGGCCCGTTGGTGACGGTTGTATCGATAGTTCTAAAATGTTATTATATTGTTGCTACAGTGAATTGCTACAGTAAAATTTGACTTCGAAAATTTTAAGTTTTGAAGATTCTGTTTTGTGCGACGTAGCCTGCGACGTTGGGTGCGACGTCGCAGATCCGGACTGCGACGTTGGGCACGGCGTCGCTATGTGCGACTTTCGCAATTTAATGCGACGTTGTACGTGGCGTCGCTATAGGCGACGTAGTTGATTTCTGCGACGTAAGGGTTTGCGTCGCTAAGTGCGACGTCCGCAATTCGATGCGACGTAGAGTGCTGCGTCGCTATATGCGACGTTGAGGATATAGTGCGACGTAGGTCGCTGCGTCGCATTTGCTCCAGGCCAAATGCGACGTACGGGTCTGATCGGAATTTCAACCTCAAAAACGCATTTTCCGGCCATCAATCGGCATAATATTTTTACCCAACCCATTTTAGGACATTACAAGGTTATACAAACAACTAGCAAGTTATAAAACTTAAAAACGAGAGTTTTCGGAGTTGTGTCGGAAACTTACAAATCGCCGAAATGAAATTCCGGAAAGGTAGAAGTGTAGATCGTCGCGAGGAGGTCGTTTATTTCCAAAGGGGCTTGAAGATCCGAGGTCGTTTGGTATGTTTATTTTGCGATTTTTGTTGATTTTGGTTTGTGGTTTTGTTTGAGAGAAATAAGAGAGGAGAGAGAGATAGGAATGAGAAATGAAAGAAAAGAAAGAAAAGGGAGGTGATTAAGGTGGAATCCCCACCTTTTTCAGTCTCCGTGAAGTGCCCCGTGCAGTGTTCGTTTTCCCGATTATTTAAATGTTAAATATTTATTTTATAAATTTAACTTTTCGTTTTACTTTACAAAAGTTTATTCTAATATTTTGTTGAAGTGTTTTTACTAAATATCTAGAATTTATGTTATAAAAGGTGTTTTGTATCGTTTTGTTTGCGAAGTTACATTTGATTCGCGTTTATATAAATCGTGTAATAAAGCTTGTATACGAAATATCATAACAAATAATATTCTAAATAAAATTGGGTTATTAAATAATATTTATATTACCTAATAAAATTTTTCACCAACGTCCGTATTTATGGTATCGAAATTCATTCGATTTGAAACTCGTAAGATTTAAACAAATCGCATAATTGTAGATATATATTCAACAATATATATAATAATTGATACATTAATTAGCCTAACACAGAAACTAATTACATGTATTAAACTTGATTAGGCACTAAATTATAGTCCTAAATTGACGGTTGTCACATTCTCCCCCCGTTAGAAGAATTTCGTCCCGAAATTTAAGTTGAAGTCGTGTTTGACGTTGAATCAGTGAAGAGCTGAGGATACTTGAGTCGCATTTGGTCTTCCCGTTCCCAGGTGAATTCCGGACCGCGCCGCGAATTCCACCTAACCTTGACGATGGGAATACGACTCTGTTTAAGTTGTTTGACCTCACGGTCCATGATTTCAGCGGGTTCCTCAACAAAGTGAAGTTTCTCGTCAACTCGAATTTCATCGAGTGGAATGATAAGTGTCTCATCAGACAGACACTTCTTCAGATTTGAAACATGAAATGTGGGATGCACGCTGCTGAGTTCAGATGGCAGCTGCAATCGATAAGCCACTGGACCAATCCTTTCGAGGATCTCGAATGGTCCAATGTATCTGGGATTCAACTTTCCTCGTTTGCCGAATCGGATTACGCCTTTCCAAGGCGATACTTTGAGTAGTACTCGATCCCCAACTTAGAACTCGAGTGGTTTGCGCCTCACGTCAGCATAACTTTTCTGACGATCACGCGCGGCTTTGAGTTTGTTTTGAATTTCGACGATTTTCTCGGTTGTTTCGTGAATGATCTCTGGACCCGTGAGTTGGCTGTCCCCAACTTCGGTCCAACAGATAGGTGACCGGCACTTACGACCGTACAGTGCCTCGAAAGGTGCAACTTTAATGCTGGTATGATAACTGTTGTTGTACGAGAACTCGCACAATGGTAGGTGTTTTTCCCAGTTTACACCGAAGTCTACTACGCAGGCCCGTAGCATATCTTCAAGTGTTTGAATGGTTCGTTCACTTTGACCGTCTGTTTGAGGATGGTATGCGGTACTCATATCAAGTCGAGTACCCAGGGATTTTTGAAGTGATTGCCAAAATTGTGAAGTGAAACGACTATCCCTATCGGAGATAATTGAAATTGGAACACCGTGTTTGGTCACGATTTCCTTCAAATAGATTCTGGTGAGGCGTTCCATTTTGTCGGATTCCTTGATTGCCAAGAAGTGAGCAGACTTTGTGAGACGATCCACGATCACCCAAATGGTATCGCAACCGCTCGATGACTTGGGTAGTTTGGTTATGAAATCCATGGCAATTTGTTCCCATTTCCATTCAGGAAGACTGGGTTGTTGAAGTAAACCAGAAGGTTTTTGATATTCGATTTTGACTTTGGAGCAAGTAAGGCACTTGCTGACATAGGTGGCGATTTCAGCTTTCATGTTCGGCCACCAGTAGAAGTCCTTGATACCGTGGTACATTTTATCGGATCCCGGATGGATAGAATATTTGGACTTGTGAGCTTCATCCATCACCAAGTCTCGTAGGTTCCCAAATTTAGGCAACCAGATTCGGTTTGAGAAATACCTAATCCCGTTAGGTCTGATTTCGAATTGTTTATCCATGCCCCGCAAGGCTTCATCTTTGACATTTTCGGGTTTTAAGGCTTCGAGTTGAGCAGTGAGGATTTGAATGTTTAAATTGTTGTGAATGGTCATACTGAGGGCTCGAACCCGAAGTGTTTTCACTCGCTCTTTTCGACTGAGGGCGTCAGCAACAACATTTGCTTTGCCTGGATGATATTTGAGTTCGCAGTCGTAATCGGTAAGTAACTCGACCCATCGACGTTGCCTCATGTTGAGATCCTTCTGATCGAATATGTGTTGAAGGCTTTTATGGTCGGTAAAGATTGTGCATCTAGTACCGTAAAGGTAATGTCTCCAGATTTTGAGGGCAAAAACGACAGCTCCTAGCTCGAGGTCGTGGGTGGTGTAATTCTTTTCGTGAATCTTGAGCTGTCGGGAAGCATAAGCTATGACTTTGTCTCGTTGCATGAGCACACAACCGAGACCTTGATGTGAAGCATCGCAGTATACCACGAAGTCATCGGTGCCTTCGGGTAATGAGAGGATAGGAGCACTGCAAAGCTTTTGTTTTAAGAGTTGGAATGCCGACTCTTGTTTATCAGTCCAGTCAAACTTTTTGTCTTTCTGGGTCAGCGTTGTAAGTGGTATGGCTATCTTGGAGAAATTTTCAATGAATCGTCGATAGTATCCGGCCAGTCCTAAAAACTGCCGTACTTCGGTCGGAGTGGTTGGCGATTGCCAGTCTTTGATAGCCTCGATTTTTGACGGGTCAACGTGAATTCCCTGACTGTCAATCACGTGACCAAGGAATTGAACGGTTTTGATCCAGAACTCACACTTAGAGAACTTGGCATAGAGCTCCTCGTGTTTAAGTAGTTCAAGGATGGTTCTGAGGTGTTGCGCATGCTCTTCTTTGCTTCGTGAATATATGAGGATGTCATCGATGAAGACAATGACAAACTTATCAAGGTAAGGTTTACACACCCGATTCATAAGGTCCATGAATACCGCCGGTGCATTGGCTGCAGCTCAATTGGTGATACTAAGTGGTAACACTTAGTATTAAAGGTGAGGTCTTGAGTTCAAGCCTCACAACAACCTACTATTGGCTAATAGAGGGGTGGGCCTCAGCAATAGTGATGGGTTGGGGTGCATTGGGCTGCAGACCTAGGGCCCAATAAGCCTCAGCTGGTGGCAGGCTCACCGCCTCCCTCGAGCCCATAGGGCCATCGCGAGGGGTGGGGTGTCACAAAATACTAGATACTATGCTTATGGAGGACTTTAAATTGATTAGCTTGAAACTCATGTATTATTTGAAGTTTGGCACTTGCGTTCTACTTGTAAAACAAAATCGAGTAGTAATATCACACCCCTAGTTGTAAAGCAGTGAAAATGGGGCTATGAAACTCACCTGGTTCTTGAAGTGTTTAACTTAATAAACTTGAAGTAATTAGCTGTGAGTTGGTGTCCAAAGGCTTGAAACCTGAATGTGTCCATGACACTTAAATTGTCATTAATTGTATTGGTATCCCGAAAGACTACCATTTGAATTGTTTGTCTAACTTAATGTCCAAATTACCCCGATTTGGTTGATTGTTTTGTTACAAGTTACTACGACTTGTTTGAATAAATTGGTACAAGTTACGACGACTTGTTTGATTGAATTATCTAAGTTTCAACGACTTAGTTGATTTAATTGTGTATCTGAAAGTGTGTACGGCCCGTTGGTGACGGTTGTATCGATAGTTCTAAAATGTTATTATATTGTTGCTACAGTAAATTGCTACAGTAAAATTTGACTTCGAAAATTTTAAGTTTTGAAGATTCTGTTTTGTGCGACGTAGCCTGCGACGTTGGGTGCGACGTCGCAGATCCGGACTGCGACGTTGGGCACGACGTCGCTATGTGCGACTTTCGCAATTTAATGCGACGTTGTACGTGGCGTCGCTATAGGCGACGTAGTTGATTTCTGCGACGTAAGGGTTTGCGTCGCTAAGTGCGACGTCCGCAATTCGATGCGACGTAGAGTGCTGCGTCGCTATATGCGACGTTGAGGATATAGTGCGACGTAGGTCGCTGCGTCGCATTTGCTCCAGGCCAAATGCGACGTACGGGTCTGATCGGAATTTCAACCTCAAAAACGCATTTTCCGGCCATCGATCGGCATAATATTTTTACCCAACCCATTTTAGGACATTACAAGGTTATACAAACAACTAGCAAGTTATAAAACTTAAAAACGAGAGTTTTCGGAGTTGTGTCGGAAACTTACAAATCGCCGAAATGAAATTCCGGAAAGGTAGAAGTGTAGATCGTCGCGAGGGGGTCGTTTATTTCCAAAGGGGCTTGAAGATCCGAGGTCGTTTGGTATGTTTATTTTGCGATTTTTGTTGATTTTGGTTTGTGGTTTTGTTTGAGAGAAATAAGAGAGGAGAGAGAGATAGGAATGAGAAATGAAAGAAAAGAAAGAAAAGGGAGGTGATTAAGGTGGAATCCCCACCTTTTTCAGTCTCCGTGAAGTGCCCCGTGCAGTGTTCGTTTTCCCGATTATTTAAATGTTAAATATTTATTTTATAAATTTAACTTTTCGTTTTACTTTACAAAAGTTTATTCTAATATTTTGTTGAAGTGTTTTTACTAAATATCTAGAATTTATGTTATAAAAGGTGTTTTGTATCGTTTTGTTTGCGAAGTTACATTTGATTCGCGTTTATATAAATCGTGTAATAAAGCTTGTATACGAAATATCATAACAAATAATATTCTAAATAAAATTGGGTTATTAAATAATATTTATATTACCTAATAAAATTTTTCACCAACGTCCGTATTTATGGTATCGAAATTCATTCGATTTGAAACTAGTACGATTTAAACAAATCGCATAATTGTAGATATATATTCAACAATATATATAATAATTGATACATTAATTAGCCTAACACAGAAACTAATTACATGTATTAAACTTGATTAGGCACTAAATTATAGTCCTAAATTGACGGTTGTCACATATAGTACAGAATTATACCATAAATTGAGGAGTGCCACATCGTTGGTATCAAATTTGATAGTCGTTGGTAACACATGTGATAGTCGTTGGTATCACATGTGATACTATATTGTGTTGTTTTCGAAATCCAGCAAAAAATGAAGAAAAAAAATTCGTCGAAAGTATATCATGTGAGATGTCTAATCGAAAAGAAAAAAAACGTTGATTTTTATAATTTTTCGATTAACCGTTTTTGAGATATTTAATTTTTAAAAACGTTGGGGGAAAGTAGGGGTTTTAATTAAATGATTGTACCCTTACAAATGGAGCTTACTTATTGGTTCTTTCATTCTCACTAAAATTATTGTACTCATTCAAACACAACTCTAATAATAAAATAAAAATAAAAATTCATCAACTATTCTAGTGATTTAGTAAGTTATTAAATATTTATGGATTTTGCTAAGGGAAGCTCCTAGGACTTTTGTTAAGGCTTTCAAACATGTATAAAGGATTTGTACATTTATCAAAATTTAGGAGGTCAAAGTGAATTCAAGGGGTACAAAAACTTGTTATGGTTATAGCACAATATTTTATGCATGTTTGAAAGTTTTAACAATTATATTATCAAAATCAAATATTTATATAGAAAATACCTTTGCAGTAACGGAGACGTCAAATGTTTGGGTGCCAAACTGCCAACGTCTTTCTCCGTTAGCCTCGTTCTCCGTCTAAATCTAAAACCCACTTAAAACCCTAAATCACCGGAATAATAAAATTCTCGATATTCTACAAAAGTACAAATTATACCATTCACTATAAGCAATTTGCACCGTTTCAATGGCGATCACCACCAGTAGCGGTATCGTTAACGGTAACGGTACTAAGTCCGAAAGAATTCAAGCAACAGACAATCAATTCTTTGGTATAGTCGATCTCCATCCTCCTTTTTCACGTTCAATCGTTTGCTTCAGTTGATCGTATTCTGTAAAGTAGATTTCTCGTTAAAATTATTCGTTACTGGACTGAAATTGAAAAATGTTGTAATATGTTGTATTGTATATGGTAGTTCAATGTGCTAATTTGATCTAGGAGTAATAATTTGTGTTTTTGCAATAAAATGTTGTTTGAGATTCAACTGTAGTAAGTAGTTGTATTTTGAAGCTGGAGATTGAACTGTGAATTAATTAGACTCCCTCTACTTTAAAAAAAATATATGTTTAGTGTAATAGCGTTAGGATTTCCACTTCTCGAGTTTTAAACCTTAGTCCTCTGGAATCAAAACGTTAGTTTTAACTTATATACGCTCCCATTATTTCTAAGAAGAACTAATACTTGTTAAAGTTCAATAAAATGTAGTAGTTCTCTTTTTTATAAGATTAAGACAGTTATCAAACAAAGGAATAAGAGTGTGAGTTTATATTTATTTGATATTTAGTGTTCCAAATTGAACAGTTAGTTATGGGAATGTTGTGGTTTGTGTTCCAGTTTGGAGAGAGTTCTTGTGGGGAGCTATTGCTGGTGGCTTTGGGGAAGGGATGATGCATCCGATTGATACTGTCAAGACTCGAATCCAGAGTCAAGCCATTTTGACTCACAGCCAGGTCTGTCATGGTTTGTTTGCATTCAAATTTAAATGCTTTTGTAACTTCAGAACTTATGTTTTATACTGTCAATCAGGTAAAATGTTCTTATAATTTGTGTTCATATTCTTGGTTGTTGATATATCATAACTTTGTTCTGTTGGTGCACACTGCTTTCATATGATCAGAAGAACAAGAGTATAATACAGATGGTCAAAGCTGTCTGGGGTGTTGATGGTTTTAAAGGTGGTTTCTCTTCCGTTATGTTATCACTCTTTTTTGCTAGTTACGCGTATGAGATTGTTTGACTCAACTTGTGATCGATAGTGACGTAATGTGTATTTTTCAAGATTTGTGTATTGTCCCTTCTACTAAACAATTCCTTATCTACTTCACTGTTAGGTTTCTATAGAGGGGTTGTACCTGGTGTCACAGGATCTCTTGCAACAGGTGCAACATACTTTGGTGTCATCGAATCAACCAAAAAGTGGATTGAAGAAACACATCCAAATCTTGAAGGTCATTGGGCTCATTTCATTGCTGGTGCTCTAGGCAAGTAACTCTCTCTCTATTTTGTCCTACTTGCAGATGGTAGATTGTATATTCTCCGTAGTCTTTATGTCGGGTCACCCTTTTGCTTTTTTGCCATTAAGGTTGGGCCATTTATAAGAGTTAGGTTTTCCACTTCAGCTTACCCGGGATATGAATTCGTTCCATAATACACTACTTGAGTTATGTATCTTCCTAAAGTGTAATTCCTAAGTATTTGGAAAGTAGTGCCCTCATGGAGATAGTATTCGAAATTTGATCCATTCCATAAAATGCATGCTCATTTTATAAAAGGTCAAACTTTCACTTATACGCATCATGTGCTTCTTAATAACAAGAAGGGAAGGACAACTTAAAAAACTACTGAAAGAAGTTATCAACTTGCAATAGTTCTACATGAACAGTAGGATATTATTATGTAAGGTTTTTATTTGTAGCTATTATTTAAACTATTGAAATAAGATTAGGTACAATACCATCATTGGTCATCATTGAAATCTTTACATTTGCTAATTCCTTCCCGATTGGGAGTAAGGAAATTCAAAAGTTTTGCCAGACAAGTTCTTATTGGTTTAGCATTTGATTCTTTTAACAATTTATTAATAAAAACATTTGTTTTCGTCCACTATAGTGGACCCCATTGTGTTATGCTTTGACAAATTTCTACTTTCAAGGTACTGTTCTTAATTTTGAATTTAGTTTGTTTTTGTATCTCTGCATAACAGGAGATACACTTGGGTCTTTTATATATGTCCCTTGCGAGGTGATCAAGCAACGTATGCAGGTTCAAGGAACGAGGGACTACTGGGCTTCAGTTGTCATGAAAGATGCTGCACGTTTGCAATCTGATGCCAGTATGTATGGTTACTATTCAGGAATGTTTCAAGCCGGCTGTTCAATATGGAAAGATCATGGACCAAAGGGACTATATGCAGGGTACACTTTAATCACCACACTGAATTATTGGGTGATATTGTCTTTGCCTCAATTGCAAGATAGTATTTTTTGTTCGGCTCACGATAGCATAATTTCACTAGCTTATGTTCTTTTCACCTAATACGAGGGTCAATGATTATGATGTTTGTGAAAGGCACTTGCCAATTATCTTCAACCAACTTGACATAGATACAGTTGTCCTTCTGAGAATTGGTTGTGATATGATTAACTCGTTGGTGCTGTTTTATTGACAGGTATTGGTCTACACTTGTAAGGGATGTTCCATTTGCCGGTTTAATGGTAGTTATCCCGTGATTTGTCTGATTCCACCATTTATTCATTTTGTACATCTTATTGTAATTGCATAATAGTAGGCATAAAGGGCCTCAATTAAGTTTACCACACGCACCTAGAAGCTTAGCTAAATCTGGAATGATAGATCATTAACTTGTTCTGTCAATATTCTGGTGCTAAAGTGTTTATGTACATATGCAGGTTACATGTTACGAGGCATTAAAAGATATTACAGAATATGGGAAGCAAAAGTGGTTTCCTAATTCAAGTTTCCATGTGAACAGTTCTTTTGAGGGGCTTGTGTTGGGAGGAATAGCTGGGGGTATGTTTACATAACCAGCATGTGATGGATTTACTCTTGCTGTTGGTTAGCTTTCAAAGACTCATGCATGTGATTTGCAAAATGTGTAGGTGTTAGCGCATATCTTACCACTCCTTTAGATGTCATCAAGACTCGACTGCAAGTACAAGGCACAATCGTAAGGTATAATGTAGTTTGCTAGAAGTGGCAAAATGGGTGGGTTGGGTGATGGGCTCAAAACGGGTCAAATCAATATAGGTAATTTATGCTATGTGCCGAAGTGGGTCAGGTTGGATCGACCTGAAACATCGTCCAAATTATCGTAGTCCTTTATAAATAACGAGCATGTCAAAAGTGATCACAAATCTTGCATGATATTAAGAATTATTGTATCTTCTTAAGAACATGATTTAGGATATATAGTTTATTAGTACACTAAGGGTGACTTTTGATGCATTTGACCCGTTTCCTTTTAAGCTAACATCTATATCTTATCCAGTTAATTCGTTGGAGATAAACATTACCTAAATTAACCTACTCTCAAGTAAATGGATTGAAAATTTCACCTCTATTATTAACCAAACATTACCTAAATTAACCTACTCTCAAGTAAATGGATTGAAATTTCCACCTCTATTATTAACCAAGTGTTCACCTTATCTTCTTACTACAAATCTTTACAAGTACACAAGCATCAAAGCATATTTAAATGGAGGTTGTAAGATTGATCTGTTTCGTTATATATCGATTGTTTCTCTTTCTCTTTTAGCGAGTAAGGCTTTTGTTTGAATGGTAAAAGAATAAGTTTGATGATTCAAGGTACAATGGTTGGATGGATGCATTTCGAAGAATATGGCTGATTGAAGGCCCAAAGGGACTGTTTAGGGGAAGCGTACCGAGAGTGATATGGTATGTTCCAGCTTCTGCTCTTACATTCATGGCTGTTGAATTCCTCAGAGATCAATTCAACGAGAAACCAAATACCAATAAGTTCAAAGAAGTTACCAGCTTATCGATAGAAAAAAGTAAATCCCCCTTGCAACAGAGTTAGTTATGGATTTGTAGAGAACTGTATCATACTTGAAGCTTGTGGAACGAAACTAACATTCCTCTTTGGGTTAATCGGCAGTAGAAAGGAATTTTAGAGTCATCAATGTACATCTAAAGAGCAACTTCTGGACCAAGCTATTTGCTTATGTTAAACCTTGTGACTGGTACTGATCATATGCAACCAAACCATACGGAACCAAAAAGAGCTTAACCGTCCATTGTGGATCATATTTTGCTAAAAAAGTTTGTTAATACGCATCGTGTGGATTTGTTTAGCTTCGGGTTAACCAAGCCGAGCTGAACTCCATATATAAGCATATATTTGTTATGATAATATATCCATAGGTTGCCCAAGCAACCAAAAGATCATATTAAGCCTCTCAAATATCAAAAGAGCATTACAAGTGACTCAAGTATCAATTTGGCTGCGTTTACCTAATTCTGACTAATATTTAGGTCAATCGAGCACCATTACATATGAAATTAGGTGCAAAGGTTCTATAAAAAGTTTTAGCCTAACGACAAGCATCATTACATGCGACATGGCCATTTTATGCTTTTAGACAAATTAACTATATCTTGCTTGTTTGTTCCGTCAGTTAAAAACCAAAATTAAGAATATAAAAGTATATTTGATCGCGGATTGATTCACAACACGTAAAGTTTGTGCTCACTTCCATTTTAGTAACCGGAAGTGTAACACCTGCATAATAAGCAAGAATAATGATCGAGACTTGAGAGCAAGAAAGCTGATGAAACAATGTGCAACACATCAAATTTATCATAATACTTGAATTAAAAATCGAAATTCAATTCAAATAGCAGCACACAAGTTCACTAGTAGGAAGTAGCTTCACAAATCAACCTAAAATAATGTACCATATAAGCTTGTATCTGACATACGCTCGCCTTCATGTTTCGTGTACTAGAACCCAGAACTATCTATAACTATCAACATGTGTTCTTCAAAGCTAACTATAGAAAAACTGGTCAGTTAGTTTCCTATGTTTGCACCGTTTTCATGTAACTGGTCAATCTCAACTCTCAACCCTTGCATATTCTCGTGAAACCAGGAGGAACATCATCATACATTTCACATTTTTTCTCCAATAAAAGTGGTGTTTCAGCCACCTTCTTGTCTTTTGGGCGACGAAGAAGTCCCCAAAGAAAGTGACTCCCTCGAAATTCTAATAAGAACTCAAAAAAATATTAATCGTCAATAGTTGGAAAAGGAAAATCTAACTTGTATTCGATACATCGGTATAACATTTGAAGGAAACATCATTACACTTTTCAACATAATAGAAGACACCAATGCTTGAATGTTAATATACTCATTTCCTAAACTAAACATTGCTCTTATGCAAAAGGCCAAACCAGAACAGTATTAATGGCAAGATTTTGGAATTATGAGAAGAAAAAGAAATGCTTAACGTAACTTTTGTGAGGATTGATAATAAGTAAAGATCACCTAAGACCGAGCCTTAAAAGACCGGATTGAACCATACTATGGAAATAGGACCCACAAAGAAAAATTAAGAAGTGAAATGGATTGAACTGATAGAACTTAAATTGTTTCACATCTAATTATTCAGAGACTTTATGAGCTTACCTTGAGAATTTGGTTGTAGGACTCTAGATGAAAACACCAATAACTCCAAACCTTTCACATAGCTTTTCATCAACAATTTTTCTTTCCAAAGGAAGTCAATTATAGAGAGATCATTATCCAATCTTCAGATAAACAAAGTAAGATGTTTTAGAATCAAGGTTATCATAAAAGAAATAATTTATAAAACATAAAATCAAGTTTCGAATATAGCCCAACTAGGCTTGCTGCCAAGTGAATAAGATTGGTTATGGACAACCTAAAGGTAATGAGTTAAAATCCTACAATTGTGTTCTGCCAAGCGGTACAGGGGATGAAATGAGCGGGTTGGGTACTGGTTAAAAATGGATTTGTGTCAAATGGTTATACTATAGGACAGGTCAAAATGGGACCGGCCGGGTCAGATGGGTTGACCCGTAACATCATGTTATAATAATTAACATATTAGATATGATTATGAAAACTGTTTCTACAAAAGTGATCCAATTTTTGTGAATAAAACAATTTAAAGTTTATAAACCACTTCATTTTTCGTGGGCTGCTTTTAACCCGATCAACCTGTTTAACTGGTTTCCCCGTCTGTTAAAGTTTTGAACTTTATTCATTTGACCCTGCTAGCATAAAAATAAGACCCCAATTCCAACCTGTTTTCACATAAACAAACTGAAATCTACAATAATAATAGGCAAGTAATGAAGGTATCACCCAGCCAACTAAAGATCTAGGGTTGAGATGTAAACCTCTTTTTGAAGATTGGGAAGAAGTACAGGCCAATGTCATTGCTATCAGGAATGTAGCCTGGAAAAATCTCCATCCATATGTCATCAGATGGAGCTAAAGTAAACAAAAGTTTTTCATGCATTTCTCTAACAGTCTCGTACACCTTATAGTGTACTTTCGCTGGCAGATGAGCCTTAAAATCATCGTTGAACTTTTCATGGCCATTTGGTAGGAGAAAACTCCCCCTACAAAACAAACAATTCAATGTGAATGATCTTTTTCTAAGATATAACCAAATTTATTATATTACAGATAATAAGTCAACTTTTGACTTTTAAGAAGAAAAGACTGTCTATTTTCCGACTCTAAATGCATCAATAATCATGTGATGTTGAAATTCTATATATAGAAAGTAATAATTTATGGATTATCCTCTTTCTGATAGAAGTAAGAACAAGTCGGCAGATTCCATTATTGATAATTGCTAGAATGTGTGCAAGAATTGATAATCTGCTTACCTTTAGTGTATAAAAAAAATATTGTGAGGCTTCTTTTCTTACAGAGCCCTTAAAATTTTTATTGATCTTGATGTTGAAATTCTATATATAGAAAGTAATAATTTATGGATTATCCTCTTTCTGATAGAAGTAAGAACAAGTCGGCAGATTCCATTATTGATAATTGCTAGAATGTGTGCAAGAATTGATAATCTGCTTACCTTTAGTAAGAAAGATAAGTAGGAAGATATGGATTATCCAATAATTTATGGATTATCCTCTTTCTGATAGAAGTAAGAACCAATCGGCAGATTCCAGTATTGTAAATTGCTAGAATGTGTGCAAGAATAGATAATCTGCTTACCTCCAGTTAAAAAGATAAGTAGGAAGATATGGATTATCCTCCTCAGAAATGGGCAAAACACTCATTAGATGTGGTTCCCCAGCATCAGAACTCCCTGCCTCCACATCAGCACCTGTTAAGAAAGAATTTCTCTCAACTTACAAAAATAATGATATTTATGCAACTAGAGGTGGCAAATTGGGCGGATTGGGCGTTTGGTCCTAAACAAGTGTGTTCAGGTTAACCCCCAAGGATTTGTTTGTTTGTATATAACAGTCAAGGCATTATATATTTATAGAAGCATTCTGTTACGATTATATCTATTTTATAAGTATGAACGACTTGGGAAGGTGTAAACAGTCAAATTACACTTTGGAAGAGTTTTACCCATTTGATCCGTTTGAATAAATAAAAAATAATATAAATCCACAAATGACAGAAATCTGCGTACCAGATTTTGTATTGGTTTTCTTGAGTTTTCCAGAAGATTCAGGCACCTCGTTATGTTTACCAATATTCAGTTCTTTTCTGGGAGGCACGACCACAGCCTTAGCTGAATGATCTCAAGAACATTACATGACCCTTTAGTAAGATAACATAACAACAAAAAAGAACGAATAGGGATAAAATAAAAATGAAGTTGCTCTAGTTACAAGTAAATGGGTGGAAATTGCAACTAGTTGTTCTGAATATAACAAGAAGGTTGAGACAAAGACTTCCACAAAGGACACACAAATCTTTTACCTGATTTCGTATCTGTTTCCTTGAGTTCTTCAGAAGATTTGGGAAGGTCTAAACACTCAAAATACACTTTGGAAGAGTTTACCCATTTGATGCGTTTAAATAAAATAAATCCACAAATGACAGAAATCTGCATACCTGATTTTTTATTGGTTTTCTCGAGTTTTCCAGAAGATTCAGGCACCTCATAATGTTTACCAATATTCAGTTCTGCTTTTCTGGGAGGCACGCCCACAGCCTTTGCTGAATGATCTCAAGAACATTACATGGCATTTAGTTAGATAACATAATAACAAAAAAGAACGAATAGGGATAAAATAAAAATGAAGTTGCTCTAGTTACAAGTAAATGAGTGGAAATTGCAACTAGTTGTTCTGAATAAAGCAAGAAGGTTGAGACAATGACTTCCACAAAGGACACACAAATCTTTTACCTGATTTTGTAACTGTTTCCTTGAGTTCTTCAGAAGATTTAGGCACCTTTACATGGTTACCAATACCAGTTTCTTCTTTTCGGGAATGCACAACCACACTCTTTGCTGAATGATTTCATAGAAATACATGTAATTAAGCAAGATAACATCATAACATAAATAACGGACCCAAACAATATTAGAACTTAAGATAGCATCAACTCTTAATATATGAAAATGTACCTAGCGCAATATCTCTTTCATTAAATTTTCTTTTAGCTCTTGTAGAAGACGCAGAGCAGTTAACGGGCAGTGAAACATCATCACGTCTGTTTTTAGAACCCGTACCTGCGACTTGGATAATATACTAAATTCTTATTCACAAACTACAATATGTTGTACTACTTATCAACAAACACAAAATATAAAGAGTTTCACCTTTCGGGCCTGCTGATTGTTGAACAGCAGATTTCTGCAAATCTGTCTTCTTATATACAGGAGACTTGAGAGACGATGTTGCATCACCTCTATTTTGCAAAGGTGGGACACTGGTTTCTATAAAGAGATTATTAAAGACACATCAACACTTGCAACATGAATTTCGTAATAATTTGTATTGACAAACTGTAAATACATGCATGCATCCTAAAAAAAATTCATAAAGTATTTCACCTTTTGCGGCAGTTGATCGTTGAATAACATTCTGCTGCAAAGGTGGCTCAAACTTGGTACTCCTTTCATGTGTTGGTGATGTAACAGATGCCATTTCACGTGCAGGAGGCTTGATAGAGGGTTTAGCATTACCTTTGTTTCGAAAAACCAGGACAACTTTTTCTACATAACCAATTATGAGGAAAAATATTAACACAAACTACAATAATGAATATGCATTACAAGAAAAAGACTTTCACCTCTCGGGCTTGTTGACTGTTGACTCCCATCATGTGGTGGTGATTTGATAGGTGTCCTCTCATGTGGTGGTGGCATACATTGTGATCCAGGTACAGAGCGATGAGCAGTTCTTGAGGGGTTATTAGACCCCGAAGAAAGCGTTACAGCTTCATCACAGCTAATGTACTTTGTTTTGCCTGTATCGACCCTTGCCTCTTTGAAACTATAGCGGCTAGCAAAACTCTTTTTATTTGGGCTTTCTGTAACCCATGTCGGTTTTTGTGTTACATTTAAGCTTTTTGGTGTAGAAGATTCAGGTTTGTGCTCTCGTAAGGTTTTTGGTGGAGAAAGCAGCTTACTTTGTGCACATTCTTCACATCTCCAGAATGTGGGAGCCACTCGCATAAGTACCCTCATGCAGTAACTAAAAAAGGAGTGAACACATTATCAAAACATAAAAGGTGTTTATAATGAATGTGTCGAATTGACATATAGAAGAGAATTCTTACAGATGCTGGCGGGAACTTTTACACTTGAAACATGTTATGATTGCTAAAGCATCACCGATATCACCACATATTTGACAAACTTTGTCCTGCAGTTTAGTACATACTTTGAGAATTGCTAATCATATTTTCTTGGAAGTTCATTATAATCTTAATTTTGTTCAACTTGTATGGTAAGAGGTCAAGTTGGTGAGAGATTTAGAATTTAGGGTGACTCGTAGCAATGGTATTCCAATATTTGTGTACCCATAGCACAAACGAAGAATACAACTAAAAATGCTATTTTTATAAGAAATTTACACTTCATATTGCGAATGGATCCGTAGCAACTGCTACCTCTGCTTTCATACACCCCTGATTGGATATATCATGAATCACATTAACTTCTAAAATGACTTTCTTTATATGATCAAAATTGTTAATGGTGAATGCATAATTATGAAATCTAATTAGTCAATCTACATTTCAAAGTTCCAATTAATTATGAGTGTGAGCAGAAAGAGAAAATTATCAAAGAATCTGCCAAGTAAAAAATATCTATACAGTATAAATCTTCTTTTTTTTTTTAATATCCTATTGTTAATTATTATTGTGAAAAAACCTCACCCCACAAAAAACTTAAGGCAAACATAAAAAAATTAATATAAAGCTGTCCCCCCATCACCCAACTGTTGACAAATGAACTATCCTATTTCTTGGGTCCCACATCAGGAAAGTGAAAACCACATATCCAGTTTCAACATGATATTATCATGTCCAAACTGAAGTACCGTTCAAGTATATTTGACACATGTCTATAGCAACTTTCAATAAACAACTTTTTGGGCCAAAAAAGAAACAACAACTATCAACTTATAATAATGACTGCAATGAGTTACTCATGGATGGGTCATTGTTATCCACAAGTTTTCACAGCGCCTATTAAAGAGAGTAGGGGTGTTAATCGGGTCAACCCGACCCTAATAAGAGTTAGTCGGGTCGGGTTAGTCGGGTTTTTCAGAAATAATTATATACCCGCAACCCGACCCTATTAGGTAATCGGGTTATCGGGTTTGGGTTAATCGGGTAGCGGGTTAGTCGGGTCGGGTTAATCGGGTAGCGGGTTAACCCGTATAACTTTACAGTTTTCTAATAATTGTTAAAATTAAATATATAGATGACTTTGAATGTTGGGACAGTAAACCAAAATATTGAATGATATATGAAGTTGAAACCACATGAATTATGTATACGTAATAGTCTGTAAAAGTGAGTTTTGTTTTAAATTGAATATAATTATTGGATTTCAAAGCGGGTCTAAGTATACTTGAAATTAATGTGAGTCATGCTTACATCTTTTGAAAATTGAAGAATGCAGTTACTGCACTAACACTTTGCTGAAAGAATACTTTTACAAGTTGTGTTACAACTAATATACAATACTAAATCTTTAGTTCTTCATAATCATATTCATATACATTGCTACACTTTACACTAATATAATTATAGGGTTATAGATGCTATTATTAATCAGATTGTAGTCTTAGACTCTTATATATATAGAATAATGTCTCCTCATTAAATTAACATATTCAACTTATATTGTTTTATACGAAAGTTAACTATAAAAAATTAATTAAAAAATTGATACTTGGTTAAATCGGGTTAATCGGGTCAACCCGCACCCGCATAAGTTTCTCTATTTTAACCCGTAACCCGACCCTAATAAGCATTCGGGTTAATCGGGTTAACCCGCATAACCCGATTAAACTTTCTAACCCTATTAAACCCGACCCGAATAGTGTTAATAGGGTTCGGATCGGGTCGGGTGTGGGTCGGGTCGGGTTTCTTGACACCCCTAAAAGAGAGTACAACTCAAGCTTCATTCAAGTTCAGAACATAAATAACAACCACAAATCCTGAGTATATAATGTAAATAAAGACCATTTCAACCTTATTCATAAGATACACAAAGAAATATCATACAAATGGTCTCTAGAGTACAATGTGTTTTTTTATCATTATTATAATATATACATCTATATTTAAACAAAACTTATAATATCCTATTAACCTAGATCCAAATAATCAGTCAAACATACAAGTAACTAAAAACCAAAACCAAATCATTTCAGAAAGAAAACCCTAACCACACACTATTTGAAGTTTGACCA